>CM051455.1:17723302-18323302 GCA_028274465.1 Plantago ovata
TTAATTTGTAAAATTTAAATTTATAGATACTTTATGTAATTTACAATAAATTTCCAACATTTAGTAAATTTATGTTCCGACGTTTACTATTTGCCTTAAATTATCTCGTTAATAATATTTCATATTTTAAGTACTCCGTCCAACCGTTTTCTCTAAACCTAGCATCTTGTTTTTCCAGTTTACAGGAGCTGTGATTTTGAGAGGGAGATCTTTATTTGATGTTTTAGTACACTATTGAAACCTACGTATGAGATTATGAAGGAATTCTTCTTCTTGAATTTGCATAGAACAAGACAAGAAATAGCTAGCCTGAAAATTCAATTGATATTTAAGTTTTTGGGCCCAAATGCTGAATGCCTCAATTGCTAAATGTGCTATGCAATGCGCCACGTTGCGGTAAAGAAAAGGTCATGTGAAGATAGAGCTACAGTAGCTTGAACAGTTCCGGTTTGTACCTCGATCTATCTAATAATAAATGTATCTAATACTACAACATTGCAATAAACCAATCTGGGTACCGATGAAAAATTCTTATTTTATAAATACGTGATGTATGATTATTTCATAGATAATAATAGTATCTCATAATTTTTTAATTGATGTGGTTGATTCTAACTTATAGTCCACAAATTATTTATAGATCATGACTTACGGGATACTTTTTTGGTACTGACCGACGCTTGGGAATACGGACATGACACCCATTTGAACCACTACTCCCTCCATTTATAAAGAATGAAATTTAAAGTAAATACACACATATCAAGAAAATGATTGGATTTAATTATTTTGTTATAGATAGAGTAATTGACTTCTAATATTATATAATAAACAATCTTAAAATTGTAGAAAATGAGAGAGTAAACATTGAAATTGTAATATTATATTAATAAATAAAACCATAAATATTATTGTTCTTTTAAAAATAATTAAAAATATACTTAAATATATATATTTTTTTAAACGGAGCAGGAAGTAGCTAATGTCATTAATTATCATTGTACATATAAATCAGAACCACTATTGGCAATTTGGCGGAATGTTGATATTTTTTAGACTGTTATGGTACTCCATGGCCCGACGAAGTTTTAGACTTTTATATCATTTTATTTGTTACATATCCCATAAACCTCATTAAAGATCTAAATATACTAGAGTAATTATAACAGTTTGATAAAAAGAAATCAGATAAATAAGTTTTTCTATATATATATATTTCGAGAATGTGGCTAAGATTAAAAATCATGATATAGTAAATTTTTTTATAAATATACATAAAAGTAGAGATAAAAATAAAACAGGTAATTATTCTCTAGAATCTAAACCCTAAATATTTTTTTGGGTTTAAAATTTCTCGTTGACTTTTTTTTTCCGAACTTTTACTCTAAATTAAATCATACCATCATAAAATATGATATAATTTATATAATAAAAAAATTAATTATTTTATTTTATGATATAATTTAGAAGTAGGGGAGGGAGGGAGCTAGGGGAGTATTAATTTAGACCTGAAGTTTTGAGGATGAGTGGAGAAGGAATGAGCTCTGTGTGAAACCAAATCTGGATTGGCTTCAAGAAGAATGTACTCAAGCTGGTCGCCTTGATCACCATTGACACCGATGTTCTTGCATCCATAGCCAAAATTACAATGTGGAATTTTAGCTGTAGCCTTTTGCTTCTCCAGTGCAGATTTTGAGAAAAACTCTTGGCCTTCCTTTTCCAGTCTTGAGATAATCTCCGCAGGCACACCATGGTTTTCGACCTGGAAAAAACCGAACTCTCTACATGCTTTAACCATCAGTTTGCTAACTGTAGCCCTTTCCAGGCTAAGGTCAATGACTGGAGTCAGACTTTCCATTTTTAGCTAACTGCCTAGATTGCTTAATTATATATAGTAAGTATACTCGATTGGGCAGTGTCTCCAACTAATGGCTCCCAGCCCAAAAATGGAAACTTATCAAGTAATGAAGTACTACAGTATGCTACTGCTTTTGCATTTGGGTTCTGCTGGCCGGCCTGTGGGCTGTGGGGTTTAAAATAGAGGGATCATGAGTCACGACAGAAAGCTGGAGATTACGTAATAGTAGCAATTATTAATAATCATGCATGAGTCGTCGCCACCACTGTTAAATGTGTAAAAGAAACAAACAGTGAGCGACCAATTTCTAATTTTCAATACATTTACAAATTCAAGTAATAAACTGTTGAAATAGTGTATTCAATATTTTTTATAGATTCTTTAGATTTATTTTTGAACAGAGATTTAGATGGTTTGTATAATGATTGTGACATTTGATTTAGTATCATTACCCACATTAAAATTGTGAGATAAAAAATTTCCAAAATGAAAACGTAAACAATCTAAAAAAGTAAACAAAAATAAATTACTTAAATAATCTAAATTACAGATGAGTGAGAAAACAGAAATAAAAAATGATTTATTAGGGTATATTTACATAAAAACCCCATTTCTTTGTTAGAAGTAATTGTTATTTAAATTTATATTTTTGAGAAAAAGTAATTGTTATTTAAATTAAGAAGTACTTCCTCCATTTCTTTAGTTACTTCCTAAGGGGACTATTCATCGCGACATTTGACCACGTATAACTCCTAAATTACATTAGAAAAAAATATAATAAAATTATATTATGAAATTAAATGAAGTATATTTTCATAATCAACTTTAATTTATATTGATACAGTTTAATTTTTAAGAGTTATACGTGGTCAAAAGTCGCGATGAACAGTCCCCTTAAAAAGTAACTAAAGAAATGGATGAAGTACTATATATTTGCAATTATACTAAGGTTGTTTTTTTTTTTTTTACCTTTTCATACTATATGGTAATTGGTAATCCATTTTTCACCATAGTAAGCGGGACAAATGTTTCGACCATATATTTTATAAAGGGACGGAGTCAGGATTGAGAAATGGAAGTGTGAGATATATCATAACAAAAGTTTTATAGGAAATTAAGAAATTTTGACTAAATGACTACACTAACACAAAAAATAAGGGTCGGGGAGATATAAATTTTACATAAATATACTCCGTACTTATCATACTTAAAATTTTCAAAGATTGGGTAGCGGGTGTTCGCCCTGATTCCATACAAATTTTTACCTTAATTTTTTTTTTGAAACGACAAATATTACAACCACTTCTACACTACTATTACACAACATACTAAACCACCTTATATCTCCACACCTAAACCGCCTTATGTCTAAGTTAAGGATCGAACCCTGCACCTCTCCTTTTACTGTCTCAACTCTCATCTCAATTTGTTGGCCTAGTTGTCATCATCAGCACGTGCAGTTTGCTGGCTTCTCCAAGCCCAGCCACATGTCCCATGAATGTATTCTTTTAACACCAAGAAATACACGTAGTTAAAATTGTATGCTCCTTCTAACAGAGGCACCATGATGATATCGAAATTCAACACATACAATATTGATACCTGAAACAAATTAGTTATCTGTTCTTTGATCTTTTATTTTAGTGTAATATTATAGATATGTAATTTGGATATATAGGAAGATGCAATTACCAATTACCAAATAATTATTTTGGATACACTTAAACTCTGTTATTTTCATCTGAAAATTGATAAAAATAAATTCAGTTCAGACCAGTTCAGATCAGTTCAAATTTGACTAATAGTATTATGTACTACAAATAAGTTCAATTCAGATTCATTAAGTTCAATTCAAATTAGTTCAGTTCAGACTTTTCGGACGAAGAGAACAGAGCCTTAGTTTATACTTCCCCTAATGTGAATGTGACTTATGATCAGTGGTATCAGTTTGTATATAGATTAAATCTATCTACCATTAAATTCTAAAACATGGTGGAAGTGTTTGGCTCTCCATTTTGATTAGATTTTTTAGAGATGGAATTTTTAAGAAATTGGGTAGAAAATAGTGTTTGGTTGTATTTTTGAGATTTTGGTAGTTTATACTTTATACTTTATTTGGTTGGCGGATTGGCAATGGGAACAAAGTTTCTTTTTGGTTTGATCGGTGGATGGGCACTACCACTATTGCGGACCGTTTCGGCGAGGAGATAGAGCATCGGGATTTACAGCTCAAGGTTTCTGATCTTTGGAGCGTGGAGGAGGGCTGGCATTTGGATGATCATGCGTCTACCATTCCGCCGGATCTCCGTCGGGCAATTCATGACTTCCCTATGCCACTGGAAATTCATGGTGAGGATGTGCAAGTGTTCTTAGGAGACAGCAAGGGCGGCTTCTCGTGTAAACAGGCGTACAATTACATTCAGGACCAGACACAGGCTGTGAACGTGCCGCAAAGTGGTTGGGGCAAGGTGTGGAGGTTGAAATGTCCGGCCAAGCTTCAGTATTTTGTGTGGTTATGTATCCAGGATCGTTTAGCGACAAAATCTTTACTTAGTGAGAGGCGTATTACAGATTCTGGTGTTTGTTCTCGTTGCGCGCAGGGGCCGGAGACCGTGGAACACACTTTACGATCCTGCAGCCTAGCCAGAGAGGTGTGGGAGCATTGTATCAAGCCAGGTCAGTGGTACGCGTTCATGGCAGTGCAACAGGAGAGTTGGATTGCTGAGAATCTTTTTAAGAACTCTTTCGATAACATCTTGGTCCCTTCTGCGCCTTGGCCGCTTGCGTTCTTGGCAATTTTATGGCATATTTGGAAAGCTCGAAATGAATTTGTTTTTCGGAATAAAACGTTACCGGTTCGTGTGGTTGCATACAGAGTAAAGGTGATGCTGGTAGATATGAATTCAGCGTTTGCGGCTCCTCTTCATGCCAAACAGCATGGCAGCAGGGGACCGGTTGTTTGGCATGCACCTCCGGCAGGGTGGTATAAATTGAACACGGACGCTAGCCTCTTTGACGCATCAGGTGGAGCTGCTGCTGGAGGATTGCTACGCGACGAGCATGGGGGGTGGTCGCTAGGCTTCTCCCAGAAACTCCCGGAGGTTACAATCAACACGGCGGAACTCCTGGCCCTACGGCAAGGCCTGGTGTTGGCTTGGGCGAGGAGGCTGCCAAAGATAGTCGTGGAAACGGATTCTGAAGTTGTGTACAAGCTTGTCACTGCCTCAGATACGAGGGATCACCCTTTGCATAATTTGCTAGAGGATGTGCGAAGCCTTCTTCGCAAGCCTTGGGAAAGTGTACTACAGCATTCGAGACGGGAGGGTAACGCGTGTGCGGATGCTTTGGCAAAGTTAGGACATGAGATGGAGGGGTTTCGCCTTTGGGAGGAGCCGCCGGCATCTCTTTTTCCGTTTTTAAATAAGGATATAGAGGACCTTATCCTCGTAGCTTAGTTTTTAGGTTTTTTTTTTTCTTTTTGAGCAAAAAAAAAAAAGATATTGAAAGAGAGAGAGAAAGAGATCAATACCTAATGAGAGTGTGAGATAAAAATGAAAAAAGAAAAATTCCTAAAACGTTTAATAGGATGAATAGTTATTACGGAAGTCTTTAAAAGAGACACAAATTCAAAATGACTTTTTAGCATTGAGATGGCGAAACAATAAGAGACTCGCTCAAAAACTCCCGTTGGCTTACAACAAGCTAACATTCATTGCTTGAAATTGGCCGCAACATGAAATGTACTGAATTTGATAGTTCTGGAAAAGAATGCCTGCACTTGGAAAGTGGGTTCAAATAGGTTACCTTTTGTCAATAATTTTCAGAAAACAAGAAGCAGTCATGATTCATGAAACGGTAAATATTACTATTTGCAAGACCATTATAGAATATTACAATTTGCTAGGTTCTTAAAATGAAATCGGTGTGGTAAGAGTCCAGATGTAAAAAAATTGTTGACAAGGTCTCACAGTTTGGCATCCTTCATATAAATCCCCATACATTGTTTGGTCGGATATTTATAATTTAATTTGTTGTTCTTAGGAGAAGTATAAACAATTTGTTAAGTGATAGTATATGGGATCATATGACGTTATTTTACAAAATAATGAGGTGATTTTGAATTTGAATTAATATTTCTATATTATTTGGTTGATATAAGTGTATTTGAAGTAAAAAGGTGGTAAAAATAAAAATAGGGTAGCTAGAGATTTGTCATTTTTTAAAGCATGCATTTAGATGAATTTTATGTGTAATAGTATAGAAAATTATTACCGAAATCAGGTATATGATGATTTATCCACAGAATCTTATGGTGATGTGTGTGTTTGGCGTCAAGTGTCAACTTAGACCGATAAGATCGGTATTGGTGGGTCACTGTTTGGTGGCCACTGTACAGTGGGCCCCACAGTGACCCACCAAATAAAAAAAATTGATGTATGGGTGCACGTTAACGTGCGCCCATACAGCCACCAGCCTTGTCCCCCTCCTATTAGTCCGTTTTTTTTTCATTTATCTTTATAATTATCTTTTTAGATTTTATCATTATCTTTTATATTATCTGATATTTTATTATTTAAAATATATATATATATATATATATATATATATGTATATATATATATACATATATATATATACATATACATATATATATATATATATATATATATATATATATACATATATATATATATATACATATACATATATATATACATATATATATATATATATACATATATATATATATATATATATATATATATATTAAAATTCATAATTTTTTTCCATCTATAAATATAACCTAACTTCATTATATTTCACACACTTCTAAAAACCCTAAATTACTCTCATTCTCTCTCTCATTCTCTCCTAGCCAAATTGATCCAAATGAAGATTTCTTTCCAGAGTTTTATTCTACTTATCAAAGTACCCAAAACTCTTCAGGTTTCCCAAGTTATGAAACATACACTCAGTTTCCACCGAATCCCACTCAAAATAGCCCCGAGCCTCAAAATGTTACGAACTCGACCCCTCAAAATGTTACGAACTCGAACAATCAAGCGGCGGTGTATTGGGATGCCGTTGAAGATTGCACCCTAATGTCAGCATGGATTTACGTCAGTCAAAATGCGATAAAGGGCACTGGTCAGAAACAAGAAACCTTTTGGGGTGAGGTTTATAAGTTATATGAGCAAGCGCGAAACCGGAAATATCAATCAACGTTCCGCATAGTCAATGAGAGCTCGTTATCAGCGGCTCAACAAAAATGTCACTGAGTGGATCGGTTGTTGCAAGGAAGCCTATGCCCAGAAAATGAGCGGAATGAGTGATGCAGATGTTGACGCTATAGCTAACAAGCTATATAGTAAGGGTACTAAGGGCAAGAAGGCTGGATTTCCGCATAAACTTGTGTTTGAAACAGTTATGCGCCACGCACCCAAGTGGGAGTTGAGTTATGGTGGAGGACAAAGAAGGCCTCATCCAGATGCAATGGAATCCGAGCAAGAAGGTCATGGTAGTTCAAAAAATTCAAGAACCGATGATTATGATGATGATGGTACACCAGATACTCCAGTGAGTGGTGCTTCAACAATAAACCGTCCTACCGGTCGAAATGCGGCAAAAGCTAGAAAGAAGGGCAAAGGTGTGGCATCTTCATCAACTGCTGTGATTTCGGATGAATTTACTAGTGAGCTGCGTGCAATGAGGCTCACGCGTGAGAAAGAACTTGAGGTGAAGGTCGAATTTGAGAAAAAGAAGTTAAATGCCAATTTGTTGAATGCTTTGTTGGCTAAACCGAATCTAACTGAGCAAGAAGAACAGGTCAAGAATCGCTTGTTGGCGGAGTACCTTTAATTATCGCTATGTCTTTTTATTGTCGTAACGCATTACTATGTCTTCGTATTATTTCAGCTATGTTTGATTTCGCTCCATTATGTATAATTATGTTGTAATCGGGTGTATTTGCTATTTTCAAATGTAAGGTGTGTTGTTTCTTATTGATATGTACTGCTATAATTAAATCTATGAGCTTTTATCAGTCTTATAGCCTATTCTACTTTCGTTTTTTTCAAGAAAGTTCACATGCTTCTACCATGAAGATATTTTTCGTCGTAGGTTTCGAATGAGAAAGCACGTCTTTGAGCGTATAATGGAGGCACTAAGTTCCGATGAATATTTTCAGCAGAAGCGTGATGCCACTGGTCGGCTAGGTATGTCTTTGATCCAAAAATATACTGGTGCTATAAGAATTTTAGCCTACGGAACATCACCAGATTTGCATGACGAGTGTCTTCGAATGAGCGAAAAAGTGATAACAAAATCAGTTATGAAGTTTGCAGAAGGCGTAGTTGCCAACTTTGGAATGAATACCTTAGACGTCCAACACAAGAAGACATGGCGCGACTACTACACATTGGTGAAGAACGTGGATTTCCGGGCATGATGGGAAGTATTGATTGCATGCACTGGGAATGGAAGAATTGTCCGATTGTTTGGGCAGGGCAGTATCAAGGAAAAAGTGGGAAACCAACGATTATTTTGGAAGTTGTTGCATCCGAAGACCTATGGATTTGACATGCATTTTTTGGATCCCCAGGTACAAACAATGATATTAATGTGCTAAACAAATCACCTATTTTCGATGATATTTTAGCAGGCCGTGCACCGAAAGTCAATTACACCATTAACGACCGACAAAGAAATATGGGGTATTACCTCACTGATGGCATATATCCAGCATGAGCTGCATTTGTCAAATCTATCAAGTCTCCTATTGTCCGTAAGCACAAGTTATTTGCTCAACATCAAGAGTCTGTTAGGAAAGATGTTGAACGGGCATTTGGTGTTCTACAAGCTCGATTCGCATTTATAAAAAATCCATGTTTTCTATGGGATCGACATGCCATGGGGACAATTATGCATGCGTGTATCATCATACACAATATGATAGTGGAGGATGAAAGAGACACTTATCTGAACTATACCGATCCCAAAGAATTTATGAATGATCGGACGAGACAGGTCAACCAAGAAGAGCCTGAAGAAGGCTATGTGGATCCCATTTCAACTTCTCCACGGCGAATTGCAAGTGTTGCCCAGTATATGACTAACAAGGATCAACTTCGGAACAGAGAGGCGCACAAGGAACTTATGAACGACTTGATTGAGCACATATGGGAGAATTTCAATGAGGAGGACTAAATATGTATTTTTATTTCGTTTTTTCATAATTCTGCATTTCATGTTTTTCGTTGTAATCAATTTATAAAAATATTGTAATATTAATTTTTTTTCCTTTAGTAATGGTTGTACTTTATTAATATAATAATGCTTAATTTGTTATTTCGGAAAATTAGAGAACTTTTCTAGATTAATACATTAATTTTATAATAATATACAATTATTATATTATACTTATTAAATGATAATAAGAAAATAAAAAAACAAATAAATTGAATTGATTGGATGGTGGGTGGTCATGGATAAATGTGATTTTTGGTGTTGTGGTGGCTTGGTTGAAGTATGGGGTATGTGTATGAGAGAGAAATTAATTTTTTATTTGAAATTGGATAGTGGGATGGGTGGTGGGTGATATTTATGGTCTTATATACACATTATGAGTCACCTTATACACGTTGATTTCAACTTTAATAAGCTATAAGGTGAAGAATTTCGTCAGTCAAAACGGCGACGTTTGAGGCTTCCCTCCCAAAACTAAACCCCTATCCATTTCAGTTCACTGAAACACTAAAACCTCAATTTCTGTCTCACACACAGAAGAGTGAACTAGCCATGCTTCTATCTTCCCTCTCTCTCACAGCATTTCCACAACTACCATTTCTCTCCGTTCCCAAGCACACACCTCAATTCAGCCCCCACCACCACTTCCTTATCTTCCGCCACCGCTCAAAACCAATTATCTCCGCCATTGGCCCTGACGGCAAGTACTACCCCAATCCATCCGACGATGACCCTCCCGAGGCAGCAGAGGACACTATGCACGGTGTCAACAAGTTCGAGCAAATCCAGCGCCACGCCGCTCGTGCTCGTAAGCTCCAGGAGGAGCAGTACGAGAAGGACCAGCCAATTTTCCTCAAAGCCCTAGAGGAAACCGAAGAATTACCCGCCAACTCCGGTGGAGATTCCGGTGACGATCTGTTCGGCGAAATTGACAAGGCAATTGCGATGAAGAGAGATGAGTTTATCAAACAGGGCCTGATTAAGCCGAAACCGAAGGCGTCTAGTGATGATGAGCTGGATCCTGAGGAAGTGGTGGATTTGGAGGAGATTACTGAGTTGCAAGGACTGGCTGAGGAAGGTAAGGGTTCTGATAATAAAGAGGAACTTGAGGTTGATGATGAGGAGGATGAGTTATCGGATGATTTGTCTTCGTTTGATATTGATCTGGATGAGTTTGGGAATGCTAAGTCTAGGATTGTTGATCCTAAGTTTAGGATGAGTTTGGCTGAGTTGTTGGATGAGAGTAGAGTGGTTCCAATATCTGTTTATGGTAATTTGGAGGTGGAGGTTAGTGGGATTTCGCATGATTCTCGTCTCGTGGAGAGTGGTGATTTGTTCGTGTGTTGCGTTGGGAGGAGGACGGATGGGCATTTGTACCTGTCGGAGGCGGATAAGAGAGGTGCTGTGGCTGTTGTGGCTAGTAAAGAGATTGATATTGAAGGTACATTGGGATGTAAGGCCTTGGTTGTTGTTGAGGATACCAATGCTGTTCTTGCTGCACTAGCGGCTTCCTTTTTTAGGTATCCGTCTAGGAATATGTCGGTTATTGGGATAACTGGGACGAATGGGAAGACGGCTACTTCTTATTTGGTAAAAGGGGTTTATGAAGCCATGGGGTTAAGGACAGGGATGTTGAGTACTGTGGGTAATTATGTTCATGGGGATAACAAATTGGAGTCGCCTTCAACTACACCAGATGTAGTTTTAGTTCAGAAGTTTATGGCAAAGATGGAGCACAATGGGACTGAGGCACTGGTCATGGAGGCGTCATCGAGTGGGTTGGCTTCAGGAAGGTGTGATGAAGTTGATTTTGACATTGCGGTTTTTACTAATTTGACGAGGGATCATTTGGATTTTTATGGGACTGAGGAGGAGTATCGAGATGCAAAGGCTAAGCTTTTTTCCAGGATGGTAGACCCCGGGAGGCATCGGAAAATCGTGAACATTGATGATCCAAATGCAGATTTTTTTATTGCTCAGGGGAACCCTGATGTGCCTGTTGTGACTTATGCTCTGGAGAACAAGAATGCTGATGTCCACCCCTTAAAATTTGAATTGACCCTGTTTGAGACGCAGGTCTTGGTTAACACGCCGCAGGGAATATTGGAGATTTCATCAGGCCTACTTGGGAGGCATAATATTTATAACATCCTTGCTGCCATTGCTGTTGGAATTGCAGTTGGGGCACCTTTGGAGGACATTGTTAGAGGAGTAGAAGAGGTTGATGCAGTTCCAGGAAGGTGTGAATTGATAGATGAGGAACAGGCTTTTGGAGTTATAGTAGATTATGCCCGTACTCCCAGTGGATTGTCTAGACTTCTTGATTATGTCAGAGAGTTTGCCCCAAAAAGGATAATTACAGGTTTGTGTTCTATATGCCCCATTATGTTCTTTACTGCTCTCAGTGGTGCTATTGTTTACTCTATTCCTGCTGGCTGACACAACAAATTTTCACCATGTTATTGTTGAAGTGTTTAAATAAGCAAAGCTGCATACTTTCAGAAGCTGTACCAGAACTCAGGATAATGTACAACATTCTAAGTTGATCGTGTGAGATCTGGGAATGGTCCAGGTTATGTGCTCTACGGATTGATTGGAAAAGTGGGGGCAGGGGGTAATTGTCACATTCATGAAGATTTGTGAGCACCAACAATGTGACTAAGTGTGATATCTTTAGTTCTTGGAAGCTCATCAAAGAAGAATAGTACTGCATGTCTGAAATCATGATTCACGAGTAAACATGATAAAGTACTTTAAACCATTTATGGGAGTGATGATGGGAATGGCCTGGAGATTAATGTTTATGGGGCAATATTGCAACTTGATTTACCAAGAATAATATTGGAATTAGCTGAATGGTAGATATTCTTTTTAAATGATGACTTCGTAACAAGCCATAGAGCTTCTATTCAGAGTGGATTCCAGTACACTATATTCTGTTGTCTGAGAAACAAATTAGTAATAAAAATTTATTCATAAGCAGGAACACTGAATTCTAAACTGGTTATTGTTACCATGAGTAAGTATTACTACTACATACCTAAACAGGCCTTGAAACCCCCGTGTAAACTGCAGATATTGGTTTATATATGTCAGCCAGCACTTACTTTTCATTCCTGTTACTTTAAGCTGGCTGTTGTTTGTGCTGAATGTGGCTTAGTGTTAGTTTACATAAGTGGTGCATAGGATGTTGAGATCCATTATTGTTTCCCAGTACAGTGTATCACCATTCACTAATCTATGTCTTGATATGATTTTGAAGTTGTTGGTTGTGTTGGAGAAAGTGAAAGAGGGAAGAGACCTATGATGGCAAAGATTGCAACTGAGAAAAGTGATGTCACTATCTTGACATCGGACAACCCGAAGACAGAAGATCCTTGTAAGTAAATAACTCAGATCCCTGTAACTTCTTGCAGTTTGTAATCTAAGGTGAAATTCTTTGTGAATTTTTCTTAACTTAAGATCTAACTAACATGCTAGAATGATTTTAGTGTGCACATTGGTCTCTCCTCTACCAAAATCGTAAACTAAAGATATTGATTTTCGAGTTCAGATAGTTTGCAAGTTTGACTTTTTCACTTCTGAAATGTTAGAATAGGATTAAAAAAAATATTTTTACAATTCTTCTTTTTGGAAACCTTATGTCGTGAGCCCTTACTCTCATTCTCACAGGAGAAGAAACTTATCAATTCTTGAAGATGATATTAGCTAAAGAGATTTATAAATTTCATTTGTTCCTTCATATGACATTGGTGTGTGGTAATTCTTCTTCTCCTCAGTGGACATATTGGATGACATGTTAGCCGGTATCGGGTGGACAATGCAGGATTACTTGAAGCATGGAGAAAATGACTACTATCCACCTCTGGCTAATGGTCACCGACTATTCCTACATGATATTAGACGAGTGGCCGTAAGATGTGCAGTGGCCATGGGAGAGGAAGGTGATGTAGTGGTAAGTTCTATAGACCATTATGTTTTTCTTATCTTTTCAGAAAAACTGTGCTTCTCAAACTATTTGTGATATCAGCAGGATAAAACCTGAAATCTATTATGTTTTTTTATCTTTCAGAAAAACTGTGCTTCTCAAACTATTTGTGATATCAGCAGGATAAAACCTGAAATCTATATAGAAAAAAGAATCAATGTCTCACAGTGGCTAGAAAATATACTACATTGATTCCACCTAATTTCAAGCATTATATGAGTTGAAGGTGAAAAGTGAACATGAGACCACTTCTTATTCCAGCATGAGTTGAACTCACTGTTGGGCGCTGCTTATACCGCAATAAGGGGCCACGATTTTCATTGTCTTCTTTTTAAACTTGAGGCGTTTTCACTTTCTGAAAATATTAGTGTATGATGAACACAAGGTGTGACTGGCATGTAAAGAACATGCAAAAGCTTGGCTTATGAATCAGTATGATAATATCTGGATTTTGAGTAATATACTGTATGATTTGGAAAATAATAAAATGCATTCTCGAAGCTGTGAGTACGTGGCTGGAAAGAGTTGACCCCTTTTGTTGACCTCAGGATCTCTAATCCACAGCTTGCAACCTACAACTCATTAACTAGCATTCTGCCTTTGAATGATGTTTTCACTCAGCTCTGCAAATAATGTAGGTTGTGGCTGGCAAAGGCCATGAAACATATCAGATAGAAGGAGACAAGAAGTTGTTCTTTGATGATAGAGAGGAGTGCCGCGAAGCACTTCAATACGTCGATGAGCTTCACCAGGCTGGAATTGATACCAGTGAATTTCCATGGAGGTACTATATGCTGTTCTGATTATCCAACAAATTTTCTGTTTATGTTTCCTTATAAATGGAGTGGACTTTGTACCATTTGGGAACCATTAACTGCTAATGAAGTGCACTCAGAAAATGATGCTAGTGTGCGAAGTTACTCAGTTAGAATTGCCTAGTTTTCTTGTCCTATATCTCTGTTTCCTTTTAGAATGGATGTGGCATCTTGTTTAACCAAAGATGCAATAATTATTGATATTTATAATGTCTTACATATGCTGCTGCCTCAGGTTGCCCGAGAGCCATTAGGGTAGTTGCAGTCATGCAGAAAGTGATTAGTCTAGCTGAAGATAGGATGGAGTAATACCAAATTGAGATTATCATCATACTACTGAGAGTAATTGTCGCAACAAATGGGGTGAGTTGAGTGCGAACCCCATCCACTACACTCTGAAAAGGTATATTATTTCGACCAATTGGTCATAGATGTTTGATATAATCTTTTTCTTCATTTAGTTTCTTATAGACAATCCTGTTCTCTCTAAACCAAGAGACTGTTAGTGTGATTATTGTCTCCTACTATTCCGGACTTCTTTTTTGGGTATCTTTTTTGTGCCTCACATTTGATATTTCTTGCAGGTTGCATAACTTGGTGCCTTGTGAAGAGTGGACTGGGTACAGAAGTCACAATTTTGTAAGGATTTGTATCATTATGTATGCCTCGTGTGAATAGAAGACATGTTAGCTGGCATGTATTATGTGTATCTTCAGAAACTTGTTGAGTGGAATAGTGCGATAAGAGAAGCTCTAGGTTACAGATATGCTCCGAGCAATTTTGTTTCAAGTTGAAATTTTTAATCTGATCCTTGCATATCTGTATCACAATTGTTTTAGCGGGATATGATTATGTTTTTCGAACATTATTTTGCAATTTCCACTTGATTTTGGCTATTGAGCTGTGTCTCACAAGTGGCATTTAATACTCCACATACAGTATTGTGTATTACTATTAGTCATATGGGTTTTCCATTACGGAACTTCTGAAGATTGTTTGAAACTTTGAATGTAATCTTAGAGGCGAATTATGTCGGTGTGGGTGAAAAGTTCATAGCAAAACTTTGAAAACTTTAAATGTAGTAGTATTTGATTATACTTGATCAGCATTGAACTGCTGCACAATTTCATCAATCTTAGACCATTGGAACACACTTTTACAATTTTGTTATAGTTCTTAATTGACCTGCAGTTCTGCTGTAGCCTCTTCATCGGCATTGAACTGCTGCACAAGTTCATCAATCTTTCGGAACTGATATGGCCACTTCGTACTGTACAGGAACTGGCGCAGATCAAACCTGTTATCTTCAGACGAATATTTCTGTAATAACCACGTAAACTGAAAGTCAGAAAACACACTGGAATTCAAGTTTTTGCTAGTGGATTAAAGAAGAGGTTAATAGCTAGGTTTACCTCCACCAAGTAGGAAGGTGTTAGGACAGTCATCTTATGCCTGTTAACCGAATAGTACTCGAAAAAGTTCTTCACTTTCTCTGCGATCTGAGCCGGTGTTAACTTGGAGCCCAATTTTGAACAGAGATTCTGCAAAGGATGAAATGTAATGTTAAGCACTTTCCGACACTTGTTTACAACATTGCTTATTTGTAGCAGAAGCAGAAAAGCAGCACAGACCTTAAACATGGATACAGGTCCAAAACGAGAGTTCTTACGCAACCTTCCGTACACTGAGAGTTCTTCATCGGTTATTACTGCATCTACTTCATCCTGTGGTTTCCAAAATGAGAATACCATCGGATTAGATATAGGAGTAAGAGAACATAAGAAATATTCAATGAGCTCATTAAGGATCAGATATGTACCTGGCAGTGATTCGATAGAGTAGAATTGGGTTCAGCATATTGGTTAGCAGGATCGACTCCTGCCAGGGATGAGTAGCCAAGATGAAAAGCAGCCCATTTGAGGAAGGCGGAAAGATCCTGCTTATTTATGTTCCCAATCGGATTGATATCACCAGAGCTGCAACCATACTTTGTTAGGTTCCCAGATAGGCCATCGTCAGCGTTGCTGCTACTTAAGACCAGAAGAAAACCGGGTTTGTTGTTCATCAATGGCAACAGTGATGCCAGCATGTAAGACATGACCATTCTGGTTCGTTCTCGAAGATTATGCAGGGCTAAGTTTTCGACACTTGATCCTCCTTTTACCTGACGTATAGAACACAGTAAAAGCTTTCGCTGGTTCAAAAGGAACAATATAAATTACACCAAAAGTCGAATTTACCTTAGATTGCAATCGTCTTCCCGTAAGCATGTGAAAAAAGGACAGAAAGGAGGAAACAACTATATCTATTGAAGCATCAAGATGCCATGACCCGATTTCATCAGCTAGTACCCTCGACTTCATTCTGAGATCATCGGAACTATATACAGTAACAGAATGTAAATGGTCAGGGTAAGCTTGTTCAGGTCATGTATGTTTATTCTGCTGATGCACACACACACACCTATTTTCGGATGCCATGAAAACAGTATAGAAAATGCGTCTTGCAAAGTCTTTGTCGTCGGTTGGAATCTGTCCATCGGGGTAATGGCCGATCTTTATAGCATCAGCTGTGACTTGTTCGTTACCATCTTCGATTTCTGAATGAAATTTTTAAATATAAACAATGGCAGTTCAGGTGATTTTGCTAAAGAGGTTCTAATGGGTTAACATGAACAGAATTGACCTTTTACGACAAGCTGGCACATGGAACCAACTATGGCAGCAACCGAAGAGCTACCAGTCCTGCCGGAGAGTGGGAGCAAGAAACCAGATGCACCGCTTCTTCTCAAGTAACTCCATAACCAGCACGCTGCTCCTAAAGCTATTTCCTCTTCGGGACAACTGTACTGAATCTGAAATCATGACATGACGTTCTACAGTTAAGTCGATTTATATGAAATGAAAATAAGCTAAGCATCTGAACCTGTTTGGACTAACACAGTATCTAACCTTAAGTGGAGTTGAAGGTGACCTTTTGGGCTTGAAAGATTGGCAAAGCTTATACGGAACAGACACAACCGAGACTATTGATTTGCAGCTTGCTAGTTCGCGAAAGCTACTGTTAGAATCTCTGTAAGTAGTGACCTGAAAGGAATAAAGATTCAAAACAGCACTGCAAGGTGCAAAAGTTCCAACGTACGTTCCAACAGTACACTGAATGCAGAAACAAGACTAATGACATACCGTGTCTAAATCTACTTGAGCAACCACCAATTCCACATCCTTAAGGGAGAATTGTGAACCGTGACCAACCACTTCCCCATTCATCACGACGGATGAACAGCCATCTGCATAACATTTATTATAAGGCTAACCACGATGACCGCAATACTGGTTCTTCCACTCGTATTGCTAGTTCATACATTTGGCAGGTGAATACAGGGTACTCACCAAAGTAAGAACGACTTCCATCACAGCCAATTTGGTTGCTGTACATGTAAACACCACCACATTTTGTTGTTGCACTCATAATAGAACGGAGACGACCATCAGCCTTTCGCAACAGATGAATGCTTCCACTTGCATTCATGAATACTTCCACACCGTTCAACGCAAGTTCCTGGTGCGGAGACACAGGACTAAACAGTTCCATGCACACTTCCCCTGCAACAGCCCTGTGTCATTTTCACTTAGAGGCACATTATTACATACATGATACATCGACTAGCATGAAACCATACATCGAATCTGATTAAAAGTTACATACGTGTCAAGAAATTGAATGTAGCCATAGCCAAAAGGAACTCTAGTTTGAGACAATGCCTCAGATATGTCACTTGGAAGAAAATATTCGTCCAAAGACGACTCCCTTTGCCTCCACGCTGCAAACCACCGAAGTTCAGCAGCACTGGCACCATTTGAGAGCCACATTTTGGGACGTATCATCACTATTTTCCTATTCAGACAAAAGACTTGGCAATTATATCGCTCAGCACCTTTGATGACAGGCATTCCGAAGCTACATAATATTCCATCTGTCAAATCACCAACCAACAGCTCTTTCAGGCACTCCCACCTGTAAAATTACTTTGTATTATGACTGAACACCTCTAAGTTAGAATATGCACAAGTATGGTAAGAAAACATCAGAATATGCGCAAGAAAGTATGGTTAAAAATCATCTCCTGTGAACAAACAAAAAAGATATTCAATTTAAAGTGTCTACATACGCATGAGTGATGGTATCAAGTTCCAGAAAATGGTCTTCACAGCCATAGCCAGTGATCTCAAGTTCTGGACCAAGCCTAATGGTGGCGCCAGCTTCTTTAGCCATGGAGATTGACTTCTTGATGTTTTTCATGTTGCAATCGAAATCCATTGCCCATTGGTTCAGACTGCAGGTAGCTACCTTCAACAACCTCATCTTGAATCACTGATCTGAGACTAAAGTTCTGCAATGACTCACATTTTGCTCACTCTGCCATAGCTTTTTTATAATGGAACAGATAAGCATGAATCAAAATAATAAGTTCGTACATTAATCTATTAGGATAATGAATGTGCATTGGCGTGGATAATATTCCTTAATGAAATGTGGCCAACTATTTTGAAACTTTTATGCTTTAGGAGTAACTTTATTCTCTTATAATCTTCTTGCTTACTACAGTATAACTTCATGCTTACTGGATTGACTATTTTATGTTATGTGTAAGATTCCATCAGCAAAAAGCTAGGACGATTCTCCATTTTTCTGCAAAATAGTGCTCCACTGAATTATAATCCAACAAGCATTTGGAAATTTGGCATCTTTCTGGGTGTAAAATCATTCATGCAGGTTTTTCTCCATTAAGAAATTCATATGTGATCACCTGATGATGATACTATCTCACATTTTAGTCAGAATCGAACATTTATGATATCAGAAGTAGCATATGTGGTTTCATATAAACACGGCCTCTAGCTAGGGCAGCAAGCCAGAGCATCATCCAACATTATTACATAATTACGTGAACATCTACAGTCCGGCAGCTGGGTTCTCTGCACCTGCACCGATAATGCCTTTGTCTTGATCAGATGTTGTTGCTATGGGCTCTGCACCCTTAGCTCCCTCCACAAGTTCATCAATCTTCCGAAACTGAAACGGCCACCGTGAGTTGTAAAGGAATTGACGCAGGTCAAACCTATTATCCTCAGGCGAGTAACTCTGCAAATTATGCATTCCAAATTTGGTAAATGTTTCAACTGCAAGATATCAACTTAGAGAGCATTCTGTGTTTGCATTACCTCTGCATGATAGGAAGGTGTCAAAACAGTCATCTTGTGTCTATTGATTGAATAGTACTTGAAGAAATGTTTCACTTTCTCAGCAATCTCTGCTGGAGATAACATTTTCCCCCAACTTATACACAGATTCTTCAAAAAGAGAATAAGAAAAAGTGAGAGAGATCATAAACAAAAAGCAACGATTGAAAAACAACCACAATAATGAATAAACTAAATGCTATTGTGTCCCAAGTATAAAATTAAACAAAATTTAGTCAGAGTAACAGGCATGTAGAAGTAGTACGAATATCCACAACTCAGACCTTTAAAATATGCAACTACTAATTCTTGTATACTGCAACCAAGAACATACTCCATCTATCAGCTACCAGAAACTCATGCAACTCACATGTTTGTTAACCTGAGTTTTGAATAAATGTAACTTCCCCTTGGCCTCAAGTTTTATTCTGACAGGAAGCAAAATTATCTACCCTTCTTGGTCTGAGATTGTTGACCCAGTTCTTCAGTGTAATTACCTGGCTTACGTGGTTTGAATGCCTTTGCTTAGGCCCAGGGTGTTTGCCCTGCCTGCAGCCTAAGGGTGGGGGTTGCAGGTTCCTAGTGTCTAGTGATATCAGGAAAAAGAAAGAAAAAAAAAGAAAAAGAAACATAATAGTCTCATGACCTTTCCATTTTTGGGGAAGGAACATATGGGAGGAAGATTTGTAAATCAAAACCACGTAATCCCTCTGCCACGTTTGTCTAGCCACAATTTGCCACTTTAGGTGTCCCATAGAATAGCTATATTCCCATTTTTGGTAAGTTATTATATACTACTGAGTACTTGTTTATTCTGGGTACTCTAATCAAGATGATGAACTTGGAGAAAATGACCATAACATAGAAAACTTCAATTTCCATGGAAACAAGGGATTCCATCTCTGTAGCACTGATATATCTGATTGATTAGCATGAAAAATAGGTTCCTTGTGGGAGAGGCTATGATACAGTAGAGCAAAATAAACACAAACCTGAAACATGGATACAGGTCCCAAGCGATAAATCTTTCGCATCCTACCATATACTGACAGCTCTTCATATGTCATTCCCATGTCAACTTCGTCCAGCTGCAAAAATAAATAAATAAATAAATAAAGTTGTGATTTATCATTTGTTAAGGATTAGGAGATTACAACTGAGCAACATTATTCCAAATCCAATCCAGCAATGAAGTGCAAGACAAACCACGGCAACAATTCATAAATAAAAGGATATTCTGTTGCATTAAGTTTTAAAACCTTAGTTTGTTGGAGGAGCATGACGAGCCAGATTGTTCAGAAAAGATAAACAAGTTCGGAAGAAGTAAAAGAGGATAAGGTGACATAAATTGAAAACTAACACTTCAGTCAATATGATTAGAAAGCACGCCAAAAAGCAACCTGGCTATAATTGGATCGTATAGGTTCCAGCTCAGCTGTCGGAGGAGCAGCTTCAATTTCTGCCAAAGAAGAGAAACCAAGATCTATAGCAGCCCATTTCAAAAATCTTCTCAAATCCTGCTTGCTAATACTTCCTATAGGATTTATATCAGCAGCACTGCAATCATACTGTATATGAGAGGGAAACAGCATTATTCAAAAGATGTCACGCCTAAAACAGCTGGCAAAAAAATTGCCAACACTTAGCCATAATAGAACATGAAAAAAGATACACTGCTTGACTCGAGTTTTTGTTACCAGGTCTCATTGACTATCTTCTTCATTTTAATCAGCCAAATATTCATTTGATTAATAAAACTTTTATGTACCTTTGTTAAGTAACCACGCAAACCTTCATCCACATTGGAGCTACCTAAAACTAGATAAAACCCGGGCTTTTTGTGAACCCATGGCAACAGTGACGCCAGCATGAATGCAATAACCATTCTGATTCGAGCTTGAATATTTTGTAATCCCAAATTTTCAATGTTTGAGCCCCCATCTACCTGAGACAAATTATTGAATTGCATAAAGTAAAATTTATGGTATGACTATACCATCAGGTTATAAACCCACTAATACAACAGCATACTTACAGGAAGAGAATTTAATTCATCTATGTTCCTCATACAAAATATGAACAGCACAAATTGAATTTCCAAGTCCCCAGCAATTTACCTTGTAACGTGGTCGGCTTCCGGTAAGACTCTGAAACAAAGAGAGCAAGGATGAAACTACTCCATCAATGGAAACATCAAGATGCCACGACCCAATTTCCTCTGCAAGTGTTTTGGCCCTTGTTCTTGTGGCAATAGAACTACAAGAGAACAAATCTATTAATGCTGATGGTACATGAGAAGCGGACTTTTCAACTATAAAGTTAACTACTATCCTGCATTCAATTTAATAGAAACAGAGAAGGGAGATATTATATAGCAACATAAGTCCCCCCAGACTACTAAGTGGTAAACATAAAACACTTTTGGTTGAGTATTACATCTAACATTAATAAAGGGTAAACACAAACACTACACTGTTCAAAGAACATGCTCCACAAATCTTACAGCCTAATCATTTATGAGCAGGTAAACCTAGATGCTAGAGAGAAACTACCTCTAGAGACCAATAGACATTGCAGGGTGCTGCATAACGGAGGTAGAGAAATTAAGAACTGAATAACATTCCAGAACTCTAGAGCCCCACATGTATCTACTTCAAATGTGCAATGTTGTACTGAAGTTTAAAAAGAAATAGTAAGAGGAAGGATGTCTGCTTTTTCCTCCTTACCTATTTTCAGATCCCATAAAAATTGTGTAGAAAATGCGTCGAGCAAATTCTTTGCTGTCTACTGGATATTGACCATCAAGGTAATTGCCAATTCGTATTGCATCAGCTTTAGCTTGGTCATCGCCACTAGCTATGTCTGAATTAACATTTGCACCATCAACAATGTGTTGTGAATTAACAAACCATGACCTCTCAAAATTCATATATCCCCAAAATCAAAAGGGCATTTCATGCAACCAGACAAGACTTGTATATCTGACAAGAGGAAGTTTTTGCCGGGAAATGAGAAAGTAGACAGCTTAAATGCCCATCTTACTGATAATGTAAACACTAAAAAGGTACAGGTGATACTGCAAAACTTAGTAATGCATTGTTTTGATATTTAGGTGATTTCGCAATTTCTTTAATTTGACCATTTAATCCTCATGCAATCATCAATATAGGAAAAAAGATTTGAATTTCGCATCTATGATTCTGATCAATCAGAAGATCACATAACATATCAAGAATCTATAGCAGTACTGCTCATAACACCCTCAAGAAAGCCTCATGTTGATATTCTAGTTTGGTAAACCCAGCATTTGAAATCAATCATTACATGAGCAGGACCAGCACGTTTTAAATTTCAGACATTAGATGAACCAGAGATGCATGCAACAAAATTAACTCAAATCAAGCTGCTTAAATGGATAGATCCACATATGTCCTTTATTGCAAGTAAAACCAGTAATATTGATGCCTGAAAGATTTCATGGTGGAACAGACCTTTTACAACTAGCTGGCACATGCAACCAACTATAGCAGCAACAGAAGAGCTATCAGCTCCACCTGAAAGTGGAAGTAAAAAACCAGAAGCACCACTTCTTCTAAGATAATCCCATAACCAGCAAGCTGGCCCAAAAGCTATCTCCTCTTCAGGACTATGGTACTTAATCTGAAAAGTAAGGGGAAAAAAAGGGCTTGGTTTAATAAACCATTGGAGTACCAAGTTCCAATAAGTTAATTCAAGGAAGCAGTAGCATGTTGAAATAAGGCCGAACCAAAAGCAATTGGAACCGGAGAGCATAAAATTTACGGAATATGGAAAAATGTCTGTACGACAAATGCACAAGGGATACAGAGAGTCAGTCTAATTGAACAGATAACCATTATTTAGAGAAGGGCAGATAGATTCAAATCAGGCAGACAGCCAAGGGTAGTGCATCATACTAGTATGTGCAAAGACTATTAGACAAAGCATGATCTGCCAGATCCATTATTAGACAGTGTGCAGGTTAGCATCGAATGAGCAAAAATTGCAGCAAACAGAAATTCATTAGTTTGTTCAAATTCTAGTTTTAACTATTAGCAGAAGTTCTGAATGATTATGCACATAGCCTACAGGCTTTAAGTAAAACATAACCATTGCACCATATTCGAAGCTGAGTTTGAGTAGGGAGGAAAAGGGGTGGGGGAAAGGGGGTTGTATCAGTGAACTTTATGTTGTCCTCAAATCCTTCATTCATAATCACCCGCCACCCAGTTTAGTAAAATTTCTCTTCTATACTCAACATAACAGCAATGAAAGACAAAAATCGACATTAAATAACAACATAATTCTTTGAGGAGCTCCAGACAGTCAATCATAAATGTCAGACAGACTTTTGATATTATGACACATTCTCCTCAGAAGGCCTCACCTTAAGAGGACTTGACAGTGACATTGGAAGCTGAAACGATTGGCAAAGCTTGTATGGTACTTCCACCGAAGAAATCTTTGGTTTACAGCTCGCTTGTTCCTGAAAGCTACTAATAGACCCTCTAAGACTGGCAACCTACAAACAAGAGAGTCAAAAATCAATCAGTTGTACAACACTTAGAAAAATATGAGGATTTTAGTTCAATTATTCATGAATCTTATGCATCTGAATTAATCACAGTACAGCAGCAGCACACATGCTTAGATGAAAACATCCGACATAAATTAAAAATAATAACAATAATAATAAAAAATAAAAAATAAAAAAAACAGAAAAAAACATATAGTTAGTTCTATTATTGCTCAACTTAATTGAATGGCGTGAAATATCTGTAATATCTGTTATGTCCATACAAATGGATCAAAAATTCCCAGGGTTTACAACCAGAACAGGCTTTCCAGTAACTAAAACAAATCAAAGTCTCTCTCCATATAGTTATAAACTTAAGTAAAAATGAACTAGAAAAAACCAAAGTCTCTTTCCATATAGTTATGAAGTTAATTAAAAATGGTGGGATAAAAAAAATTAAACTCAGAATTCAGCAAGGGAAATTCTATGATTCAATATTGAATAGAGGTAACCAATTTACTCTTTACTAACACAAAAGATTCAGAACTAAACATATTCTTCTAAGATCCTAAACAATATGTGGCAAGAGAACTACCGCATCTAGATCAACTCGTGCAACAACCAACTCAACATCCTGCAAGGAAAACTGCGAACCTTGGGCAACCACATCCCCGTTAACGACAATACTAGCACATCCATCTGCATAACCAGAGAAGAGAAGAAAGAAAGAAAAAAATTAAAGAAATATTCCAAAAGGAAGAACAAACAAGAATTTGAAATTGAAAAGTCAATCGCAGGTGGAAATTCGAACAAAAAAGAAATGGCTTTTAAAAATTCAGAGCAATACTGCATACTTTTTCTGTTATGATTACATTTAGGACTGTACAAGTAAACAAGCCTAGGAAAATTGCACGTGATAATTTTCTCCTGTTGTGTAAGATCAGCAATCTGTCATAGCAGCAAGACAACATTCTGGAATGCATGAATCAAAATTTATATATCATATTAACCTACCATAATAAAGGCGGCTACCGTCACACCCTTGATGGTTACTATACATGTAAACTCCTCCGCGAGTATGTGTGGCACCTATAAAAGCACGAAGTCGAACATCAAGCTTCCGCAATTGATGATGACTTCCACTAGCATTCATGAAAACTTCAACACCATTCAGTGCAAGCTCCGCGTGAGGGGGCATGGGACTGAAGAGTTCCTCACAAACCTCAGCTGCAACAGCTCTGAACAGAACAGATTTATGTATAGTGCATTAGTAGGCACAAACAAAATTTTCAGCTTAAATTATGCAAGATTATAAAAAGATATCCGTGCAGAGTGTGGTATGGTGAAAAGGTACAATTGCACAAAGCTAGATCACAAACAAATAAAGAATATATATACAGTTATCTTCTTTCCAGTCTACAGATTCCTCTAACATTGACATTTCCTTGTTGAGTCTTACCGCAAACATTAAACATGATCACTAATTCACAGACAAGTAAAGGTCAAACACCCCAGATTTAATTTTAGAACTATATTCTTGGACTGCTCCATAAAGTAGATCTTACTAAGTATTATGTAAGACAACAAGGAATTTCCCAAAAACAAGTTTGCATAAAAAATGTAACTTACGTGTCCAGGAATTGGATGTATCCATAGCCAAAAGGAACTTTCGTTTGCGATAAACCATCGGTTATATGAGTTGGAAGAATAAAGTCGTCAAGATGGTCTCTGTGCTTCCATGCAGTAAACCATCTAAGTTCTCTGTAGTTTCCGTCATTAGCA
This sequence comes from Plantago ovata, assembly GCA_028274465.1. Classification (NCBI taxonomy): domain Eukaryota; kingdom Viridiplantae; phylum Streptophyta; class Magnoliopsida; order Lamiales; family Plantaginaceae; genus Plantago; species Plantago ovata. Next base: position 17,748,768 of record CM051455.1, read on the forward strand.
AGGTACATCTTTGGGCGTATCATCACAATCTTATTGTTGAAGCACAAAACCTGACAATTGTAACGCTCTGAATCTTTGATGACTGGCATGCCGAAACTACACAATATCCCGTCCGTCCAACCACCAATTAGAAGTTCTTTCAAGCAGTCCCAACTGCAAGCATTATTTAAGACAATGTCATGAAAAAATAACCAATCTGATCACTCATATTAACGAAAAACTACAATGTCAATGACTGGATGCAGATTAATAACTGCAAGCCTATTTGGTTGATAGAGGCTTCAAATGCCACAGCCACAGCATGAATAAAAAGAAGGAATCAACCACTATTAGTACTGTTAAAGTCAATGCACCGAGTTTCAAGAGTTATTTCACTCTTAACAAGCTAAGCTGGTCTATTGTGTCTACTCGTCGAAAATTAGCACAATTTCCATGATAACACCGTGAAACTAAAACTGCAAATGGGCTGCTGCATAACTTGCAGGGATATTATAATTACAAATATATTCAGATTCCTCAGTGCTCCAAGCTCTAACAGAACTAGTATGTACACACTGTACTAACACACATCATATTTGGACGAGTAATCGAATTCCCAACAGTGAAGCGCAATAGTAGTAATACTAATGTTAGTTATTGTAAAAGAAGGTTAAAAAAGGAAAATTACGCACGCATGATTAACGGTATCAAGTTCGAGGAAGTGATCTTCGCAGCCATAGCCAGTGATTTCAAGCTCGGGGCCAAGGCGAATAACAGCACCTGCTTCTCTAGCCCTAGTAATTGATTCCTTGATGTTCTTCATGTTACAATCCAAGTCCATAGCCCATTGGTTCAAATTGCAGGTAGCAACTTTCAGAAGCCTCATCTTCGATTCAATTCTCAATTGAAACTAGTAGAGAAAATCGAGCAGGAGAATCAACGATAACCAGTGAAATGGAAGAAGTTTAGGGGAGAGAGAATGCATGAGCACAAAGAGAATTCGAATCGGATTCCCTTGAGGTCGGTCGGGTCGGAGTATTCCAAGTTTGTGCCGAATTTACTATTTAGACAAGGAGAGAGAAACTGGGAAAATACCGCATCACATAAACCGCGCTACAAACATGAGCGATTGCAAATTTTATATGTGCGTTCTTCTTCAATAGTTCATTCTAAACAGTAGGAAATGGGCGTCCTCTGATTTTTAGTCATGGCTGGTTAAAAAGAGTACATTGGTTGTTATTAACGACACCAGATCTCAGAGTGTTCAACATCATCAAGACATAAAAAAGAATCAGAATTGGGGTTTTGGGGAAATTAATATCTATGTTCAACACAGAAACATACAACGATAATTATGGGCAAAAGCATGCATGCAGTGCTTATATGCTAGTTTACCAGACACATACTTGGGTAACTTGGACTTCAAAGCGGAATAAAACTGTAAATGCAAAACGTAATATGCATGCCTTCATCTTCACATATAACATACAACTCTATTTGTCCACAACTACTAGCTTATCCAAAAGTAAATAAGACTTTTCGATACTTCCCGCTACTACAACTATTGGGCCACAAATTAGCCACGGCCCGTGCGGAATGGAACCCAACATTGTGTCCACCTTTAAACGGGCCTTGTCCACGAGGTTCATCGGTTATCAGACTGGTTCCATCACTATTCTGGTTCTTGCCAAGCACGTCCACATCATCAACGACTCTTGATGACCCCAACTCTCTCGATCATCGTGCTTGTGTACCATCTCATTTTAACCCTGGGTTGACAAGCTCCTCTGACCATCCCCAGGCTCCTTGCTTCGTACTTTTGCCTGATCAGTCACGATTTCTTTAGCTCCAGAGAAATTCTTCACGTCTAGCTCATGGTCTTATGCAACTAGAGTACTAAATATGCGACCAATAACGTCTTCTTTGGCAGCTGGTCCTCCTGCAATACCCTGCACCCTACATAGAACCTTCTGTGCCATACATAAAGTGTTGTTTAACAAGTCGAGCCAAGTAGGGCTCGGCTCGAGCTTGTTAACAATCGAGCCTCGGCTCGTTAACATAACAAGCCCAACATCAGGCTCGAGCTCGGCTCGTTTGGCTCGAATGAGCCTAGCCCATATAAAAAAATATGTGAAAATTTGAAATAAGATATCAAAAATCAAGTATTCAAGATTACTCATTAAAAATCAAATATTTCAAATCATAAAGTCATAAAAAACTAACAAAATGCAAATATAAACATTCAAATCTAATGCTAGAATCCCAGATAATTATATAGATATTAAGTCTCACGAGCTTTAACAAGCCTTACTGAGTACTTGTGAGCCGAGTCGAGCTCGGCTCGTTAGTGGAACGAGCCTCATGTTAGGCTCTAGCTCGGCTCGAATAGCTTATCGAGTGAGCCGATCTCAAGCCTTACCGAGCAGACCCTCGGTGGGGCTCGGTTTGCGTAACACCACTATATATACATTAATATTAGTCGAATCTACATGCAATATGCCACTCCTTATGTCCAGTAGACCCCATGCATCACCTTCAAACGTGGAGCCTGTTGGTTTGTCATCTCCAGTTGAATTAGATGGCCATCGTCACGTGCAGAAGCGTGATTTGAGTTGATCTTCCTTAACCTAGGTTCTGAGGCCAAGTGCTGAAATCTCATGTTCTTCGATAGTTCGTTGTAAATCGCACGAACTGGTTGTCCAACATGATTAGTTCATAAAGGGTGGGTTGGTTGTTACTAACGACATGTGATCTTAGAGCGTTCAACATCGTCAAGACAAGAAAGAATCAGAATCGTGGTTTCGAGGAAATATATATCTATTTATCATAAAAACATACAATGAGCTGCAGTGCTTATATACTACTTCAGTTTACTAGCTAGAGCAATACATGAGTAATTGGACGTTATGTGGAATGGAATTGTATATGCAAATTCTAATTTACTTTCCTTCATCTATGGGGATAAGGTTGGGCTATCCAAACCGGGCCCGATAGGCCCGACCCGATATCAATGATGGGTCGGGCTTGGGTATTATACCTGGCTAGGCCTATCATCTACTTCCCCCATTATTCTTTATTTGAAGTTTTAACAATTTTCACACAAATTAAGGAGGTAATGATTGGGCTATATTTTTAAACTTTAGAAATATTTAATTGAATTAAAATTGAAAGATTAGAAAGAAAAAGATAAGAAGATATACTTCATTGGAAATCACACCTAGGTACATTTGACTAAAATAGGGGTTTATACCCTAAAACTTCAAATAATTTGAAATGCCTCAATTTATCTAAAACTTCAAATAATAAAAAGTCGAGGAAGTATATATATAGGCCCACAGGCTCGGCCCGACCCGTCTTTATGCATATAATTTATATATTATATATATATACATGATATATGTATATGACCACTTAATTTATAATGTATACTTTGGTAGTTTTAAATTATGTTTTAATTTATATATTTATAATATTTTTCTATATTTATAAAATTGGCAAGTGAATTATATATAATTATTTTATAAATTTTTAGTATATTTATATATTTTATTAAGTAACTTAATAACTAAAATTAATCTAAAAAAAGTAACTTAATAACTAAAATTAATCTAAAAAAGTAACTTAATAACTAATTTCAGTGAAATATCAATATTATGTTATATATAAGAATCATGATAAATTTTAAATAATGTAAAATGATATTGTAATATTTTTTGCAAGGAGAAAATGTATAAATTAAATAAGTTCACAATTATATAACACTACATAACTAGAAAAATGATTTTCATTTTAAAATTCAAAAAATAAATAAATAAAGAAATAATTTGATATGGGCCCGAGCCGAGCCCAACCCCAGCCCATGACGGGCCTAGTCTTGGGCCTAAGGTTCAGGCCCGCCTCGGCCCATGGTCCGGATGCTAATTTTCCGAGCCTATGAAAGCCCGTCCCAACATGGCCCATTGCCATCCCAAGGTAGAACTTCTAGATATTTTTGGCTACTACAACTAATGGGCCGCGAATGAATTAACCACGACCCCTGCGTGAATCCAAAGAGATTGAAATTTTTACCTCCTTGGTACGAAGTTCAATAGTCATAAATGCAATAAAGTCTTCAACAAATAAAGCAAAATATGATTACCTAAACAATTTTCGAGGGTGTACGACAAAAAAAGAAAACGAAAGAAGGGATGTGAATGCTATTGTTACATTTACGACGACGGAGTTCAATAAAAGTACACATCCAAGCACTCCTTGAAAAAGAATTGTTGATACTATAATTGCATTTAGGATGGAGTTCACAAAGTAGCATGTGTGGTTGGCAACCCCCCCCCCAAAAAAAAAAAATTACTCGTGTTACTTGTACTTTTCGATTATATGTTCTAGTAAAAACACTTTTATTAACATTTTAGAATTTTCTAAATTTTAGATGTTACTCATCTTAAATATCATTGACTCATCTCTAAGTACATGAGTTATAATCAGGAACTAATGATGTTGACATTTTAGATTATGAAAGCCAAATGCTATTTATGTCCAATTGCATCAATCTAAAAGAAAACATAGTACAAACATGTAGGATTAGCTTATGTTATTGAAGAAGACTTGATAATCATAAAATGGAGTTACATTGCATTATTACACATGAGATATGATATAATTATTAAATTATTCGGTATAAGACACACTGTGATCCCAGACTCACTCACACAATAAGTGTGGTTGATGATACTTATATATTTTGGTTGCCAACCCCACAAAACAACAGTCAACAAGACAAAATCACATTTATTTCTTCCTCAACCATTTACAGCAAAAAGCAATGCTTTGGTGGTAACTTTCAATACACACTTAAAAATCATCTTTTTGTTCCTTTTATAGACTCATTTTTTGTGTAATAAAAATGCAGATTTGAATGGAACTCTTCTCTACATTTGATGTTCTTAGCCATTTGCTAGTCTAATACCTCTCCAAATTGCATGTAAGGTAACTTTTTCTTTTCTTCTTGTTCCATATGAATCATTGTTTATGTTGTGTTTATCTTATGAATGAGTTCTTTCTTACATTGTTTAACAATTAGGTTCTTATATAACCATTTGTTGGCCTGATACTCATCCAAATTAGTTACTTTTTATTTTCTTTTATTTTCCTTATTATCAGTCATGCTTTTTTTTTCCAGTTGTTCTTGTCCGATGGATGAGTTTTGCATGGATGTACCCTGTGTTTTCTAAATTGCACGGATGTACCGCATGTTCTTGAAAAACTCTGCACATATGCACATAAGTTCTAAACCGTACATCCGTGCAATTTATAAACACAAGATATATGCGTGCAGATTTATGAATACACATGGTACATTGGTGGATATTTTTCCTGTCTCAAATTTTCCATTCCTTGTTCTTTTTGTGTAATATGGGTTTAGTAGATCCTAGGTGCATAACCACTGTGACATCATCTAATAGAAGATGAAGGATCCACAACTTACTAGCTAATAGAGGGTGTTGCACCGATTATCCCTGACATCTAGAAAAAGTTGTGATCCAATACATACATTTGGATAGCTTTTGGATCTTTTTAGCTTTCATTTAAAATATTTATTTGTTTCTGTGAAATTGGAAAACGTGTTGCTCATTGTTTCACAACATGAAATTTTACCATTCTAAGAGATTCAGGGGAAAATTTACTGTCCTTGCTTTAATGGATGATTGAGTATTTGAGTGCTTTTTTTTTTCTTCACGTGTTAATTAAGTTGCACTACTTGAGAGATTTGGGTAAGATACTAAGATCAATTGCTTTTTCATGAATTTCCATTTGCTTCCATTTTATAAGCTATAACGTCAAATTTTGAAAAGTCGTAGTTATAGAGTAGATCTTGTGAAATTCATAATTAAATGACAAGTTTGTGAACTGTTAAAGTGAATTCTCATATTATGTTACTAACAGAGTTTGTTTTGAAATGAATCCAGATTTGATTGGCCTAAAGCTCATTTCAAGTGCAATTTGTAACCCTTGACAAAAAGGTGCAATCACCTGAACTTTGGCTACTTGAAGTCTTGAACAGTATTATTTTTTATATAGTCCTGATTCAGTTTAAAGCTATATATGTATAATTTGGTCTTGCAGTCAGTCATGAACCAAGACGAGAAATTTCAGCAGATATGGGAGTTTAGGAGGGGAGACGATGATAGAGACAGCTCCGATGATTCCAAAATGATGAATCAAAGTGAAGAACTGGGAGACAAACCTGTGTTGGACTTGGTTTTACGTGAAAATGATGAAGAGACCGAGACTGCAACGCCCCAGAAGCCTGATGATACTACTAATGACGGTGTCAAGGCTGTGAAATCTGCCAAAAAGAAAACAAGAGCAAAACCAAAAGCAAAAGCAAAACCAAAAGAAAAACCAGAAAAGGCGAAGAAGAACAATGTCGTGAAAACTAAAGCCAAGAGTACTGTCTCAGTGAAGAAAAAGAGAGTGATGAGAAACCTCGGTGGTTTCAATGATCAGGCACGGATGTTTGAAGATCTTAAGATCTTTGCAGATTCTGTAATTCATGAACTCAAAGTTGCCCGGGATAACATGTTTGCACACATGAAGGAGGAGTTGATGGCTTCTAGGCCAAGAGAGATGAGAGTCATGCAGGCTAACAAGAAGAAAACACCTCCTCAGAATGGGACCGAATCCTATGTGAATCCTCAGAGTCACTCAGAGGCATTGATGGAAAAAGGCATGAGAAGTGATGTAGCATCTGATGTCTATAAGAATTCGAAAGCTGCAAAGCATGATCAAGTCACTGAACTGTTGATGAGCAATGAGCAAGCCCGGGGAAAGCTTCCTCTGAAAGGACGTATGAATATGAATATGGAAGCCAATAATGCTGGTGATCAGGTACCACAATTCTTCAGTCTTCCAACAGTTGTACCAAATCCCCGGGCCCAGAGCAATAGAAGTGGTATTCGTTTGAATGGTGGTGTACCGGTTGCAGCTCCCGATGATAGAACTGATGGACTGAATATGAAACGGCTTGATCCTAGGATGTATTATCAGGGATTTCCTGTATTCCAGACGGAACAGTTTCAAAGTTTTCCCCACATAATGTCCAAAGGTGAAGGTTTTATTGGTCAGAGCAGCTCTCATTTTGGCAGCATGAGTGTTGGGTTTCCAACTTCTGCTCATCTGGGGCTGGATATCGATTCTAGCATGGAGGGTGGTTCTAACATTCCAAGCCACACTTATTCTGATGCTGCATTCCAAAATCACAGCAGAGTTGGTATGATGATGAACACAAGGTTTCCTGGAGGTACTGCACTGTCTTCGGAAGATGTTCTGCCCAGCAACATGCTTCAAAGAAACGGAGGAGGTTTTGCTCGGTCACAGTCACAGGTCATGAAAGATGGCCATGTTTACACAAATTCGAGGAATAAACAGTAAACATCGAATCAATTATCATCCAGGTTTTCTTGTGGACAATAAGACTATAATTTGCTTTCCTTATAATGTTTTTCGATCATGGATATGGATGCTCTATTTATTTTAGTAGTTGTAATTTTAGTCATAGTTTTACTATGTACTAGTATGTGTTTTCTTCTTAAGAGTTTGCATACAATGTAGAACCAATTAATTAGTCCCAAAACAAGGCTCGGTTAAATTTGAGGCTAAGAGTTTACATACAATTTGCAACTTTCTGTGTACGTATGTGCTTGTTTGATTTACAAAGACACAAATTTTTTCAGCTCCATTTGCATCTTTTACAGCTCTTTTATAAATGTAAGTTACCAATGTAATGTCACACATTATCACTTGGTATATACCAGCAGTATTTTAAGATGTGTTGTTTTGTATCTAGTCTATCATACTTTATATTCTAGCTGCAGGTCATCCAACTAATAGCAAAGTCTGATCTTGTAACAGTGCGAGTGGATATATACAGCTAGGATACGTTTATAATCCACAACATTGATCAACACTTTCTTGTGGTTATACGACCCGGGCAAGCTTTCTTTCTATGTTATTCTCTGGTTCTTTGAGAATGTCTGCTTCCATCGTAGCAGTCAGTGATGATCTCTTAATAGAAATCTTGTTGCGGTTGCCTGTTAAGCCACTTTTTCATTCTAAATGAGTCTCGAAACACTGGCATTCTCTCATAAGCAATCCACACTTTTGTCATCGAAAAAGTCGTGACTTTTGCAACATATTATTCGTTTTAAGATGTCTTCCAGCTCTGAACCAGCATATGATGTCATCCCTCTCAATGAAATCGGAGAAAGTCCAGGTGATTCCTTTGTCTCAACTCTGGTGTCCATGAGTCGATGGAGATATTGCAATCTTGCAACGGACTACTATGTTGCCGAACTGTTTTAGTCAAATGCTTTCGATAGAATTCAGTCAAATGGCCTTCGACTTCCGGATTCAGAATTTTTATGGTTGCTTTGGCAAACAACCCCACAGTTTCAGGCGAAAGTATTTTATGGTGTTTTGTTTGAAGAGTAAGTTACCTAAAATTATCTGTTCAAACAGAGGAACTGTTTAGATGAATACTCCTTATTCATTAATTTTAAGTGAACTTTGATCGGGCAGCTAGCTCACAGCCTCACAGACTTTAGCAACATTACTCAGCATTCATTCAATACATTATTTACGCAAGAAATCGGATTGTGTTGGCCATAAACAACTCTCCAATGCAGCCAGAGGTTGTATTAGATGAACAAAAGCCATACTTGAAGAAACCAGAAGATGAGGAATGCTCTCTCTGTAATCTGTATATGCTTTCACTATCATTAAATCGTGGTGTGCTGTGGTATACCTCCATCCGGTACTTTTCCCACACTGCTAATAGAAAGACGAGTGCTCATGAAACCATATAAAAACGGCCTTGAGCTGATTGTGAAACTCATACCTTTCTCGGCCTTTTGGCTAAGATCAAGTGTAGTATCTGTTCTTATCAGTTTAATATCTGATATGTAGCCCATTGGGCTACAACGATATTAATCTAATTTTTTTAGGGGGAAGGGTCCAATGTGTAGCTTGCTGCACGGGCTCTTCATGTGTCGTCCATGTGTTGCACTACTGCATGGGCCTGGCGCACCCCGCCCAATTCAGTCTAAAATTCTAAGCCCAAGTTGATTAGAAGAACACAACTGAAGTTTGTTTGGCCAAAAAGTCTCTTTCCTGTGAAATAGCTTCTCTTTCCTGATACATTTCTTTTGCTCATCTTCTCTGCTTTTCGTTTGGGCTTAAAATTACATTGTGTACTGGTCAAGTTGTTCTGTTTCAAAGTCAAAAGAGATCTAAATTTGAAGCTCTTGTATTATTATGATATGATCAGAGTAAACATCAGATAATCAGAAAACAATAAAGCTAATGTTCTGCCAATGATACAACTTGGATATATATTTTCTTTTGAAGTAAAATAGCGGCCAGCAGTTATATGTAGTCTTTGAGCTTTGAAACAAGCATTTGTTTAGATTCAAATCATTCCTCACTCTATCGTTAGAGGATTTCTTTCATAAGAAAGTGTACGGAGCAAGAATCCAAATATTAGATAGACCATCCTAGCTACTCTCTCACAGAACTGCTTTAGATTGCACAATTCCAAGTTGATGTAATACTACTTCAGTTATAAATGTAAGAGTAAAAATGATGAAGTTAATAATAAACGTCAAGCACTAAGCCATGTGATGTGATGCACAAGAAAGGCAACTCAGAGGAATTGCATTATGAGAATGTATTAGTAGTCCTTGAAGCTAAATTCGGCTTCTGAATTCTTCCATGCAGATAGCATTTATGTAGAGCATATGTTAACAGCTATTACTTGTCTTTGTATAGGTTACAAATAGGGATTAGAAGGAATAGCTCAACTCTGTATGTATAGGTCTTAATATATGTACAGTTTGTTCTTAACTTATTACATCATCAAATTTCACAACATTTTATCGTTAGCATCCTATTTATATATGCTTTAGACGATCTGAATATGTTTGCCTGCGATATATAAACTCGCTAGTACATACTATGTGATGTGGCAGTTAAATCTGTACTCATGAAAGGAGATGGTATTAGTACCAAATGCTAATTAATTTGAAAGGTACTGATATTCTGCAAATTCTAATCCCTTTCCGTGTCTTGTTATTACTCCCGAGGAATTATACTACAAATACACCAGTCAAGTTGAAGGCAAAATATCATTTTTTACCGAGTTTCATATCACCTGAACGTCTGACATGCTATTTAAATAGTAGCATTATTTGAAACATCAATTGTTTGCTGAAAGAGTAGAATCTCCTCTCTTGCTTGGAGCATGCATATTAATTCTGGGATGAAAATAAAGTATAAACATTTACCTCATTGTCACGTAGTTAAACATGTTGATCATAAATTTGGAGTCTGTATAAGCTAGTTATGCTAGTCAGGTACCAAAACAGCCTTATTTCTTCAAAGATGAACTAGCAATGCTGTTAATACACTATCTCACCTCCAAACAAAGAATTTGGCAAACAAATAAATATTACTATGTACTAAAAATAACATTACCAGGTTTTGCAAACAAATAAATATTGCCATTTCCCTTTAATCTTTTGTATGATAAGCAAGCAACCAAATTAACCATGCATAGAGGTGTATTAGGCTAAAAAAATATTGCAAATTTGGTGCTATTTTAGACTTGTAGTTTATTATCTTGATGAACGCCTGAACCTAATTAAATGACAGATCTATTTGATTGGTACGTAGGAAACTCAGACATTGAGAACAGCCCTTATCATCTCGCAGTTCCAAGTAAACAGTGATAAATACAATTGGTAGGAAACTCAGACATTGTGAACAACCCTTATGATTAATATATTTCTTTTGCTCATTTTCTTAGTTATGGACTTGCGGTTTTCAAATAATAGAACGTGATAAAGAAAGCCATCATAAAGATAAAGCTTGCAGATTGGAATTGTTCTTTCATAATTTTGCCACATTGAAAACTCGCAGTAAGCACAAAATACTTAAGAAAATATTTGGACTTCAATTGTAGGGCTTTCCCCTCAAGAGGGAGCCCTTCCAAAAATTCTCAAAGGCCTAGGGAGAACCCAGGCCTAAGAGGGGGTTTGGAAATAGTTTTCAACCAGCAATAGACGCGCCTCGGTTAGTACCTCACTAGCTGCGTCATTGCCCCAAGCGCAAAGATAAGATTAAGAAGAAAGTTTGAGCAACCTAATAGCCATCTCACGATAGAGCTTTTTGTACATACATAGGGTGGGATAACAAGCTTAGGTGTGTGTGTATGCATGGTAGTTGCTTCTACTTGGTTATCTTGTATAGGAGAATGAAGTTGAAAATGGTCAGCGTACAGAACAAACAAATGGCAATTGTAAATAATCTTTTATATAGCCGGATTTAGAAGGGTCGATTTGATTGATATGGAAGTGTATTCGGCCCTTAACTTCCTGAAAGAGTTCGATCAGAACAATGCTTACAGAATTAGATTACATTGCTTGTGTTAGTTATATTATAGTATTGAAGTTGGTGTATTTGCCAAAAACACTAGTGTATTACATCTACTGAATTGTAGGACTGAATCTGATAAAATGGTAACTTCTCTGGACTAATAGCGAAGATGAAGAGCGACATGAATCTGTAAAGTAAAGATACTTGCAGACTGTGGGACTATTAGGGCGATTATGTCACCGTAAAGTAAAGATCTCTCGAAGGACAGAATCTATTGGATTGATTGGATATGTGCTAAATCTGTCAAAATAAAAACAGAATGAAGCCGGTGTGATAAGCATTTCGCTTTCTTCCCAGTTAAAATACATTCAGAGAATTAGTCATGGCTCACATTCAGAAGTACATTTGACACCATGAGTAATTATCACTTATCAAGTACACCATTACCAACACTAGATGGCTGTTTCAACCAATATACTGTAATTCAGTGTAACACCAAATGTTTGAATCAGAACGTCTCCAATGCAAAAACACACCTGTTACAAATGTTTTGAGCTGATGCTGAGTATTAAGGTTCCGGCCTATTCTTAGATTAATCAAGAAATTCGATTTTGGCCTTCCTGTGTAATCAACTACCAATAAAAATTAGTACAACAAACTGCTGAGAGTTTAATTGAATAGTTCTCCAGAAGAGATCAAGTCAAATACATTTGCAAATAGATTAAAAACTAGAAAAGCTTGACGGAAAAGGGCAATCATTATTCTACTAGCAGCTGGGAAAAGGTAAAGACGGATGCCTTGTAAAATCTACAAAATTCTGTGAGTCTGGAACTGATTACTGTAAGTTTGTAGAAATTCATATGCGAACTTTGTGACATGCGTATCTGTTCTAATGAAACTTCATTGTCTAGTTATGTAAAGAGAGTAGAATCTACAATTTGAAAAAATACCTGCTAGTGCTACAACACAGAATCTGTCAGACTCAGCAATCATGTTTAAAGTAAGTGTATATAATTGACAAGTGAGGATAAAAGTTAGAACTAAATTTAACCTTAACTGGATTTCTGCAGTTCAATACTCTTTCAGGCATCTTTCGAAACCCAAGCGACTTGTATATGCATTTGAAGACATCTATATCATATATATGGATCATGCTATCAAAGTTACTTGAGTTTTGCGACGACATACAGTCATGTGTTCTGTTCTCCAGAACACACGTATTCAAATGAATGATTCACCATTCCAATTAATGTCTCATGACTAAATGAAATCTATGAGATTTTCTGCAGTTTAGAAAAAGTTGCATAGAGAGTGCGTGCAGAAACTAAACATGTCATCACTCTGTCTCCAACAATACTTTATCAACTATTTCGCATCTGGCATGCATCACTTGTACTACTGGAACTCTAGCAATGCATGCATATATTTTGATTTCTTTTCTGTGTGGTTTTTAAGTTTATTCTATAAAAAGTATACCAGTAGTGATGAGAAAGCATGAGAGAAGTGCATGTTCCGTATATATAGGCACGCGAATGGGTATTATGCTATATCATGCTCTTCAACCTTTGGCGCCACTTCTTTCTTTCTATCTAGTTTTTCTTTTTTTTCTGTTAGGACCTTCAACAGTTGTTCTTTGAGTTGTCCAGCCTAGTTGGTTTGAACTTTGAACTCCTCTTAAGTTTAGCAAAATATAACTATAGTTATAAATCTTTATTTACCTATGTAGTTATTATAGATCACAACAATTGTTAATCTGGATTTATGCACTCGTGTTAGCGAGAATTGAATGCTTATATAGTTTTATATGCAATGAGCAAACGGTATTCTAAGTAAGTGAGTAGTACTTAGCTTTGTGTTCAATTTTTCCTGTTATCTGTGACTATATTGATCAGTATTCACCTGCTATTAATCGACTTGTGTAGACACCCCAAGGTCAGATTAATCAACTTAGATCAGTTTACATTTTTGCTAGAATTGAGCAAAGAATGTGGAGGGGTATTCACTCGAATCAACAAGGCAGAAGAATAGTTTCATGGTAGTACAGATTTATAAACAGGAAAAGCAGACAAGTTGGGCCAAACATAAAAACTGAATTGGGCAGGGGCCGCGCGAACGCTGGCCCCCAAAGCAACAAATTATGACGTAGGATCGACCACTTGGGCCGACCTTAGGCAGGCACCCCTCCAAAGTGCAATGGAGGTCACCAACCTAGTCAATAGGCCTTCTTGATCACCCATTGAACCCGTCCAGGTAAGTATGTAGCTTAGTAGCTTCCGACTCATTATATACCATTTCGATTCATCACCTAACACACTAAAATCATGTGGGAAATGTTTGCTACATACTTTCAAGTTTCTCTAATAAGTCTCAACAACCTGTATGACATCCTTATTCAACTATCCAATTTGATTCACATGAGAAAACAACATTATATATTTTCCAACTTTTTTTATCCAATAGTCAACGAATTAATGTCTAATCTTGTTTGCGCGTCTGGGTGGTACTTGTGTACCGATAGCCAAGAGGGATTGAGTGTCTAGACATGTCACTGATGTGAGGATGCATTATAGTCTGTCATGTTTCACATTGCAGTAACCAACACATCTTGATTGATATCTGAGCAGTTCTCTACAGATTTCATGATCTTTTCGAATAAAAGGAAGTCTGTTGGTCTTTCTTAATTATATACTAGCACCTGGACCAATTCGGATTTGTAATAAACAAAGTCAGTTGTGTGTACCACTTGACATGTTTTCACATTTTGATGCGATAAATTTCTTCCGATGAGAAGGCAACGGATCTTTCCTTATGCATGGTTAAAACTCATGAAGACGCAGTAAGTATACTTGGTAAAATGGGAGTATACAAGTAGAAACTCAGTTGCATCATCAAATGGTTGAATATTATAAAATCTCAAGTACTCAGATATGTCAATCACACAATAAGATTTATATATAAATGTTTGATTGGGAACTAAACTGCATGTCCAGTCTTGATGACAGGTTGAAGTCAGATAACCAGTTGAAATCCAGTTGCTCGCATCACGACTGACTGTAATAAAGGACCCAGCGTAACGATCATGATTTGTTACCTGCATTTCTCCCAAGAATACATGATATTGCCATAAAACAAACAAAACAACTATGTACGGCCACGAAGTGTGCACATAATAAGTTAAACGGAACTAAAAAATTCAATAAAACGAAGATAAAAAGAAAAATTTTAACACAGCACAAACAACCAGGACCTGTGATGTAAAGAGTTCAGCAGTTCCCATAAAAATAATTAACTAGATTATCTTCGGTAGCACGGCCTAAGAATTTACACAGTTTTACACAGTTGTAAAGGGTGGTCTGCTGGTGACTAGATCCCAAACCGTTCATTCGGTAGACTAGGATTGCTAGACTATAGTCAATAGGTTCAAAGGGGATCGTGTGAACGAACGCAAAGCCTAAAGCAGTTATCACTGAGATTCAACCGAGTCTAAAATTTAGCTGAATATACGATAAACCAAGCATTTAGCTGAATAACATGATAAACAAGCTGAGTACACCTTAAAGTACTCTCATCAAGGATCAACTCATCAACCTATTCCAAATTAATTAAGATTCATCAAGGATCAACTTTCATCGCCAAAGGCTCTGGTTACACTTTAAAGTTAAAAGCGCATCCAATTGCAAGTACCATTTCATTGCATGCCATAAGATAGCCAGCCTTCAAATATCACTCAGATTCAGCCGGTTTGTGGTATTGCAAATCTTAGATTACTTCATTCAGGTTTGCCAATTCGGTTGTAGAAATTGGAACTTATTAAAGCTAATAATAAAATGAATCCTTCAGGTTTTAGCTGATACATTACACATAAAAACACATAGACAAAGCAATTAGAACAAAAGAAACCAGAAATTTCAACTGAAATGTTGGGGTGATTGCAAAAAGCAATCAACCCTCCAAAAAATAGCGTATGCCACTTGAATGCGGCAAGCACACGGTATTCTTTAGTAAAAGGCGAAAGAATAGTTCGCTATGTGCTTACCGCGAGGCTGCGTGAGTACTGATACGCTTGCACACTTTATTTTGTACCAACTGGTCACATATGGTTCTCCTTCACAACTAATGTGGGAGTATATCACTACTAATTACTACAGCTATGTTCCCTCACCTTTCCTTGTGCAATTCAACATCGTATGTTTTCTGTTGACACAACAACATCGCTGCATAGACCATACTTGTAGTAATTAATTTTTATTTACTAGCTAAACAAAAAAATGGAATTCCAATATCAAAGAACCAGAGAATAACATAGAAATAAAGCTTGCTCGGGCCGTGTAACCACAAGAAAGTGTTGATCAATGTTGTGGATTATAAACGTATCCTAGCTGGATATAAATAAACGTATCCTAGCTGTATATATCCACTCGCACTATTACACGATCAAATTTTGCTATTAGTTGGATGACCTGCTGCTATATATAAAAGGAATCTAATTAATCCATGAATCACACTTCAAAAACAGGTGTATTAATTACTAGCTCCACCTTTTCTGTAGATTGTCATGACAATCGAACATGTACTCTTTCAACTTGGGGTACACTTCCAACCTACATTTACTGGACTTTATGATTAAAATTCTACTTGATGCAACATTCTGCATCTGATAGTCGATTGTCAAATACCCAAATTTTCAGCTACAATTACATCTAATACAGCTCTTTATGATTGGAAGCCTCCAACGCAATGCCACATGGCCAATATTTGTATATAAACTGATGAAATCACTAGAACACGATAGTCTCTCACATTTCATATCTCAGAACCAATTTGAAACAGTTTCTGAGGCCTAAATTTCAGCAGAAGAGGAAATGTAGAAGTACAGATAAATTACATTTTAGGAGGAAAAAAAAAAGCAAAGAAAAACTCAAGAACCAATTTGAGCAAAAAGAGATCTAGAGAACAAAATGCAAAGAAAAAAAATAAGCAAGGCAATTTTAACTGAGTGGTGGGATGCGCCAGGCCCATGCAATAGTGCAACACTTGGGCGACACTTGAAGAGCCCATGCAGCAAGCTACACTTTGGACCCTTCTCCCTAAAAAAATAAGATTAATATCGTTATAGTCCAATGGACTATATATCAGATATTAAACTGATAAGAACAGATACTACACTTGATCTTAGCCAAAAGGCCGAGAAAGGTATGAGTTTTTTGGAGTGCAGAAAGCTTGTTTTATACTCCTTTCTGAGGACTTGTTTTCCATATTACTGATATGGGATAGTAGTATATATGTCTGATCTCTAACTATTACACAACAGAAACTTGCTTGCTTCGTTGAATACCGACTTAATAAAACTTACGACAAAACTATTATATTGCCTGCTGTTTGTACATTGATGTCTGAAATAACATCTCACCATTTGTTCTATAGATGTTAACCCTGAACTTATATTTCGTAAGCCAGCAGAGACATTAGTTTCAACTATTTCAATATCCGTCTCAACCGTCAGATATTCAATACATATACTCAACTAATACATTACTTTTTATGAATTTGGGTATAATTATTGATTAAGGCCATGAGTTGCCATGAGTGGACAAAGATAACTTCATAATCCATCTCGTGCCGGGAAGAACATGTTTGCACAGATAAAGGAAAAGTTGATGGCTTCTAGGCAAAGAGATATGAGAGTCGTGCAGGCTAACAAGAACAGAACACATCATCCTCAGAATCAATCGGAGAGATTGATTGAGAAAGACACTAAAAGTGTTGTAGCATCTAGTGTCCTTGAGAATTCGAAAGCTGTTGAAGTGCCTGCAAAACACTGAAACATGACCAAGTCACTGCACTCCTGATGACCAATAAGCAGCAACGAGTAAGGCTTTCTCTGTTGGAACCTATCAATGCGGAAAGCCAAGAATGCTGATCAGCTATCACGATACTTGAATAATCTGCCGATTGTTGTACCTAATCGGCTAAACCACAAGCTCATGTTAATAGAAATAGAAATGGTAATTGTTTGGATGGTGGAGGTCTGGTTGAAGCACCCATGGATTACTATGAGAGGCAGAAGCCACAGAACTTCAAACAGCAAGATCCCAGGATTTACTATCATAAAGTTGGTGCATTCCAGCTGAAACAGTTTCGAAGTTTTCACAACATAATTACGAGTACTGTCTGGGGCTATAAATATGTTTTGCTGTAATACTCAGAGAACTTTCCTTACTTGTTTTCAGGTTTCTTTTAGAACTGAATGAGTACCATATACAAATTCATCTTCTAGCTTTAGTGAATTAAAAGGGTCTGGTAACAGAACCAAATCTCTGTCTTTTACATATTCTGATGGTGAAAAGTCTGAAATCAAGGTGGTACTAAGTACACAAACCGGCAGATTACAAATCATTTTGTCATTGAATACTAGTATTAATGTTTATTTCAACTTATTCGGTGGCGAGAATGATAAAGCAACAGTCGTGGTGGAAACTCAAGAAAACAGCCTGCAAGTTGTAGGAAGTACAAAAATATGTAGATCATGTATCTTTCACATTTTTAGGTAAAATTTGCTCTCTGGGAAGGTATGTACAAACTCTTTTGGACCATATCAGGAGATCTTATACATTATGACAAATATATATGGTTCTGATAATATATATCCTTTATAATCAAGACTTGAATTCATCTTTATTTTGGCACTAGTGTTTGTAAAAAGTAAACATGACCGAGAAAGAAAAGGCTTGCAAAGATAACAGGTAAGTTTTAGATCACAACAATTGTTAATCTGGAATTATGCGCTCCTGCTAGCAAAAATTGAGTGCTTATATAGTTATATATGCAATGAGACGAATGAGTAGAAGTTAGCTTTGTGTTCACTGCAAGTTCAGTTTTTGCTGTTGAGTTATCTGTGACTATAAATCATCAAACTTGTGCAGAGCCCAAGGTCAGATTAAGGAGGTAATTGAAACCTTGAAAGTCTTTATTCTCAAAGAACTTAGTCGCAATTAATTCAACACGGATCAGGTTACATTTTAGCAGGATATAGAACATCAAGAATGTGGAGGGTGTTTCAATCTTCAAATAACATCCAGTAGAACCTTACAGTTCACATTCCCATGAACATTACAGTAGCTAAACGTGATCTAGTAGTAAGTCTTCCGAGAAAGCCAAACCAGACCAGTTGGGCCAAAGTTGAAACTGAATTGAGCAGGGGCCGCGCGAACGCAGGCCCCCAAAGCAACAAATTATGACGTAGGTTCGACCTCTTGGGCCGACCTTAGGCAGGCACCCCTCCCAAGTGCAATGGAGGTCACCAACCTAGTCCATGGGCCTTCTTGATAACCCATTGAACCCGTCCAGGTAAGTACGTAACCAAGTAGCTTCCGGATCATTATATACTGTGTACATTTATCACTTAACAAACTAAAGCCGTATGGGATGAATTTACTATATACTTTCAAGTTTAAACCACATTAGCATCTGTCCATGTTTCTCATAAGTCTCAGCGACTCTCGAAATCCTTATCCTACAATCCTATTCGATTCGCACAAGAACAAAACATATACTAGTATTTTCTCTAACTTATTTCATCAAACTATCAGAACTTTATGTCTAATCTTTTCGGACAGTACTTAAAAACCAGGGGATTGAGCTCCTATACATGTTAAATTTAGTTTATACTTTGTCAGCAGCATGCATAGTCTCTCAGTTTTAGCAGGTTTTGAATGATAACATGAGCAAGTGATTCTGCTGTATAGCTAGCCCCTATTGAGCATCAAATTGCGATCAGAATGATAGCCAGTATAACTAGCTTAACCTTGGATTCAAACACTGAGTAGTCGCCCCCAATGTAGTGTTTTCGGCTGCTGTGCAGATTCCAAATTAAAGGACCGCTATTTACGAATAAAACTCATCCTTCTAACAACATTATCACGTTTTAGAATCGCTATCTGTTTAGGAATAAAACCCCCATATCCTCCTAACAATATTAACATCTACTAGTAATACACATTGATAAGAGAGTTATTAGGTCCATGTGCAAAACCATGATGCATGCCATGCCATAAAATCATGGAACGTGCTAGCTAGTCTACTATCTCGATCGGTGTTAACTAGCTCTAAATAGAACGATTTGCAAATTATAATGGAAAAAGCAGCTTTTAATAGGGAAACATCAAGCATGCATCATCGATCATTTTCTTTGGATTCTGCAGGTATAGGAATAGGAGTAGTAGTAGATAGATGACATGATAAAAGTTGAAACCGATCGAGTTATAATTAAGCTTGCAACTTGCATGCTTTTGGACCACATACCATTGAATGAGGCACCTAAACCTCCCTAGCTAGCCCCAGGACAACATATACTGATATACAGATATATAGGTATAATTGCCCAACATTTCGTTCACGTTTGGGCACCATTTGGCACGTTGCTCTTGTTTGGCTCGCTCTGCCCCTGTTAGGCGTCTGTCTCTTGGGGCACTCGCACTTACTCTTTGGTTGATCTAGCTTGGTCCAAATATTGTACACTTATATCATAGATTCATAGACCTCATGGTTTTAATTTCAAATTCACTCAAAAGTTATCGCAGTATATGAGGTTATATATGACCAATTAAATACTTCACCGTCTATCCTAACTATACATAATCAAAAATGATTTTTAAATGATACTTAAGGACAGTGCGATATTTTGGAATTTCAACACGCTTGGGTCGTGGATCGAGTCCGTTATATTTTCAGTAGTAGTTATGAAAAAGGTCATTATTTATTATTTATGTATAAGACATATATAGATGTTTTAGTTTATCTGTAGAAATAAGACGCGTAAATTATAATATTATTTACTTTATAGTTCTAATTATCGTAGACTTTTTATATAAGTGTCGCAGGGTTTTGCTCATTGTTTACGTTGTAATGTGTGGGGATTTCTCCATGGACTCCCTTACGTCTGGGTCGTGGCTAGTTATAGGCTAAGACAAACGGTAAAAACATCTAAAATAGACAAGTATTTAGTATTTCTGGAACATTGCTTACAGATAAGGCGCGTGAATTCTGTTTTGTTATTGTAATTCTATGTTGTAGGGCATTGCCCATTATTTACGCTTTGATGAAATAGACAGATGTCTTCCCGGATTTCTCTCTCCGATGTCCTTCTCTCTAATTCATATTGATGAACTATCCCGAATCTTCTAATGTTGTTGTTCCGTTTATACACGAACGCGACCATCTCCGCTTACTGAGCCAATTTTCATCGGAGAACATCCAGTTCGTACGTTCCAAGACGAACTATGGTATCAGATTTTTAAGGCTTTCTCAAGATTGGGAGTCATAAGGTGGTACAGCGGGAAGGAGTTGGAGCAGTGAAAAAAAAGAGGTGCATGGTTCGATCCATGGCGGTAACGGAGTTATAAGGTTGGTATAGAGAAATAAGGTGGTTTAGGATGTTGTATAATAGTAGTGTAGGAGTAGTTGTAATATTTGTCATTTCAAAAAAAAAAAAAAGGCTTTCTCAAGATCCCAACATAACATTTTATGATCAATAAAGATGTTGAATCCCCGACGATGTATGTCTCTGCCTGATCTACTTTGTCCGTTGGCTATGAACGTTTATATTATTTTATTGTTTTCTATGTCAAAAATTTCTGAAATACTAGCGATTCATGCATATATTATATATATATTAAGACGAATTACCGATGTAAGACCCAATATATATACGGTCACATTGGAGGGTATTCATCAAATTAACAATATGATAAAAACATCTACTACTGTAATAAACCCGGAAAATAGAATGGAAATTGAGGGCTAGGGAGGGGAAGAGTCCAAAATTGAGTGCCCGCCCCCAGATAAAAGAGAAAAGGGGTAAAAAGCTCAAAAGTCTTTAGGCGCGTTGGCATTTTTCTTCTCCGGGTTCTCATAAGAACTGGTCAATTACAAATACGATCAAACAACCCCCGCCACTTGGCAACTTCACGGAAATTATTAAGTAAAATTTCTCGCCTACCCTTTACTTAACCCTTCTTGATAATGCTCCCTCTGTCCCACTACAAATTATCCATTTTAACATTTTTCGGTCAACAACTTTCAATTTGACTCTCAATTACTCTTAAATTATGATGATAAAATATTTGATAAAACTATATTATGAAACTTTAAGTTCTATATTTTCATAATATAATTTTGTTAAATATTTTACCATTATAGTTTAAGAGTAATAGGGAGTCAAAGTTGAAAGTTGTTGACCGAAAAAAGTCAAACTGGGTAAAATTGTAGCGGGACAGAGGGAACTTATTATATACTACCTCGGTTTCATTAAAAAATTTCTAAGCGGACTATTTATCGCGACTTTTGACCACGTATAGCTTTTAAATTAAACTGTATCAATATAAATTAAAAGAAGATTATGAAAATATACTCCATTTAATTTCATAATATAATTTTATTATATTTTTCTCTAATGTAATTTAGGAGTTATACGTGATCAAAGAGCGCGATGAATAGTCCCCTTAGAAACTTATTAATGAAACGGAGGAAGTAATTCATTATAATATTTATTTGTTTGCATAGAAAAGTGGACATTTTATTTCACATAACTAATAATTTGGATTGTAACTCCAAAAATTCATTTAGGTACAACATATATCATATATCACAGGACCCGATAAAGACCTTTGATTTATATACGGTTTTTAACTAGTGTTATGTTATGTACAGTATTTGAATGGTAGGATTTATAATAAAATAGTAAGAAAATATAAAGAGAGAAAAGATGGAAAGAAAAGAACTGGAATGAAAAAAGGGTAAAATGTAAAAAAATAAAATGAGCGTGGTGGAGTAAATATCATTTATAGTACTACTACTCATTTTTTTTCAAATATTGTTTACGTTTTTTTTTTCAAACTTTCAACTTACAAATTTTTATTTATTTATTTTTTATTTTTTGAAACGTATAATCTATTCTACTCCTACACCTATACTACTCATTTACCACCTTATAACTCCAAATACATCCCTTACCAACCTTATAACTCCAATTAAATCTAAACCACCTTATACCTCCGTTGAGATTCGAACCCTCGACTTCTGTTGTGCTAGCCCAGCACCCAACCAATGCACTACCCTTATAGTAGTAAATTTTACCCCAAAAACAGTTGTAAAATTAAACGTAAATAAGTTTTAAGAAAAAATATGATGAGTGATACTCCCTATGTTCCATAATAAGCTTTAAGGTTGACTATTTTTTGAACTTTGACCGCAAATTACTCTTACATTACACAATAAAAAAATATAAAAAAATTATATTATGAAAGAAAATCAAGTATATTTTTCTAATATAACTCTATTATATACTAATCATGTATAATATAAGAGTAATTTGCAGTCAAAGTTCGAAAAAAATTAATCTGAAGAAGCTTATTATGGAACAGATGTAGTATTTCGTACTCCTAATAGATAAAACTAGAAGAGGTAGCATTTTTTTTTTTTTTTTATTTAGAAAATAAGAGGTAGCATGTTTGCTTGTTGGGTGGCACATTACATAATACATTGCCATGTGTGTTTAAACTTTTCAAGTACGCATAGTACTACGCTGGACTTTGGGTCCCTTGATCACATATACGAAGTAGTTCCATATCTTGTTTATTTCTGTACTGTCGTTTTTCCCCTCCCTTGTAAATCGCGATTAATACTACTATTAAAGATTCACAGTTGCACCATATATGGAGTAAGTTGTTACCGAGCTCAAAATTTGATTGTTCGAGTTCGAACTCGAGTTCAAGCATAAATTATAACTCGTTTAATTTATCGAGTCGAGTTCTAATAATGAAAAGTTCGGTTCGAAAGCTCGACAAGCCGCTCGAAATTACTTATTTAATTAAAATTAATTATATATTTTTATTTATTAATTCTATATATTTATTATTAATTATATTTATTTATTAATTACTGGGAATAGTATCACACACTACGTTTGTGAGGCGTTCTCCTTGTTGTGACTTATTTTTGTTGTTTTAACATTAAATTGATAATGTTATGCGTAGCGGTAATTTAACGATCAGTACCCAACTTTAACAAATACTTTGTACATGTTCACTTGCAGTGTGTCAACCCTTAGTTATTTATGTTGGTTTTCTTTGATGAAGTCCACACATTGTGTTTCGACCTTTATGTAGTAGTCCATGATGAATTATTGTGTTATTCTTCCAGTTTGCAAGATGTTTGTCCTGTCAGTACTTCTCATTTGTATAGCAGTAAGATTCTAACATATACATTGTTACATTTTTTTAGTTGTTATGCTCTATACTCGCATATAAAAATGTAAGATATTTAGTGGTATTCACATCGTGATTCATACACTTCATTAGTGACGACGGTGAAGAGATAAAAGATCCAACAACGTTACAAGTGTGATTCGTTATAATTCATTCAAACTGAAATTGAAATCAATAAATTTGATTCCAGTTTACTTCAATTGCGTGATCTACAATATTATTAGATAGAGACAGACGAACTATATTTTTATATAATAAATTATTCAATTAGAACCACACCTACTCGACTATCACCACTAATGTAGAGTTTAGGAAACATGTTACGCATGTTGCTAACATGCTCGTATTTTCCAGGAATACATGGGTATTGTTGTTAGGAAAGACTTTTTTTGGAACAAAGATGCTAATGGATAGACAACTCATTAATGACGTCATGGAACAAATAAAAAATAACTAAGGATATGTTCCCTTCATCTGAAAAATCATTTATTTCAATTCAGTTATGTACTTACAATCCAATTCTATTCGGGTTCGATCGTTCAGTTGAATTATGTTTAGTTATGTTCGTATTTTCTTATTTATATTCTATACTACAAATACATTCAGTTCAGCTTCATTCATTTTTGTTCAATTCAGTTCAATTCTACTCAGTCCTATTGAGACAGAAAAAAAGAAAAAACAGGTTCTAAGTTGAATAAATAATATTGTATTGGAAATATCATATCACTTGAAAACGAGCAGTATATGCGATCGACAACGGCGTCAATATATTCATCATTACAATACGAGAATTCTACGTCTGAACTTAAAAGTGCACTTAGAAACTTAAAAATTATATCAAGTGAGACATAAATTTCAACAATTATCTTTATAATAATTTTTCAAGAAACTGATTGTACATAATTGATTTACATATATATTTTTATAATAAAAAGTGAATTATTAATTAATATCAAACTTCCTAGTCAACGTATCACATAACATCTAATAGTAGCAATATTCAAGATCCCATTCAAATTATTAAATAAAACCGAATAATTTTAATATCCAATATCTCATTCAAATTATTACATAAAAAACTGAAATAAAATCGAATAGCATACCCTGAATATATCTCGATAGCCACATTCGATATCAGATCATCAAATTCGTTATCGACATTTTCAACTTCGTAAGTCTGCTGTCTTTAGGCTTCACCTTTTAATTCTTAGTGTTTGTCTTTGAACCTTAATTCTCAATCAACCCAATTTGCTTCTTATCTCTTTTAACTCTTTCACTGCCCTATCATTCGAGAAAAAACAAATTGAAGGTCAAACAATATCTATCTTATTGTGAGTATTATTATTAGTTACTATAATATATGTATGGGAGTAGTTGGACTACTAGTATTATACTCCTTATGTTCCACTAATAATGTGTCGTTTGATTTTTTAGGGTCGGCGTTGACCAAACATTACTCATAAATGACATAAAAAAATATTAAATAAAGTTATCTTCCGAAAGTTTATGTCATAATGTAATTTTATGAAATATATGTATGTTGTAGTTAAGAGTAATATGTGATCAAAAGCGACGTCGATAAATCAAACGACACATTATTAGTTATTAGTGGGATAGATGAAGTAATTATATAGTATTTGATTATAGTGTTTGATCATCCCAATTAACGAAATTTATAAATTATTTGTGCTTGAACAAATTAAGGCCGACTATGTTAGAACTGAAATCAATCAAAGCTAGCTCAATCTTGTTGATAATTAAATTCAGAAAACAGAACAAATCTATCAAAACAATAGCATACAACCCTCAAACCAAACTAATAAATTAATTTCTACTGCTTTATCAAATCAAACCAAATTGGGCATCTTAAACATAAATATACATCAAGTTCAAATAATCTAATAACCAGGTTATAACGGTGAAGAACGAACTATTACCTCCTCAAAGTCTACATGCTCAATTGGTTCCTCTAGAATAACTATTCTCACCTCAGCTACCTCGTCCGGATTAAGGCCTGGAGCCACGAAAGCACGTACAGTCCACCGAAAGCTTGGCTTCGTTGCATCTAGGGTCATTTTGCGAGCACGCCTTAAGATATCAACCTCCATCTTGGATAACAATTTATACCAGCAGATCTAATATCACGGGTGTTTGCATCATCTTTGAAGTGGTACTTGTTTAAAATTTTAAATCGGATTAGCCTACGTCGTTCCTGCTCTTACTGAAATATGGACTGAAAAATTATAATATTGTCAACATCGTGGCATGTGTATATATAGTACAAAGTTTCAACTTTATAGAGGTGATATGATAGGATTATACTACAATTCCAATTATAATTCAAATTAGTATATAGATAGATAGGTTAGACAACTATAATTAAGTTCGACAGTTGTGAAATAAGTTCGAATCAAACAACAATTCATAACCCAATTAATTAACAAGTTATTATCATCATAAACTTAAAAAAAAAAAAAAAACATCTAAGTTACCTCCAAAAGACGTCAAAAGGCATTCAAGTTTTCAGTCAGACATTTCGTCGAACAACTTTTGGTCGTAGGTTTGAGTATCTGATGGCTCCCTTAGCTTCCCTTAGGTCACGTATGAATTCGTGCTCTTCTTTGGGTGGTAGATCACTGGAGAGATGGATCCTTCTTTCTTTTCTTCTTGGATGATGTTTGTGTGATTTATTAGAAGAAGAAGAGAACAAAAGCAGACCCACGTCCATAGAATCGACGGCGGGTGTGGACGAGGGAGGAGTGGCGGTGGGCGGGTGTGGACGAGGGAGGAGCGACGGCGGGAGAGGAGAAGGGAGGAGCGACGGTACATAGTGAAATGTTTGATGTTTTTGGGAAGAAAAAGAGAACAAAAGCAGAAGATAATAAAAAAATGAAAAATACTCTAAAATTAGAGAAAAATCAGGGGCAACGTGTTTCCTCCACGCGCGTTTTGTTCAAATATTAATAAGAGGTTAACCAAAATATATGCTTTTTCCATCGAAGGAGATTATTCCTGTACAGTTAAGTTCGTGCAAAACTCTGAATATGAGATTTAAGAGAACCTATTATACTTTTTCAGTACAGAACTTTTATATTTTTACGATATAATGTGTGATTAATTTGAAGTCAAGCGAACCTTTAATATTTTAAGAAAGTAAAGTGTTACGTTCAACATACGCAATAAGATAAATTATATTAAACGTAATAAGGAATACACTTTGCGTCGCACGCTACATATGCGAAACCTTCTCCTTGTTATATTTTTTTGTTAATGTTCGATCAATCTTTAGGGTATGTAGCCATGCATTTTTAATATTCAAAATGTTTTAATTGTAATGTAACCATCATTAATTAAGTTATTAAATTAAATAATTATTTGAGCAATGTGGTATAAGAATTGATGATGCCTGGAAGTAAAAATTGGATGGATCGACTTGTTGCCGATTAATTGGTCGAGAGTATCGCGCTCTGAGATCTGTCGTCCCGCCTATATTGTTATTGTGGTTATACATTTTTTTTTTGTGATTAATAAAAGGATTAAAAAAAAAACTAAAAAAATGGTTAAAAGGAATTTCTTTAAGGCTGAAAAAAGTGATGAATTGCAAAAAAATTAGGAATTGGGAGAGTGAGCTACAATATCTCCTTGTTCGGCTATTGTTAGATGCTAATATATGTATTTATTTAATAATTATATATATTTTTATATATAATTAATTGTACTTATTTTTTCTATTTTTATTGAAAAAAATATTTTTTTTGTCATTCGAACTCGAATAAGAAAAATATGTGTCGAGTTCGAACTAAAACCTATATACAGTACATATATTTTTAATATATTCTTACATATATCTGTTACGGGTTATAGACACACACACACACACTAAAACCTATATACAGTACATATATTGTGTTGGCAAAAGATGTTAGTTTATTGTATTTGCGAGAGACGTTATATGGTTTGTTGATTTTCATGTTGGACTAAGTTTGTTGCTTTACATTTCTCTTAATTATGTCTTGACGTGGGTTGATTGATTTTATTTTGTTATGACTAAAACTAGTTGTTAGTGTTTCAATTACGATTACTATTGATAAAAAAATATGTTGAATTTTTATATTAATAGCAATATATTGAAAAAAAAATGTTACGCATCGTGTATAAAAGAGTTTTTATTTTGTCTTTAAAAAGCAAAAACTAAAGATGGAAATCCGAATTCCCATCCCGGAATATCCCGACATTATTCCGGGCGGGATTGGGATGACCAAAAGTTGTCCCGATCCCGAAATTTTCGAGCCCGAAATCCCGATACCCCGCCCGACCCAACCCTACTTATAGGTCTTTAAAATTAACTTTTGGGTCCCGAATGACTATGAAAGTATACTCAACGGACTCGCAACAATGTTCTTGTTCTCGTATTGGCGGGGTGAAAAAATCAAAAAGATATTTTGTTCGGCTCCTAGATATAAAAACGTCACATTTTCATTGATATATAGCACCGAAAAAGTGACCCTTTTCTTTCAACTGTCTCTTTTTTTGCGAAATAAATTAAATGTTACTCTTAGTCGATATGCAAGGCTAAAGAAAATGTACATATTTAGCATGATTGGAGTCATTGGACTCTATGTCCCCGCAATATGACTCTTTCATCTTACAAAATTTCACGTATTTTTGCCTTTACGGGTGCTTTAGTTAATTTTTGGGGTGAGGATGACTGCTCGCAATATCGCTCTTATATTGGCGGGTGAAAATCGAAAGGCATTTTCAGGGTATTTTCAGGGCTTCCACAATCCAAAAAGTCACCTTCCCATTGACTATAGCCTATCGAAATGTGATTTTTTCCTAACCGTTTTCTTTTACCAAAATAATTTACATATTCCCGTCAATCCATACTCACATCAAAATAAAATGTACATATTTTTCTATGTCCCCTTTTTATGGCATTCGAAGTCAGCAGTTTCACATGTTTTTCGTTCTTACTGGTACTATAAATTAAATTTCGGAAGCACGAATGAATACAAGAGTTTGTTCAACAAACTCAAAGCACTATTCTACTGTGTGTGTGAGACTAAAATATTAGAATGTTATTCCGACAGGAGCTTATGGTACCCAAAATCCACCTTTTTCATGGTCTATAGTCCAACAAAATGTTATTGCTCGTAACTAACTGTTTCTTCGTGCGACAATATGCACAATGTACATATTTCATGTGAATATGTGATTGAATTAGATGTCCGGTTGTACCCCTCTGTACGGATTTTTTAAGTCGGAAATTTCACCTATTTTTCACCCTTAGGGTGATTAACATCAACTTCATTCTTGTGATTGTAGTAGCATGTTTAGCAAACTCTCAACATCATTCGTGTGTGTAGGATGAAAATGTTATATTTTTATTGTCGGGATCTCGTGGTTCTAGTACCCCAAAACTCACATTTTTTTTCCGTGGACCTATGAGTCCAATGACAAGTGACTTTTTTTTTTATATCTATCTTTTCCTTTCTCCAAAGAAGTTAGATGTCTATGTTAACCAATACCCATATAAATAGAAAAACATACATATATTGTATGAAGAGACTCTCTGTCTCTATATGATCTTTCTAAATTGGAACTTTCATATGTTTTCTCGCATATACGTCACTCTCCGAAGTTCAAAGTAACTTATTTTCCACTGTAAAAGGGGTTAAATTTTCATAAGTTATTAAATAATTTATTACATGTAACTCATTTGTTTTTAGCTTTATTCAAAAAAAAAAAAAAAAATCATTTGTTTTTATACTCCAACTTTATCAAACCAACTAAACTGCATTCTCATAGGGTGAAAGAACAAGAACATGACTCGTATAGTCGTGTGTAACTTTTGATGACCAAGTAATATAAACTAATGGTTTGATTAAGTTCAATTCAGTTCACATTTGCCTAATAGTATTTTGTACTACAAATAAGTTTAGTTTAGTTCAGTTCAGACGAAAAGAACATAGCCTTAGTAAACAATTCGGTTAAACCAAATCATTTTAAAGTATTAAAGTAATATAATAAGCCGGTTGATTTATCAAATTGATTGACCTACCAATCAATTTTAATCCGTTGATCTTGCTTATCCAATTTCAATTTGGTGCGTACATGTGTCATTAGTTAATTAAAAGATGTAGGGTTCGAATCCTGTTGGCGTGATTTTTCTCCATTATTTTTATTATTATTTTTATTGAAGGTGTTTGGTTCGAATCTTGTTGGCGTGACTTTTCTCTATTATTTGTATAATTATTTTAGTTGAAGGTGTTGGGTTTGAATCTGATTGACGTAATTTTTTTTTCTTTTTTATTTATTCTCTTCTTAATTTTTTATTTTTTAACATAAAGTTGTATGATGTATCATACTTAATTTTAAAAATAACCATGATATGTTCTTATAAAAAAAGACATACTTCCTCCGTCCAATAATAAATGTAAATTTTGTTGACTTTTTCGATGGTCATTTTGACCTTAAATTATTCTTAAATCATAAGATAAAAATAACTAAAAAGCATCATATTATGAAACTAGAATGTTTATATGAAACACTTGACAATATATTCAACTCATGAAGAATACCAATTAGAAAAATATGCATTGTAGATTTTGAAGTTGAATGTTTCCAAAGTCTAGAGATGTATCTGAAGGTTCTTAACTCACTGGAAGAATACTTTTCGTATGTCTAATATAGTTCAATTAAAAACTATTAATTGCATAACTACAAAAACTATATACATTTATAGCACACCATTTATATTAAGTTTAATTACTCAATTAGTTATTTTTTTATTACGTTTGAAGTCATTATGTGAAGATTATATATTCACTCCATTTATTTCAATATATTATTTAATAAAATAATAATGTTTTACAATATTACGCTTCACGCGTACACGGTTCCTAGTAACTTATTAACTCCCATCCTAAATAAACTTTTCAATTAACACTTTGTGAAATTGTGCCATAAACTTTACTAGTACTATATTTTATTGATCACGATCTTAATTTAGATCACATTGTAAAATAGAACAAACAAACACAACTACATATACTACTACATATACTGTAAAAGTAAAATTTATGTTTGGAATTGGTTAGAGTATTTTATACGAAGCGACATGTTGAACACTTATTCAAAACTTACTAGTACAAGCTAAAGTATATATATTTTTTTTAACAACAAATATTACAACTACTCCTATACTAGTACTCATATGTTTTATTGGATTCTATACGTTTGCTTTTGAATCGGAGTTTTAGGAGATTTATATAATGAGTGTAGTGTGTTGGTTTAGTGGCATGAGCTACAATAAAGTTGCGAGATAAAAATTTGACAAAAATGGAAACATATAGAATCCAGAAAAACGGACGAAAATGGAATACGTATATAGAATCCAGAAAAACAAATGAGTACTATATAAATTTCATCCTAAACTATTTTATTTTTTCACACCTAAACCAATCTTATAACTCCGCCTCCGCTGAAGATCGAACCTTGCAGCTCTTCTTCATTAACTCAACTAATTACCGCTGCACCACATTATTACTCCTAAGTACTTTTATTTGATAATACCCTTCATTTGATTAATACTCCCTCCGACCCAGTCATTTCTTTACGTTTGTTTTGTTGAATTTTTCGTAGTTCCGTTTGATCTCTAATAAATCATAAATCTTAATGAAAAACTAATTAATGAAATTATATAATGAAAGTAGAGATACTATATTTTCATAATATACTTTTATAAATTAATTTCCGTTATAATTTAGGAGCTAAACGGAGGTTAAACATGACATAAAAAAATTTAAAAAAAAATAAACAATCAGTAATTTTTTTTAATATATAAGAAAAAACTGCATATGATTCACAATAAATAGGAGTGCTTGGATCGACCGCACATCCACTCAAGCACTAATTTAAAATCCACACACCATTCTCAAGTGGGTCAAATAATAATACTGGACCAAGTAAGTAGGTAAACAGTTTTATTTATCAACTCTGAATTTCAAGCCAAGTCGACGCCAACAAAGCAACAGGTATGCCAAATAGTAGTTGCTTTTTATGTTTTTTGGATCTCCAATAAATAAAAATTATTATAATTAACACTAATCGATCGAGACCCAACTCTCTAAGCTAGTATAGTTAGTCATCACATGAGTGATGAATCACACACATCTCAGATCTCAGGTATGATATTATTCACTTTGACCTTGAACCTCCTACACGGATAGAATTCCTTATACAATACTCCCTATGTTCCATTGTAATTTATTCATTTTGATTTTCTTGGGTTAACATTTTTCAACTTTAACTCTGGATTACTTTTAAATTGTAATGATAAAATATTTGAAGAAATCATGTTATGAAAATATAGAATCTAAATTTTCATTATATAATTATATATTAAATATTTTACCATTATAGTTTGAATGTAATCAAAATTCAAAGTTGAAATTTGTTGATAAAAAAGGTCAAACCGATAATTCGGAGCGGGACGAGGGAGGAAAATAGGAAAATTAAATTTAGTAGTACGAAAAGAAAAAAATTCGAAAAGTCACATAGCAACTTGGTACCCGATAGTTGAACAGGCACACCCGTAGGGGCTAAACCGTCAAATCACCTCCCCATATTTAATTTCCTTTCATTTCTTTCATTTCAATTCCAGTCGCTGTGTGCTGCCAAAATAAAAAAGCAAAAACAATTTAAGGAAGTTGTAAAGCAATATTGCAATAAGAAGAAGAAGAAGAATATAAATAAAAAATAAAAAAAAAAAAAACAGAAAAAGGAAAATAAAAGAAAAAAAGAGACACATTCTTTGACAGAGTGACAGAATTCCATTTCCATAGCCATAGTTTCTTCTTTTCTTCTTTTCCTTTCCATCTATCTGACCTTTCCCTTTTCCTTCATCTCACGCATCTTCTCCTCTTCTTCGTCTCCCTTTGTTTTGTTGCTTCGATTGTCTCCTTCCAGCACACTCTCACAGACTCCTGGACATAATATTTGTTGTTGTTGTTATTAATTAATTATCATCATTTGTTTACTCTTTTGAGGTCAAGTTATTGGTGCTAGGTTTTCTGAACTGATTCATAATTCTTCGTTTGTTGATGTATTTCTGAGCTTGACTGCTGAGGTGAGCAATACTGTATTCAATTTCGGTATCTCTTAGGTCATGAATTATGTGATCAGTTCAATTTTTCTGGTGTTTTCGTTTATTTTCATCTGCAGTTGAATTTTGTATTTCACATAGGCTTTTTTGCTTTTGAAATTTGCCTTGATTTGCTAATTTGATACTGGTTTGTTAGTCTATTGTGTTTGATCAAGGGGTAATCTGTTA
Source organism: Plantago ovata (assembly GCA_028274465.1). NCBI lineage: Eukaryota > Viridiplantae > Streptophyta > Magnoliopsida > Lamiales > Plantaginaceae > Plantago > Plantago ovata. Next base: position 17,781,771 of record CM051455.1, read on the forward strand.
GGTGGTCTATATTAGGTGTGATCTATTCTGAATTTAGGGCTTTTATAATTAAAAATTTATCAGTAATATGATTTTAGGGTTGATGTTATGATGTATGAGGATTTTAGCGTGATTGTATTTTTTTTTTTTTTTTTTTGAATAATGTATGTGAAGTGTAATTTCAATTTTGTTAGATGGAAGAGATGTTGAACTAGAAGTGGAATTCCAGTTTGGTGTTTTTTGGTTGCTTTTTGACTATTTCTTTTCCTTTTGTTTTGTGATATGTAGGTAATTGTATATACAATTCGACAGAATGGGTAGTTGTAGTGAAACAGATGATCAATATTTTGATACTTGCGAGGAGGTTTCTTCTGTGTCCGATTTGAGTTGTGGCTCCATTGAAGAGTGTGAGAGTTCGACAGTTGAGAATTCTCTGTTAGGATATGATTTCTGGACGAAGAAGCCGGAGAGTGTCAGTGAAAGGCGTGATAGGTTTTTGAAACTGATGAGTTTGAGTTCACGTACGGACAGTACTGATTTGGATGAAGAAGAGGATCGGTCTCATGAAGAATTGGATAAGGAAATTGACAGGTTGTCAGACAATGGAGAAACTGTGCTGGCTAATTTGGAGTCTGAACCCCAGTTTTTTTCCAGTCGACTTTTGCAATCGTTTCGTGCACATGAAGCCAGGAATATGGCAGAAGATGGTGGTGCAGATGACAATATGCCATGGAAAATCAAGAACTTGGACAATGGGGTGGAATTTGTAATGGAGGATCTTGCTAATGATGGAACTAGTTATGCTTTGCGTGAATTGGGTTCGGATAAGATGATTTCACTGGATGAGTTTCAGAAAACAATTGGTTCGTCAGCATTGGTACGGCAGTTACTGCGGAAAGATGCTAAGGGATTTCACCAGGTCGATTCAAAGAAGAAATTGAAATCCAACTGGCTGAATTCAATCACTCATGTTGCAGACAGGGCGAAGGCATTACTTGACAAATCTAATGACACAAGTTCAAGAGCTGGGACTAATACTCGAGAAGTTCGTGTACATGCGTCTAAGAAGCACTCGAAAGAACTCTCATCTCTTTGCACTGGTCAGGAATTTCCAGCACATGAGGGTTCTATCTTGACAATGAAGTTCAGTCATGATGGTCAGTACCTGGCTAGTGCTGGGGTAGATGGTATTGTGCGTGTCTGGAATGTTCTCGAAGATGACATAAAATCTGGAGCCCCAGATATTGATCCATCCTGCTTTCACTCTCCTCTCCATGTTAATGAGAAAGCTAGTCAGGTTAAAAATGTGAAGAAATCATCAGAATCACCTTGCGTCATTCTCCCACCTAAGATCTTTAAGTTATCAGAGAAACCCCTGCATGAGTTCAGTGGACACAGTGGGGAGGTTTTGGCTCTCTCGTGGTCTAAAAATGGGGTTAGTAGAGTTTATGACCTCCCTCTCTTGGTGATAATAAAATTTGTCAAGTACTTTGTTGTTTGATTGAAGTGTTCTGTTGCAAGTTGTGAGTGATTGTTTTTGTTCTTTCTATTCAGCACTTGCTATCATCTTCAGTTGATAAGACAGCTCGCATGTGGAAAATAGGACATGACGACTGCCTGGGAATTTATTCACATAATAATTATGGTAAACCTTGCACAACTTTTATACTGTACTTATAATCATTATGTTTACAAGCTTAAGTTGTTTTGATTTTGATATATTTTCCCCTGATGCAGTAACTTGTGTGGAGTTCAATCCTGTGGATGATAATTATTTCATTAGTGGTTCAATAGATGGGAAGTTGCGGATTTGGGAAGTACAAGGTGGAAGGGTTGTTGATTGGATTGATATCAAAGAAATAATAACTGCTGTATGTTACCATCCCGATGGCAAGGTATGTGCATGCATTTTTGCTTTGCTTATGCTTTTGGTTTGGTTGTTTGACTCACAATCATTGCTTCAGGGTGGTGTTGTAGGGTCCATGGAGGGGAATTGCAGGTTCTACGATGTCATAGGTACGCACACATGCCTATCAAGATTGAAATTCTGTATCTTACGTTCGTAAAGGATGATTTTTAAGGATGGAACTTATGTTGATAAACTCCAGATTTATACATTGTTACTTATCCATTGTTAGATACATTCGTAAAGGATGATTTTGAAGGATGGAGCTTATGTTGATAAAATCCAGATTTATTACTTATCCATTGTTATATATATTTTCTCTAGTAGATGAGAGCTGTAACTATAAACATCTGCCTATTTGCTATGAACCTTATTTCTGATTAATATGAATTAGATTGTTTGGATAGTTGTGAAGGTTTTTTGTACTTCTAAAACCTTAATTCTGGTTATAATCCATTCATCTGTGATCTTATTTAATTGAGAAAGACTTGGATTTGAGGATCTTGTAGGATGAGTTTCACCATTAGTCTAAAACTTGTCCTTTTCAAACTGTTGCCATTTGTCATAGGCACAGTTACTTTTTTTCATCTTGTAGATATGATTGTCATTTTCAGTTGGTTTCCTGCTAGTTACTATAGTCTTATATGAAAACATTACTGCTTGATACTTTGGGAGTTAGGCAGAACGATGTTTGTGAGTAATGTGAAGTATGATGTACTGAGCTAAAGCCTGTATCTGTAAAACAATGAAGTCTTTGCTCTCTTTTCTTCTTTGATGGTTACAAGACCCCCTCTGGTATTGCACACGTGCCTGTTTGTGCCGGTCATCATCCTGATACATTACTATCTACTAGGATCTGGCTTTTGGCTGAAAAGAAGAATTAGTGCTTTGAGGAGTTTGCTTTCAGTTAAACTAGAAGATGTGCACTTTTGAAAACAAGATTATGATTCTAGAATAATTACTTGTTAGATGATTCCAAATTCGATGTGGAGATTTTTTAAATGGCAAAACTTAAGTAACCTACCTAAACTTGTAATTATGATCAGTCTGATGTCTTTTCTGTGCTTAACTATTAGTTTTGTTGCTACTAATACGCTTCTTCAGAATGTACTTTTTAAAAAAACAATGGACCTAAGTGTTCATACCCATCGATTGCTACTGATTTTATGTGGTGTTCCCATTTAGATAATCGCTTGGAACTGAGCACCCAGGTATGTTTGAAGGGGAAGAAGAAGCAACCAGGGAAGAGGATTACTGGATTTCAGGTTACTATTGTATATTAACAGTCATATGCATCCTACATCCTAATTTATCTGTAATTAACATTTATTCCTGTTAAATTCTTCAGTACTGTCCAAGTGATTTGAGCAAAGTAATGGTGACCTCTGCTGATTCACAAGTTCGGATCTTATGCGGGACCAACGTCGTCTGCAAAATTAAAGGTTGTTACCTCATCTAAAATCTCAAGCATGTATCACAGTGATAGTATAAAACTTTGCATTATATAGTGTTTACTAAGCAAATATATTAGTAGTATAATACAACTGTATACTAGAGTAAGTGTTATGGTGCAGATTTTACCAACGCTGGAGAAAATTGTGAATACTCCATAACATTCTTCTTTTGTATTCATCAGGTAAAAGTGCAGGAAGCCAAGCCTCTGCATCATTCACATCAGATGGTGAACACATTGTCTCAGCAACAGACGATTCAAATGTTCATGTCTGGAACTACACTGCTCAAGACCAGAAATCATCTAAATCAAAAAGTGTTAAATCATGCGAGAGTTTCTCAGCACGCAATGCTTCCATTGCTATTCCCTGGTCTGGCCTGAAGAACAGGATAGGATCACTGCCAGGCAATATATTAGGGAGCGGACACTTTGACCAGCTTCAGAAGCTGCCTGCATCTTTCCCTGATTGCTTCACAAGCCTGAGTTTCTTCTTAGATGCTTTGTACAAAGGATCAGCAACATGGCCGGAGGAAAAATTGCCCAAATCAAAGCCACCTCCAGTAAGCAAATCGGACTTCAAGTTTCTGAAGAATGCTTGGCTGCATGCTCTGCATGCCCCCCACCTGTGGGGTCTAGTGATTGTAACAGCAGGCTGGGACGGGTGCATTAGAACATTTCTCAACTATGGGTTACCCCTTAGATTCTGATAGAAACAAAACCATGATGGATGGATGGATCTATAATTTTGCTGTCTCAACATCTGTGTCACACAGTATAGGTTTTTGTGTTCAGGAAAATGTATAAATAATGGTATATAGGTTACAATTATAGTATAATATCATCATGTATACTCACATACATTATATACGCCTACATGAGGCGATGTTTGTTGATTCAATATACAGTCTGGCCGCAATTCAAGTGGCTGGTCTTCTCTTTTGTTCTTCGCAGTATGCTTTACCATCCTCCAGATACTTGATGTAAAACCGCATAAAACCCATCTCCTATCCCCCGCCCCATGTGAGTGAGCTAACAGCTTCTGCAAGTCTGCAACGATGAATAGCCACCATGGCTGTTCTATCCTGTTTTTCATTGCTGCTCCTGTTTAATAAATCAGGAACAGACATCGGTGAAAACACTAGCAAGCAACCTACTAGTCGGGTTGACCCGTAACTCCGTAAGATGCACTAGATTTCCTTGAGAATTACTTGGGTGGCTTATGTATATGTTTGAATCTATTTGGAAGGCCCATAAGGCCTTGACTGGCCCAACATCTCGTGTGGCACTAATGGCGAACTAAAGGGAATTTAACAGGATCATGTGGCATCCCTGATCCAACAATTTTTAATTTAGTTCTTTGCCTTTACATTATTACCTGTTTTCTTCATATTCACTTCTCTCTAGAATTTCATCTTTTAACATCACCCTTTGATGATGTTTTAGAACGAATAGAGATGACATTTGTATTTTTGGTGGCATCAACCAAATATATTTAAAGTTAAGATAACGTACTAAGATAGTTATTGGAAAGCATGAGCCTGAAGTTATTGGACATTTACAAGTGCGTGATCGAATGAGTAGTAAATCATAATCACAATCAACCTCAAAATAGTTCTCGAATATGTTGATTGTTCCAATCTGCATCGCACATGTGTAAACTGTCATCACAATCAACTTCTCTTTTTTCCTACTTGGGGCACCCTAATAATTATTACCTCCAAACATTTACCACTAATGAACATCATAATCACAATTAAATTAACATGGTTTTCTAACCACTTGTGCTGTAGAATGCTACCTGCATCCATTACGCCTAGTGGAATAGAATGATATGTAAAGATCAAAGGAAAAGAGAAGTAAAAAAGGAAAAAGAAGTAAGCCTCTAGTGGACTTAGAATGATATATCGCCACTTTAATTGATGCAACACTTGTCATTTATTTTTGTTTTTACTTCTATGATCCCTATGAAGGTGTATTTACGAATTAAAACGTTGATATTTATAATGTCTGCATTTAAATTTATATACTAAAATCGTGAATGATCTCCAATCGACTGTTAAGTTTCTTCCTGACTTGTCCTTGGTCAAGTTGGTAAGAATATATCAGCATATTCTTGCATGTTATATGGGGCACCGAGCAGAATTACTTGCACAAATTTATACATCAATCACAATCAATTGTTCATTTGAATCATATGGGTTTGGCAGATGTTGGTGTCTTATATTAGGGTCCATTTCGGGCAGGGTAGTAGTGATATGTTTGGTTTGATATTATAGGTTAGTTTGGGCATTTATGTCGGGTAATCTATAATCTATGGAGACCTTTATTCTCGCGGGATATAATAATTTTCGAAATTTACACATATAGTAACTCCATCCGTTCCACTTACTTTTTTTATATTTTCTTTTGTAACTCTTTTGTAACTGTGTTAGGCTATGTTCTCTTCGTCTGAACAGAATAGAACTGAACTGATTTGTTAGTCATTTATTTACATTCTATTTATTTCACACTCATTAAAAATTATCATATATAAAAATAAAACGTAGACTATTAATTGGGACTTAAAAAGGGAGTATATCATTGTAAACCAGTAATTGACTATTTAGACCACTCCTTGCGGTTTGGGTCTTTAAACATATAAGCCCCAAAAAAGCCATTCCAAATTGAAGCTTCCAATGATTTGGGGCTTAATTAAGGTTTATTTGTGGATCTCATGTGCCACATGTTAGCCATTATAACATTTCCCACTAAAAAAATATAATTAAATATTTTTTTAAAGCCTTGGGACTTAATTGATGACTACTAGTAGTCCAAAACAAATTCAATTGAAAGTATTTTTTGACTTAATTGAAAATTTAAGCCTTAAGCTAAAAAGACCAACATAGTGCTCTTATTTTCACTATGACAAAGGAGGATATGAATATCTTGCATAGCTTGCTTGTTCCCCGAGGATCTTACACTAACAGTAAACAAATTAAGATGAATAGTGACAACATCGACGTTTATCATGTGCAAACTGTAAGGTGATTCAAATCAAGCAACTTTCATTTCTTTTCTTTTTTTTACCCGTAGATAACAATAGAGGGGCGGCCTAGGGGTCCGGCGGGGCATCCCCTCTAAAAATAAATTAGGATTTTTTTATATGTAGTATTTATAATTTTTCGGATTTTTTGCCCCACTTCAAACTTTCAAAAAATCATGCATATGAAATTTGCTCCCCCCTCAACCTCAAATCTTGAATCCGCCTCTAACTCAATTACCATTAATTTTTGTCCTTGACTTCATTCGATCCATGTACCTCATTTTTCCCAGCTTTAGGTTCAATCCACCCAAACACCTTTATCTCATGGTAACTTGATGTTATTTGTTGACTCAATTGATATTGGTTTAATTCACCACCATTGTCGAAATTTTGCACGCACAGGTCGGGTTAGTTCGCCGACTTTAGGATTCTTATAGGAAAGTATCTAAAATTATTGTTTGATTCAGTTTATCAGTATTTGTAAATAAGATTGAATGTACATCTTTATAAGTAAAATATAGATTAAGACAATGAACCTTATCCATAGAGACAAATGCAAGTAGATATATAAGCTTTCCAAGATTTGAAAGGTAACTTGATGATTACTTTCCAATTTATATTCAACTTAAAATTCTAATGCCCAGCTAAATTGTCTGGTTCATTAGTACATATATAAGCTAAATTGTCTGGTCCATTATTTATATTTTTGTTGATGAATAAAGTTACTTTCCGAAAAAATCCGAAAATAACTCTTCTTCTTCCTAGATGGCGCCTTCTGCTCCTTTTTCTGATGGTCAATTCTTCTCTTCCAGCCATATCTGGAGGACAACAACGAATTATCGAAAACGATCTTGAATCAATCTCAAGATTCCTACAAATTCCTTCTCCACTAGGCTTCTGTTTAACAAACTTAGCTGGTGGATTAGTTTATGCTCTATTAGATTGCTATATTAAGTATCTGTTTGACAATACGAACTGATAAATGATTGACTGATCATTCACTTTATGTTTACAAATTTCACATGAAGTACCATTTGTGAGATAGATTTATTATAGTCAAACTTTATTTTGGTCAAATAATACGAAATCAGTTATTAATAAAGTCTCACCAAATTCATAAGAGATGATAACCTAAGCTGATTTTATTTTACAATTAAACTAGGGTCCATAACTTTTTAATACCCAATTATCGAACCTAATAACATAAACAATCACCTTATGCCAACAATTACATTTAGGACACGCTCTTGACCATTTCACGAATTAAGCAATGTTCCTTTTTTAATTTTTTGGCCATCCAAACAGCCTTAGTATTTAAATAATAAAAAAATTAGAAATTAAAAATAACTTTTAAAAAATAATAAAACAAAATAAAATATAAAAAAATTAAAAACAGTTGTCTTCTTCTTCTCCAGTTCCGGCACCAGAGATCCGACAAGCTTTGGCCAGAGCTCTGCAAGCTCCGACCAGGAGCTTGCAATAGCTCCTCGGAGCTTGCACAACTCCGATATGGAGTTGTGCAAGCTCCTTGCCGGAGCTTTGCGGTACCGAAGCTCAAGGAAGAAGAAGATGTTTAAAAAAAAATTAGAAGGAATAAAAAATTAAAAAGAAAAAAGAATTTGAAAAAACAAGTAAATAGTTAAGGCATGTTTGGTTTGCACATTTTGTGCCTATGCCTTTTCGGTAAATAATGTCCGATCAACTTTAAAAATGAGATTTTTGGACTAAAACGTAATTATTAACATAATGTGGTTGTTTTTTAGATCTTCTCCATAGTAGTAGGGTCTAGAAATCAATTTTCTCTCTATTCTATATAGATACTATATCGTTTATAGCTTAATTAACCGATATATTCATGTTATAATTGGCATTTGATTAATTGATTTAGCAAATTAATTATTATTTAAAATTGTCCACACACGGTATAATATCTTTGTAGTTGGAGATGATAAAATATGTTGTGAAATAATAAGTTAGTAGGCCAAAATATGATGATGGAAGCAAAATGCTAAAAGGTTTGAATAATATGGGTCGTTATCAAAAAAGTTGGTAAGAATAATACACTGATTCGTAATTGGATGCTGCAGCCATTATTATTAATAATTAATTATATAGTGAATTAGTTAAAAGTCCTCATTGTTTGAAGTTCAAATGGTTGCTTGTGAGACTTGACCTCATCTTAAAAATAGTTGTATGACATGATGCATATAATAATATATATAATATCGGGTAAAACTCCGTTCAGATAATTTAAAGTGTGTCATGTCTAATTTAGTTACTTTATTGCAACACACTAATCAATCAATTTTGATACTTTTTCAATTAAAATATATATATATATATATATATAAAGTTCTTTTAATTCTTATAATCAATTTAGATTATATTTCAATTATATATAATATATCAACTTCAACTTTAGTCACTTAATTGAATCATCCATATTTGACGTTATATTCAACCCTTTCTTTTGATTTTATTCCCCATTTATATACCTCACCTCTTTTTCCCAAGATACACGAATGGGTATTTGAATAAATGAATGTTCAATCAATTAATGTCAAAATTCGGAATGCATATAGTTGAATGCAGAGTTTCAAGTTCATACCTATACTTAGTATATGTATCATATTTAATGTCGTCACTACCCTAGAATTTTATGTATTACATGCCAATGTTTTGGTATAACGTGTTTAATTTGGTATTACGTGTTATTGTTTGCATGAAAGTCCGGTTGGGTCGGTTTACAAATAATGAATAGAGTTGAAGAAGATTGAAATCAGTACTATTAATTTATAAAGAGAGTCGCTCGCAGAGTCAATAACTAGAGTGTTCAAATGAAACATTGTATCAATCTCCGAGTTGATGGATTTTGGTAGAGTAAATTGAAAACGTATAAAATTTGAGATGATTGTTACAACTACTTGAAAAAAAATAAAAAATAAAAAAAAATACCTTACGCATTTTCTCATTGTAATTTTTTAACCTTTTTGTGATTAATAGTAATATTTTGCTGATTAATAAAAAAAAAACTTAAAATAAAAGAATTGAGCATGTGTAAACTTGCTTTTGTGAGTTTGTCCTTTTCCTAGTGGCCGTTTTATATTTTCCGAAAACTCAATCTATTGAAATGATTCAGATAAATATTGATTTATAGTGTTTCTATAAACTTAAAAATGAGAAAATGAGCTTTTGTCTTTTCTTTTTATTTTAATATACTAATATATCATTACAATGCAGGGTATCACATATTACACACTTCCGTTCTCTTAGAAATTTCTTAATTTAATTTTTTTTTTGGTCAACACTTTTAACTTTGTCTCTCGATTAATTTTATACTATAATGATAAAGTAGGTAACGAAATCATATTATAAAAATTTAGATTCTATATGTTATAATATAAATTCGTTAAATATTTATATGGTACATATAGTTTTCACTTCAACTTAAAATATCAAATGTAAAAAAAGTCCAATGATGAACACGAGTACATGTCACTATGCTGACAAAGTTTTGGTCCAGACTTATTAGGCAAGTATGAATGGAAGTATAAACACTAAATTTGACCTACCAATTCTTTCATTTCATATCATATGACCATAATTTAAAATTTTAGGCCGAAAAATCATCTCTTGTCAACCAAATATAAATTGTTCTTCAACGAGTTAATTAATTAGGGGACCCAGTTGGCTAATTACACATTCAAATGATTCCGTTCAAATTTCTACTTCATCTTTATATTTTATCTTTTTACTTTTGTTGATAAATTCAACCTAATAATATTCAAACCTAATTTCAAAGAAGACCAGCAAATTAATTAATCCGTGTATATGAAGATTGCATTAAAGTAATATAATAAGTCGGTTGATTTACCAAATTGATTGACCTACCAATCAATTTTAATCCATTGATCTTGTTTATCCAATTTCAATCTGGTGCGTACATGTGTCATTAGTTAATTAAAAGATGTAGGGTTCGAATCCTGTTGGCGTGATTTTTCTCCATTATTTTTATTATTATTTTTATTGAAGGTGTTTGATTCGAATCTTGTTGGCGTGATTTTTCTCTATTATTTGTATCATTATTTTAGTTGAAGGTGTTGGGTTCGAATCTTATTGACGTAATTTTTTTCTTTTTTATTTATTCTCTTCTTAAATTTTGATTTTTTAACATAAATTTGTATGACGTATTATACTTAATTTTAAAAATAACCATGATATGTTCTTATAAAAAAAAGACATACTTCCTCCGTCCAATAATAAATGTAACACTTGATTTTGTTGACTTTTTCGATGGTCATTTTGACCTTAATTATTCTTAAATCATACAATAAAAATAACTAAAAACATCATATTATGAAATTAGAATGTTTATATATATGAAGCACTTGACAATATATTCAACTGATGAAGAATACGAATTAACATGCGAAAAAGATGCATTGCAGATTTTGAAGTTGAATGTTTCCAAAGTCTAGAGATGTATCTGATGGTTCTTAACTCATCGGAAGAATACTTTTCGTATGTCTAATATAGTTCAATTCAAAACTATTAATTGCATAACTACAAAAACTATATACATTTATACCACACCATTTATATTAAGTTTAATTACTTAATTAGTTATTTTTTTTAATTTTATTATGTTTGAAGTCATTATGTGAAGATTATATATTCACTCCATTTATTTCAATATATTATTTAATAAAGTAATAATGTTTTACAAGATTACGCTTCACACGCACGCATAGCGTGTGACGCGGTTCCTAGTACATAATAATGCCAGTAAATTTTCAAAAGTGTATGAAATTTTCATGAATGTACGTAGAAGGAGGATCCATAACATAAACGGAGTATATTTGAGTAGAATTTTGACCATAAATAACATTTTAATTGTAACGGATAAATATACAATAAAAAATTCTTCCTCTGTTGCCTCTAAAACTTCAAGTTTACTATTTGTAGAATAAGTTCTAAAAAATAAATAAAAGAGAAAATTACATTTTAGAAAGAAGCTCAAAAAAAGTTTGAGAGGGTCACAAACTTGAGCTTTAAGTCATTATGCACATATAAAATCACCATTCGTAAAAAACATTTTTAAATGTTTTCTATTTTAATTACCTTTTTAAAATTATCCTGACAATAGCAAACAAGAAGCTCTAGAGGGAACCGGGTGAGTATTAGAAAAGTATAAATTAAGTACATTCGCAATATTATTTTTTTTCATGTTTTTCTATGGTCTAATTTTTAAATTTGTGCTTAGTATTCATTTTATAAGAGTTTTTTCTTTTTGTTTTATCAGTGTGTGACTAATCCCTCCAGTAGACTAGGAATATCAAAATTGAACAACTAATGGCACAACAATTACTTTCTAGTCCATTTTAGGTTGGCTATCAAAATTCAACATTTGAAACCAAACATGCCTTAAGTTTTGGTTTAAAAAATAAATAAAATTCTTAAACAAGTCTTTTTTTTTTTTTTTTACATTTTTACCTTCTTCTTTCTTCCCTCTTTAAAAGTTTCTTTAGTACCGAATTACGAATTCCAGTAACGGAGCGGCAAGCTCCAGATTTCGGAGCATTCAACCTGTGGCTGCAAGCTCTGACCGGAGCTTGAACACAACTCTAGCGGGAGCTATGCCAGTACCGTTTCCGATACCGAAATTAAAAAATAAAAATTAATAAAAACGAAAAGATAACATTACAAAAATTCCTTTTGTTATTTAATTTGTTTAAATTACAATTCCTTTTATTTATTTAATGTCCAATACAAATTATTTATTTATTTATTCATTTCCTAATGTTAAGGCCTAAGCCCTTGTTTGGTTCTTTTTAATATTGGTCAACTTAAAAATAAAATTTTAAAATAAAATATAATTATTAATCTAGTGGGATTGTTTTTTTATTAGGGTCATTAATTATCTTTAAAAAGTTATGGAACGGTTGTAATATCAACAAAATCAACGTTTCAAAATCGTCACCCCCTACGCTAATTTTGACTATGTAAGATATGTGGTTTCATAATTAATTAACGAAGCTTATATAGTTATATATAGTCATAAGAAAACTCGATTTTTCAAAACGATTAGGACAAATGAGAGGTGTATATATATATATACACACACACACACCACAGACGGGGTCGCTTGAACAAGTTTGAACTTTTTTATATTCTAAGTAGTTGCTCATTCATATCGTAAGATTTAAATATCACATGATATCATCAACAACTCAATCGGGATTTCAAAATCGACATGGACTTGGCATAACATATTGAAATTAGATCATCCTAAGTTTAAATGTTTTAGCTAATGACATGAAGTTATATAATATTAAACTCATATATGATAATTTCAGTGCCCTTAATGATCTTTAAACGATGTAGAACATTTCAAATAACTTATGAGACTTTAGTCTTTAAGGATGTAAGTCTCACATATTCCTTTCTCTATTACTTCCACTATGTTTGTTTTCTGCACAATTTTTGGGTGTGTTATATTATCGATTTGAGTGGCGAGACTCATAATAAAGTAGTAAGAAAAGTGGACAAAAAAGAAAATGTAAAGAAATGAATGAGACGGACAAAAAGAAAAAACGTAAAGAAATGAATGAGCGGATAAAAAGAAAAAAAAAAAAGCGAGTGTGATGGAGGGAGTAGTAGTTACGTTTTGTTCCTTTCGCCGGAAAAAATTCAAATTGAATTGAATGGATTTGAATTGATTTGTACTCCCTCCGTTTTGTAATATAGGATGTTTTAACATTTTTTACTCTTCCACAAATATAAGATGTTCTAGTTTTTTTACTATAGAAAATAAATATCAAATTTGAATTAAACTGAATTTAATTTAATAAATTTAAATTTGGAACGAATATTCTTTCAGATGAAAATAACTAAACCTTACTACCCCGAAAACCGATGATGAATTACACCACCAGAATTTGAATCTTAAATGTACTAATGTATACTCACACTCACAGGTCACAACTCTCACACACACATTAATGTACAGTACACGAAACAATAAAGACGACAATGAGCAATGGAGCCCTTGGAGCGTGAACAAGCGATTCTGAAGCACCCACAAATCTTATTTCTACTTCTCCCCAGAGGATGAAAGGTACATGAGTAATGCTAGGAGGGGCACTATTAATTAATTAAGTTTGTTTCGACCTACTAGTTAATAATAATACTCAGAAGGGAAATTAAAATACTTGGATTTGGTTGGTCTAAACAAACGGACATAGTAAGACCAACAATGCATGTTTTCTTTTGTATACAGCTTCACACGTTCAAGAATTCTCTACCTTATAATTTTTTTTATTTTTTTAATATTCCAAGTGCAATAAACAGGTAGGGCTTATGGGAAGTGTTCAGGAAGTACTATTTATTATTATTGTTGTTGTTATTATTATTATTATTATTATCATTTATTCTATTCTATGTTATAATTCTTGTACAAATTCGAATGCCCGGAGGTTTTTGTCTCCGTCCAATTCGGGTCCTAGGAAGCAGCTACATACTTGGTTCAATACTTCAATTTATACATGCAGTATGGAGTCCTATGGACATTTCCCATCATGTCCACTTTTACCGATTTTTTCTAAGATTAATATTAATACTTCAGCTTTATTACGTAACTTAATAAAACAGATAGGAGTAATATTTTATTAAATATAAGGAAAATTAATACCTATTCCACTTCAATTAATAAATAATAAATAGTTATTGGGACAATTTAAAAAATGTAAATTATTATCACAAACATGGCCAAGTACAACTTCTCTGTCACAACATTGTACGTGAACCAAATTAAAAATGAAAGAGTCGAAGAAACCCTTGTAAATTGAAAATGAAAGATGATTTGGAAGTGGAACCGCTCATTTTTTCAAGAACAAATTCATGACAAAAACGTTACTGCATTGCACTCACAATAGAGTTTGTTGCATTTACTATACAAATTCGGATACAAATTCAATACCTAAATATCATGTGACCAAATAGGGCATAGGATATAGGAGGTTGACTAGAGGTAGCTCTAACTACTTGAGGAATTGACGGATTGGTATTATAGCTTGGTGAAATATCGTTCATGGCGAGTATTTTGTGTTTGGTGTGGAGGGGTGATCATACTTTGATGGAAGTAAGGTTTTGGAATATTGGAGAAACATATGTAGCTAGAATGTACTCGTATACCATTATCATGAGGTTTTGTAAATTGGTTTGGAAGATTATACATTTTTAAGCCGTAGGTGTATTTCAGTTGTATTCGGCTCGGAGCATTACTTGTGCTCCTTAAATAATAAAAGCTTTCTTTGCCGCTTAAAAAGAAAATTCATGCGATCAGATAACTCAGAATATAACTGTTCTATTCAACGATATACAGTACGTGCAGCGTAAATCTACTCGATGGTTAATGGTTTTGTATATGAGAGGCCTAGAGGGGGGATGTTTTTCTTTTTAACCGAGTTGCATGAGTCACATAGTAGAATTGTTCAAGCTTTACGTACCTCATAGCTCAAATGAAATACTCATCAGTCTCATTAGTTTCTTTACGTTTATTTTTGTTAACTTTTTTTTATTCGGTTTGACCTCCGTTTATTTCTATATCATAGCGAAAAATTAATTTATGAAAGTAAATTATGAAAATATAGTGTCTCTACTTTCATTATATAATTTCATTAATTATTTTTTCGTTAAAATGTAGGATTTATTAGAGGTCAAACAAAGTTTTAAAAAAACTAACAATACAAACGTAAAGAAATGACCGTAACGTAAAGAGTAATGAACTTGAGAAGTAAAATTTGATATACATGAGTTGGACTTTTCTACGGGCACGCAGACTTTCGTCTTGCCTGACAACAAGCATCCAATCAAAAGTCGCCACGTCATTCGCCTTCGCCAACCCTTCGCCAAAAAGTTAAAATAATTATTTTTATTTATTTTTCAATTAAATATAAATTTACTTAAATAACCTTGAATTAGAATAATAAATACAGTTATTAAAAAATATAGTAAAATAAAAATATTTACATTTATTATTATTATTATCATCTTTTATTATTCGGGCCAGGTGGGCTGATGACGGTTCGGGCCGGGCCCGAGGACCGGGAAGGTCCGGCCCGGATTTATATCCCATCTTTGCATCTAATTAAAAAAATAGTAATTTTAATGTTGGATGTGGGATTTGAACCCAAGCCACCACAATGGAAGTCAGCTTACTTAACCAATAGGAGAATGTTCCAATTTGGTTGAATTGATGATGTTATAAATTTAAGTAATGTATTTTGTATAATGTAAACATTTAACATTTTAATTGTGAATTTGCATTTCATTTTATATTCTTAATCTTAAACTATAATAAATTATTTCTCATTGTTTTTTACTCTGGTTGATTGACCAACGGAATTACTCATTATTCTAACCTCAACAATGTCCATCCTTACCATATGACTCACATGATGACTAGTTTGTAAACGTGTTGTCTAGTTGATTTATTATTTATGAATTTTTCTATATTTATATTAAATAATAAACTAATTGACACTAAGAACGGATAAAACAACATATATCATGACTTGTTACGTATATGAGACTACTAAGTTGCTTCTATAATTGTGATAGAGTTAAGACAATGTAAGTTGGTATCTATGAGTCTGAAGGTTTGACTCATTTTATAGTGAATGTTTCATTGGAGAAGATTAATGCACTTATCCATTATCTCGTATCTCAGTGATTGTTATCATTTGTTAGTTTGTTGAGTATAGGGATGGCAATGGGCCGGGCCGGGCTTTAAGAGGCCCGGTCGGGCCCGGGAAGACTAGCACCAAGCACAGACCCGGCCCATGGCCCATGGCGGGCCTGAACATTAGGCCCAGGCCCGGGCCAGTCATGGGCCGGGCCTTTTTTTTTTTTTTTTCAATTATTTAGTAATCTAAATGTTGTTCTTTTAGTTATGTAGTGTAATATTAGTAGAATGGTGAATCTATTTAATTTATATCTTTTTGCTTGAGATCAAATATTTTGATATCACTTTTATCATTTGCTTGGGATCGAATGAATTTCTGTGAAAATAAATTTCGAATCAGTTTCTCTTTTGGTCAATTTTATTCTTGTTTTGTAGGATTGGCTCTTGGATTAGTAACTTATATATTTATGATGAGTAGTCGGATTAAGGTTACACCTATATATGCAATTAAAATTAATAGACATTTCTATTAATATTGTGAATAATATTCTAATCAGATAATAAAATTAAGAGAGATGTAGCCCATTTAAAATAACCCTAATATAATCTATTAAATCGATTTTAAATTTAGACATATAAAATAAATATGTGAATATTTGTTGGCCATTTTTGTCATCTGTATGCACAATTTTGATTATTTTCGTTTGGGTGAATACAAGCCAAATTTAAATAGGAATGGTTGTATCCCACTCAAATTCAAAACGGATAATTTCGGATTAAATTTGATTCGATTTATTTTTTATCATAACAAATTTCGGGTTAAATTTGATTCGATTTATTGTGTTCAAATATATTTTTAATCGGATGAATTTGTGTCAATATTAATTTGGATAATTTGGAATCGATTATCTTGTTGTCAACTTTATTATTATGTTGTCAGATCAAATCCCGAGTTAAATTTAGATATTTAACCGATATATTTCTGATCCTTTATGGACTAAATTGAATTTTGGCATATCAATTTTAACAGGATACGCCCATTTATATAAAATTAAAGAAATTAAATAATTTCTATTTGTGAATAATCTTGTGTTTGGAAGCTCCATGAACACTTTTTTAGCTTCCTTTGTCCACTCTCTAATTCATGAGTTGGAACAGGTCAATTATATGGGAATGCGAATGGGAAAATAGACGAGAATGAGCGACCTGTCACTGTTTTTTCTTATGAGAAGTCGAATGAGAGAGGTAGCAGCAGCAAGAGAGAGACATGAATGAGTGTTCAATTAATTATAAATTTAGGTTGATTATTAATTTTCTATTATGATACTGTATAAAGTAATAGCGATTAATGAACAAGGTAATTGGTAGCCTGGTGGTTTAGTCTTGTGGTTTAGTCTTGTGCTATTTAGCCAAAGGTCTCAGGTTCAAATCCTATCTTTGAATATTTTTGGTAACTATAATTAAATATTTTCAAATTCATTAATAAATAATTTAATATAATAAAAAAAATAAAAAAAATCTTCCAAAAAATATTAATAAATCGAAATTATAAAAAAAATTAAAATTTTTATTTTTTGGAGGGTAAAAATGACATTTTATAAAATATTAATATTTTTATTATAATTTATTAATTAAAATATTAATAAGGCGACAAGGCGAAGGATAAGGCGAAAGGCGATCGCCAAATATTTTTTGGCGAAGTGTTGTGAACCATTAGATCAAAGATCTAATGGTCTAGATCAGTTTGTATGATATCAGGCAGGGCGACCCTAGAAGACTCCTACATGAGTTATAAGGTGGTAAAATGTGATGTGAAATGGAGTTGGAACGGAGAAGAAAAAGTGCAAGGCCATAATTCGATCCATAACAAAGATATTTTTTTGACTTTAGGAGTAAAGTATTGTTGATTATAAAAAATAAAAAATAAAATTGAATATAGATTTCATTTGATTGCCACGTATGACAAGTCATTATATTTGTGGTTGGGTGCCTTCTAGCCTAGGACCAGCTGGAGAGTAGGCCCTTGTCTAGGAAAAATATTGGACTCTGGCCCTCTGTTTCAAGGACTTATGATGGTCACAAGGTTCCCCGCCTCTCCATTGAAGTATGGCATTGGAGATGCATACTGGTGGTTTCTCCTCTTACGCCCAATTTGCATGGTGTAGAGAATGGTAGTATTGTTTCTTCAATTATTACTCATGGTTGTTGGAAATGTGAAACCTAATTAGTACGATTTTATGGGATGATGATGCTAACAAAATACTTCACATATCTCAAACTTTTTATAAACAAGGATCGAGTGGTAAGAATCTTGGAGTAGCATAGAGATATCAGTCATTCGAACCACGACGGAGTCATAAGGGTGTAGAATATTTGGAGTTATAAAGTGTCATGATCTCATTTGGCATTATTCTAAACAAAGTTAGTATACAGTACATACAACTTACATGTTGGCTATAGAAAAATTAAGCAACTGGAAGTCTGAAACTGGAACGTAGTGACAGGAGGAAGTAGGAAGTATTAATGCAACTGTACCTAATTGGGATTGAATTTGGAAACTTCAGTTGCCTAACAAGATAAAAGTACTTTAAAAAAATGTTAAATATTACAACTACTCATATACTACTATACAAACATCCTATGCTACTTTATCTCCACACATAAAACCACATTATCCTTATGTTTCCGCCTCCGCCAAGTATCGAACCTTGCACCTCTACTTCACTGCTCCAGCTCTATTCTACTGCACCAACTTTATAATTCCTAAGATAAATGACTTATTTTGGAGAGTTTTAAGAAATTCTGCTAGTGTTAGACAATTTAAAAGCTAGATGATTGGATGTTTTTCTATTAGTGCCATGGTTTGTCATAAGAATTCTGAAACTGTTTTGCACGTTTTGCGTGATTACTCCTTTGCACGCCTTCACTTGGCTCTCTTGTATCTACTATTGTTATTGGTTACCTGTAGAGTGGAGATGGTCTCGAAGTCTTCTCATCTCTTCATTTCAATCTCTCTATTAAATCATTACCCTACGATACAAACTAACTATATTTACAACTTTACCATTACACTATCACAATCACCATTTTTTATTAAGTCGTTTCAATCCATTATTTACTCCAATAATACCACGCCATTATACTTTTTGCGGTCTTTGCTAAAAAAATACATCACTCACATTAATTTATTTATATAATTCATTTCATCAACAACATTTCCATTTTATATCTTTCTTTAATTTCAAACACGCATCTCCTAAATCCATAATTTGATGGTTAATTAAGCAGGCTCAATTAATTTACGTCTAAACTTGTATTAGCAACACAACACAACATATATATGCAATGCAATTAATAATTAATAATGGAGTCTAGTCATAGGACACGAGTTGGACTTGTAATCCGAAAAGAGAAACTTTTCACGAAAATGATTGACACATTTTTTCAATTATTACATGATATGTTTGGCAAATTACACTATCAAGTCTTATCACATGTACAACAACATGAACGATTTACCGTAAAGCTAGGCTAGGTTGGAATAAAACGGGTGGGGGTCGAATTGTAATTTTGTCGAATAGCTAGGCAACGCACTAAAACGATATGAAAGCAACGTACACAACAAAAATCACGAATCTTTCCATAATTAACAGAACATGAGCTCACCATCTTTATAAAATTACTCTATTAATAGTATTGTTATTATCACTATTATTATTATTGCAGTACAATTAACACATGCAATATAGAGCAACGGTGGAGGAGTATTATTATTGATGAAAGGTCTGCAATCTGCATGTATATATATTTATTTCTGTACGTGTCTTGGATCGTGTTGTGCCTATCCATGTTTGCCAAACTAGCTAGGTAATTAACGTACGCACAACACACCATAGACCAAACCACGCCTAATTTCAAATTAGGCTTAAGCTTTGTTTTATTCGTATTAAAAATCATTAAGATGAGTTCAAACTTCATATTCATCCAACTTAAATTTGTTTACTTCAATTTCAGATCGATTCAATTCAATACGGTTTTACTTAGCTCTGTTTAGAGGGAGGAACAAAACGTTAACACACAATGCTAGTAGTAGGGAATCAACTTTTATTTTCCTTACCAAACCACAATTATTGCAGTGCCCAAACTTTAAAAAAATGAACACTTTTCAAACTTTAAGAGCTTGATATTTACGTTATTATCGGACGAACAGGCGTTGCAACTTATAGTTATAACATGCAATGCTCAGATCCAATTCGATGCCAAATACTTATAAATATAAAGTACATTCCACATTTGACGATGTTTGTTCTTTATTTATACACGACACTTGTCGAAATTGTGTATAAACCAAGTATCGTGAACGGAGTTCAAATCGCAAACCATAGTACTTAATTAAAACAAAAATAATACTCCTGTCTGTGTACTACGTATCAAAATTGCTTCTAGAAGTTCAAAACTATAATACCAGTACTAGGAGTATTACTACAAATTAAATAAAAGGAGCAGCAGCAGATCAGAGTAGTACACACATTTTTTATCCCAGCAATCCAAACAACCAATGGCCAGCAACATAAAAGAATCATTCCTGCCGAGTAGTTTCCTTTTCTTCCTCAAACGTGTTTTACGTTTTCATTCACTATGTGCACGGACAGGGGCATTTTTGTCTTTATGTATTATCCACCCATCGGTGATATACATTTTTTTAGACGACAAAATGTATTGAAAAAAAGAGTTCGAGCACAAGATACACGCTCATAAGTTATGCGCTAGCTCAACAAGTAACACAACTAATAACGTATAAAACCTTGAAAATATAATAACACACAAATCAAGCTTGATCATGGTTCGTATATGGAAATAATTTTGGTTGCCCAACGTCTAATATACATAAATATTTAGTCAAGATTCTTGGGTTGCTACAAGAACCAATAAAATACCGAATTAATTGTAACTTTTTAGATAGAAATTGTAAATTCTCAAAAAAAAAAAGAAAAAAAAAAAAAAAGGAATTGTAAGGTTATGTTATATTTGTCTGAACAAAACTGAATTGAATAAAATTGAATGAAACTGAACTGAACTTATTTATAGTATAAAAAACAACTAAACAAATTCGAACAGAACTGAATCAATCTGAACTGGAATCAATGAATTTTCAGATTAGGAGAACAAAGTTTAACTTGGGAGACTATATCGAGTGAAACGTGTATTTTCTCACTTTTCCAATTTTTTAACTCTCTGGCGATGAAAAATGACAAGTACTATCGGATGTTAACATCAAACTTTTATAGGTAGATAATTTATGGAGTCGTTAAAAGTTAAAACAATGGATTTTATATAACTTGTGCAATGCATCTGACTGATCGATATATTGTAGTGCTATATGAAATTAAATATAGTCCGTAAAAAAATTCTTTCGTGCGAGAGTGTCATGTGGGGAAACATAATTTTTTTTCTATACTATATTAGTTGAGATTGCGCTTTCACGAACAATATTTCACGAACAATATTGTTCGCGTGATTCGAAGTCTTAATTTTGAACAATCTATTGAAAATGAGAGGTTAGTTTAATCTAATTAATCATTGATTTTTGTGGTTAGACGCTAACACCCAGGACTTTTATTGCACCTTTGAAGTAAGTAAACTCTATATAATAATATACGAAGGCTCAATATTCCTTGTGAGTTGTGAATTGTGATGAACAACTTAGTCATTAAGTTTTAATTGCATAAAATGAATAATTTTTTTTTTTCGAGAAAAATAAATTGTTCAAGCTACACCTAGTGGTTTGAAGTTTGAACGGGTTAACGTATGAAAAATCTACAAGAAAAACAAGATAGCATGTCCAACTTTTGTTTTTTGTTTTTATATCTTTATTGTTTTTCCCATTTGCATGTTTTAAAATAAAGAAAATGTGTTTATAGAGTACAAGTCCATTATTATTTCAAAAAGTAAGTATAGTATATGTTCCCATTTCTAACTTGGGCAGTTTGACTAGTGTACTCAAAATACGGGTACTCCCACAACATGTAATTGTATATAGAATATATGTTTAAATTTATTCAAGTTCCGTTAAATTAAATTTAAATCGGTTCAATTAAAATTTGTATAGTTGAAATATATATTTCAAATAAGTTTAGTACAGTTTAGTTTAATTAAATTTAGCTCAGTTCACTTCAAATGAATTATGTTTACTTCGAATTTATTAAGTTAAGTTCAGAGATTTTCAAACAAATTAAACATCGCTTAACACTGAAATTTATACGATTATCAACGGTGGAACACTTTAAAACCTTCAATCTCATGCCATGTGAGTTTCCGATTCTAGCGGACAAACACCAAAAATCATCTTTACAAGTGGAACTTTTTAGAACCCATATTTATAATTTAGTTTTAATTGAAACAAATAAAGAAAAAAAATAGAAAAAGAAAAAAAATAAATATATAATTTTTTTTTAAAAAAACTAGTGGTGGAACGTGTTCCAAACTTTGAAACGGGATCCACAATTGATTGATATTAGACTTATAGCAAAAGTTTGTAAAGCCCCAATTATATTAAAAAAATGCCTCAAATAGATCTAAAATGCCTAATTAACCTCCGAATCATAAAAAGTGATCTACAATGAGTAACAAACCGCCCTAGTGTCGCGGTGCTTCAAAATCAGAATATGGATGTTGTGTCATTAAATCGGGATTATCCGACAATGTATCCATTTCCACGAGTAGCCATTAATGAAGTGTTATTCCTCAATTAAGTAATAGTACAAATTGACCATCTTTTTTCTTTTTGCCATTTTATTTTAATTCACTTGTTTAAACTTTAAGTATAAAATTTTAAAAGAAATTACAATTTTAATGAAAAATTGAATTTAGGAGGGAATAACAGCAGAAAATGATTTATACTCCCTCCAATTTAATTTAGTTGTATTTTTAGAAATTTTTCTATAAGACTAATAGTTGTCACCTTAGGTATAGTGATTGATATTAATAGGTTTAAATGTATTTTGTCTCTACATCCAATACTATCAATGCAATATTATATTACTATTAATAGTTTATAGTTTTTTGAAAATAATTTTTATAACTAGAAACCTTGTAATAGGTATTTCTTAATATGTGTGAAATTTTTAAAATGACAACTAAGAAAAGATATCCTCGATTACTATTTAGTTACAAGTGAATAATGTGGCAGCAGGTGATAGTTTGAGATAGAATATATGTGGGAGATGTTTTTTTTTTTCAAAGATAACTTTTCATTCTAATAGGAGTGTCACAAATGTTTGGGAAGAGGCGCACTTGCATCACACGAGGTACGCTCTTAAACATGTCAATGTTTACAGCATTCTCAATGAAACTATGCAAGAAGGGCAAAAGTCCCAATCTTGCGCAAATAAACTACGTGATACATTATTCGGGGAAGGAAGCACTAGATTCATTCTGCGTTAATAAGACTTGCTTCCTTCTTTTGCCAAAATGTTCGCCACTTGGTTAGCTTCCCGGTAAACAAAAGATATGTGTTCCACTCCTACTTGTGCAGCTACCGATCTCAACTCATTCATCACCTCCCGGTGCATCATCAGCGGCTCCGTCCTCCTGTAAAAATAATTTACAAGATATTTAGAGTCAAATTGAACAAAAATGTTGCTAAAACCCTTCTGAAGTGCAGCGGCTAATCCGTGTTTTAGCGCAAGGATTTCTGCTGTGTTGTTGTCGGTTTTTCCTATAAATTTAGTGCCAGCATGTAACAACTTTCCAGAATGATCACGAAATACATAGCCAATACCAGCAAAACCAGGATTACTCAAGGACGAACCATCTACATTAAGCATAATACGATCAGGGGGAGGGGGCTGCCACTTGCAATTCAAAACGTTAGTGACAAGGACTCAGTTCTGAAATTTCGAGTTAATATCCTCCTGGAGTCTACAAAACTGCTTTTGGAGATGGAAACAATTTATATTGACTCTATCGTAAACTCTTTTATTCCTTGCATTCCATATAATCCAACACACGGAAGCCAACTTGGAACCTCTATCAGAACAAATTCCAAATCAAGAAAAGATGTGAGAACTTGATTCAGGGGCTAGACCGCACAAGGGGCAGGAAGAGTCTTGAACAATCGATTTAGAACAAAGAAACTCAAACGTTGGTAATCTACCATGAAGTAAGGTCCATACAAAAAAATGTAATTCTTGGTAACGTTTTAATCTTCCAGATCTTGTGCCATGGCAGGTTTGGTCCATAAGAGTTTTCTTTAGAGAGGATATTATATGCTGATTTAACAGAGAAGACGCCATTGCTGTATTCCCAAGCAATTTTGTCCGGCTGATTTATATTAGGGGGAGGTAAGCCAACTATTTTCAAAACCAAATCTTCAGGGAGATTGTTGAGGAGTTTTGTTAAGTTCCCGTTAGTTAGGTAAGAGCTCACTGTTTCTTCATTGTTAAAATCCAGATTTGTAAAGTCCTTTAGGATCTTGTTAT
Source organism: Plantago ovata (assembly GCA_028274465.1). Taxonomy (NCBI): domain Eukaryota; kingdom Viridiplantae; phylum Streptophyta; class Magnoliopsida; order Lamiales; family Plantaginaceae; genus Plantago; species Plantago ovata. The sequence continues at coordinate 17,806,296 of CM051455.1, forward strand.
TCACCCATCCATCATGCCAAAACTTAGTGTTTTCCCGATTGCCAACAATATGAACAATGTGGTTTTCAAGATCTGTTCCCAGTCTTAATAAGGCATTACAGAGTCGGCTATTGGTTAGTTTTAAATCTGCATCACAAAGAGCAATTAGGAAAATACTTTTATTTTAACAAAGTTGTCCAAAGACTTGTTGGCTCTGCCATAATACGCCAAAGGAGCTTCATTAGGAGAGCTTTGTTAAAGGTTCTTCGATCTTTAATTCTCAATCCTCCCAAAGCCTTTGATTTGCAAACTTTGTTCCAACCGATTTTAGCTAGTTTTTTACCCTTACCAGTATGATTCCAAAGGAATTGGCTATTTATGGAGTTTAACTTATTTATACAAGTTGAGGGTAGGAATGTACTAGACATCGCAAAAGTCGGAATGTGGGAGATGATGTTAATTACTCTAGTATAGGGATTTCTAAGTCTCATCATGCTTTATTGTAAGGCTGGTCAATATTAATGTATTTACACCAAAGCAAGTGAGGTGAATTTCAATAATCCGTTAACGCGCTAGATGGATAGTTTCTTTGATGCAAAGGTACTTCCTTCTGAGTGCACTTGTCGCTCTTTCTTAACCCTACTTAAATTCAAAGTGAGAGGATTAGTACAATATAACTCTAATATAACATAGAATATCCGTCCCGTATCACCTGCGCCCTGCTCCAGGGCCAGGAGCTACGCTAAGAAGACCTATCAAGATTGTGACCATAGACGTGGCACTAAGCGCAATAAGAAGACCCGCATGAAAGGAATCACCACATGGCCAAGTACGCGACAAGAACACCCGTAGGAAAAGAGCTCATCACGCAGCTAAGTACGTGGGAATAAGACTCTCCAAGATCAGAGCTTAAGTCATTAGCCTGGTCCGCAAGAAGAAGGCTCCCCGCATGGTACTCCCGTTAGAGCTGCACGTAAGGAGTAACACTGAATACCGTCTCTGCGTAAGAAGAAGTTACCCGCATAACGGATGCCTTGCCTACGCTAAGTAGACAAGAAGTACGGAAGAACTTAGCTAAAATCCGGAATACATGAAAGAAGGGTCCCGACATGACTGCTTCTATATATAGAGGCCTTGGGGTCTCATTTTAAGGTAACTCTCACTCTCCTTACTAATATAACAGCTAATCCATAACTCAAGTAAAGTCCCGTACCAGTTTGTCTAAGGCAAGCCGGTCAAAAGGGATTAACTCCCTTTCTCCCCCAACGCGCAGGTACCCACAGGTCTACGATGGAAGATACAAGGAAGTATAGGCCAAGCCATTGATGTCTTAATATAGTACTTACATTTGTACTATTCCCTTGAGATATATACAGTTTGGTAATATCAAACCTGTTTGCTATTAAGTGGAATTGGATTTAAAGATTTTACTTAAAGAGGATGTTCACCTTCCTTGTGCACTACTAGTGTGGTTGTGTGTGATACTTAATAATCTTGTTACCTTAATATTGGGAATTAAACCCTTTGCTTAATCTTGTTACCTTAATATTGGGAATTAGACCCTTTCTTTTATAAGCATTGGCTCATGTTAAGTCGGTGCAATCAAATTGTAACAAGTGTACGTTCCAGAATGTGCCTAGTGCTAGTATGTCCATTGCTTTGTGGGTCTGGCCCATGTCCAATTAAGGATTTATAATGATCATTTCATAAAGTTCCAGAAGCTTCTTCCGTAGATGTTCATTCTTGGCTCATCATGGTCCTTCTTCCGGACTTAGATTCGGCTTTGGAATAAGTTTTTGTGCACGCTTTATTTTCCAGGGCACACCTCGTGGAGGACTGGATCTCGTGATCCATTTGCTGGTCCATGACCTAGGACACATATTTTGTGGCTCCTCTTATGTCTACATCTGAGCTAAAGGGCTAGGTACATAGGGCTCATGTAGGATTGTGGGTCATTCCCTATTGGTCGAATAAAAGGAAGGTGGTGACGATATCATGATGGGAAGAAGTGAGACGTTCAGTGTACTTTGGAAGTGGCTCTCCCCAAGAGGTTCTACTTCGTTCACTTTTGGGACTTATATTTTTCCTTCGTTCCTCGAGTAGTTCAAATGATCCTTCCTTCATGTGAGGAGGTCTGGATGTAGTAAATCTTAGTACAAAGTTTAATGTTCGACTCGGATGTAGTCATGTACCATGATGAGTAGTCCAGAGTCCAAATGACCCTTCCTTCTCAAATATGTGATCGATGTTAATGTTCTAAAAGTTCAATTTTGGAAAATTTAGTGCATTAAAGATTTTTATTCGTAAATTCCAAGTTAAAAAATTATCATCAAGTTTTTGTAGTGGGGAGAAAAATGTAATATACCAATAAATTTAGTATTAGTAAAAATTGAGTGGGGCAACTGAACTCTCTCGGACATGATTAACTTCGCCCTTGCATGTATATGACAAGTGACCACTAAAAACTACGTACGAATATCATGCACTCGCACGTTAATAAATTACATTATTTGCAAATTCATATTATTATTCTGTACTTGGAGTGGTCCTCCATCGCTGTCGGAACACGGCGGAGTTATGAGCGAGTAAGAGGACAATACCGGTTGTCACTGGTCCCTTAGATTGCAGTTTGTTGTAGTAATTGTAAGTTCGTGGCGCACATACTTTTTACCAGATTAACATGGCCCTGCTGAATGTGAGAATTCAATTTTGACCCCAAATAAGGGCTTATATTTTGGGGGCCGATTCATCGTATACTTAACTGGACGGTCTATATCATTTGGGATGTTATTGTTGAGCACGTACCACAAGTCAATGAATCATCATCAAAACTTCCAAATCTTGGAGCTTACCAATTTAATACTAATACCAATTTGATTGAGTTACTTTTGACCGCAACACCTTATTTAAACACACTCTAAATTACCACCACCTTAATAAATAAATTAAAATTGTAATCAATTTATTTATAGAGTTTGTTTGTTTTGTTAATTTGTTTAGGGTCAGTTTGACCTCAAATTAAAATTAATTAAAAACGTTATATTCCGAAATTAGAAGATATATTTATGTCAAATCGTTTGTAGCGGAGTGGCAATAAGAAACATTCCGTACCTAAGAGGTCATGTGTTCAATCCTCAAAATGAGTGATTATTTGTTCTGTATAGAGAATTATTAAATGTGGGTGATTGGAGATTTATTGATGACAAATTATAGGTCAAACATTATAACTGCGTAATATTGTATCTTCTAAAAAAAAATTAGAATGTTTATATTTATTTAGCTTAAACATTTTAAGGTTTTTTCTTCTTTTTCTTTTCTCGAATTCAGTTTGGAATCGTAAAGTCTTGCATAGCATAGGTCTAGTAAATTTTGATGAGCCGGCCCTGGATCTAAGTACATGGTGTCTGTAGGCCAATTTAAAGCATAAAAATGTCTTCTACTGTTGATCAAACGTCCAAATCCAAATGCACCTAATGTCTGAATAAAGTGGATCTGTAAATTGTTTGGAAGCTAATGACAAATCGATGGCTGCTAAAAAACTCAAATAATTAGTATTAGCAGCCGTTAACTTTATGGTATGTAGGAACATAGTAGTATCTTGTAGGAATATGTATAGTATATGGTAGTATACACATTCACTGAAATCACATGCTTGCTGCATGTCAACATACAAAAGCAAGTCTACTTTTTCCAGAATTAACAATCAAAATTCAGAATTTTTACTTAACTCAAATCAACTATTAGTACTGTAGTAGTAGCATTATATGATGAAGGCTTTGAATATTTGGCATATGCTTCTGGATCCCTTTACAAATTCAGATGTGATGTCCTTCATATGTCGCAATGTGGCTGCAAGAAAAAGAAATGATAAGTATAGTAATAAAGAACTCTAGTAATATCAAATAAAAAATTAATAAATTGTTAAAAAATTGTAATTAAATATTTTCATGAAAATTTTGTTTATGCTGAAAATAAAATGTTTCGTGATGTCAAAATGAACGTCCAAAATGGCACAGGCCTTGATTTGTAGAAGTATTTTTGTTAGGTGTGAATTCAAACTGTAGAGAAAAAAATATTGTAAACTTTTAGTCAATCAATCAAAGCTTATGTGTGGATTTAAAAAAAATAATAAATAAATAAAATAAGAAACATAAAATAAATTTCAACATGATTTCCATATTTCACCATCCTAACCACTAAATTCACACTTGGATTATGAAGCAATGGAATACAAACACATTTTTTTTATTTAATTATTATGCAGTATATTTTCGTATCGTTTCCACCTAGTGGAGTTTATTTACTCCAAGTGAGAACAACTCTTCAATAGACTATGACTTATGAATAAATTATGGAACATATGGTTTAAAATTAGCCACATCACATAGAAAATATAATATATTTTATTTTAAATCACGGTTTATGAACTTACTGATGATAAATCAGACCCAAAGAATTTTCTACAGTCAGGGGCAAAACCACGAAGAGGTCCTCTCACTACCAACCAGCATCATCTAGTTGGGTCATTTGGGCCGGGAGTGCCAAAGAAAGACACTCGCGCTCTTCCTATCCTCCTGGGCATGACAGAGGTAAATGTTGGAATACGATTATAGATAAACTTTAGCACGGGTTGTACTAATTTAAATTTCTAACTTCCTCACTGTGGACCGTATGAAGTCATGTAAGGTTTGATTCTTGACTTACTGACTTGAATGTGCATGGCAAAAACTTCTTTCCCCGATCTCGGTAGGATATTTACTTCAGTTTTGAATCGAGCTTTTCTGTCATTTTTTCTAAAAGGAAAAAGAAATATGATTTCAAAAGCAAATACGTTACTGTGAGAGGTTCAATCTGAAACGGACTTTAATATACATGCAAAATGTATGTGACTCACGACTCGAACTCATTACCCAATTTGCTCATCTGAATCAGGAACTCTTTTCTATCATTAGTTTATGTATGAAAAACATTTCATTAACTAAAAATAAAATTTCATGCTACATTAAAAATGATGAAAGCATGCAAAAATATTTGGGAGTCAAATGATTGAGAATTTGCTAAATGTGGTATAGATCTTTACTTTCAATTCCAATAATGTTGTGGGGAAAATATTGTTAGTAAGAGTATGTTATTTTGGTTTGATAGAATTGAACTGAAATGGAATTGACTGGATTTTTATAAGCTATATAAATGTATGGACAGATTCAATCAGCAATGGTAAAATAAATTGACCGAGCCAGAGAGATGGGATCGATCAAATAAGGTAGGAGTAGAATATTTATAGTATCCTGTGCAGCTAGGCAAAATTAGAAAAGTAAAAAATAAATAATTTTGGAAGCATCCCAGAGATTGTGATAATACTATTAGACTTGGCCAAATTGACATACTTTAAACATTTTAATGCTGAAAACTAATACTACTAGTATAATGATGACGAGAGACTTGGTCCCCAATTACATACATGATACATGTAGTACTATTTAATTCCATTTAGTAATTATAATCCCAGTGTGGAATTAGAAAAATAAAAAGAAAAAGAAAAAGAAATGATTATTTACAGCCATGTTGTGGCGCCTATAAATGAGCCCAGAGCCTCCATCCTTCTTGTGGTTTCTGTAACCAATCTCTTTCTCTCTCTTGTCTACTACTAGTAGTTGTGTAGTGTGTGAGAGAGAGTGGGTGAGTGTGTTTGCTTAGAGTTTTGCAAATAGAAGAAAAGCTCTCTTGTTGTCCTTATTAGCAAAACAAAATACTCAATTCACTTGTTAGTCTATATATACAGAGGTTTGTAGTGTGCCCGTGTTTTGTGACAGAGAGAGTATTATACTTATTAGATAGATAGATAGATAGACAGACAGAAGTAAGAAGAAAATGGGAAGAGCACCTTGTTGCTCAAAAGTTGGGCTTAGAAGAGGCCCTTGGTCCATCAAAGAAGACACCATTCTCACCAATTACATCCAAGAACATGGCGAAGGCCAGTGGCGTTCTCTCCCCAAGAATGCCGGTAAGTTGTTTCTTTCTTCATCCTCATTCATTTATTATTATCTTATATCTGGCCTTGTTGTCGTGATATTGGATGGTGTACTAATTTGAAAAAATCATTAATCAAAACAGGACTATTGAGGTGTGGGAAGAGTTGCCGTCTCCGGTGGATGAACTATCTCCGACCGGGGATAAAGAGAGGGAACATAGGCCAAGATGAAGAGGATTTGATCGTGAGGTTGCACGGTCTCCTCGGAAATCGATGGTCCCTAATTGCCGGCAGATTGCCAGGTCGAACGGACAATGAGATCAAGAACTACTGGAACACGCATCTTATCAAGAAACTTGCCAAAACCACCGCCACTGAAGATGCTGCTGTTCCAGTCAAGGTTGCTAAACCCCCTAAAGAATCACCAGCTGCCAAAACCTCCAAATCCAAGAAACCCACCACCAGGAAGAAGAAGTGCAAGAAAGTCAACGAGTCAACAGCCCCCGCCGATAAGAAGATCCAACAGGAGGAAATTAAGGAGCCCAGTGAAGATGAAGACAAATCTGATGACGCTCCTGTGAAGACTAAGGTCTACTTGCCCAAGCCCATCAGGGTTTCATCGGTTTTCTCCAGGACTAGCAGCTACGACAGCTTGGCTAGCGGAGCTTCCAGCAGCAATGAAGCTGTTGGCAGCGTGCCGGCGGCGATGGAGGTGGCGTCGTATGTGCCGGTGGCGTGGCCGCCGCTCTTTGAGCTGGAGGACGGTAGTTACGGTGGTGGTGGTGGTGATTTTATGGGGTGTATTATGCCGGTCATTCAACAGGAACCGTCGGATTCAATGTCCAGTGACGTCAACATGTGGGAGAGGGTGTACGATGAGTATTTCCAACTTCTTTAGATAATGTTCATTAATTAATTAAGAAGTAATTAATTAATAAATATGATGGACATAAATAAATTTCTTAATTAATTACTACTACTCTGTTAAGACTTTGTTTGCTTCTACTTTTCTCTAAAGTCTGTACTTAAAACCTTAACTACTACTGTGTTTGATGTGATTTGTAAATTACTGCTTTGGTATGCTTTTCTTTATTCTCTTCTTTTATGTGCTGATTATTTCTTGGTTTGACCTTTTTTTATAATTTTTTTAAATTTATTTAATTTGGGCTTGTGGCAAAGGACTTTTCTTGGGTGTTTCTTTCCACTTGGGGTTGGTGTTTACTATGTTTATGACTGTGTGTTGTTGTTTGACGATGGTCACCAATCATGACTTTTTATCATCACAATTGAGCTAAGATAAGCCTATATTGTCTTCTGCTCGCGGGGAAATGGCTATCGGTTTTTGCAAACTAACTTCCAAATTGGATTGAACTGAAATGATTTGAATTGGATCGAACGCAACTGAGTTTAATTGAATTTCTTTGTAATATACAGTAAAAAATAAAAAAATCAATTTAAACTGAGTTGAAATTACCTCATCTGAACTAATTTGAATTAAGGTAAATTAATTGAAATTTTAATTATAATTAGTGATAAAGCCTTTGTATATGGATCTGGATGTGCTATAATTTATAGCCTATAATCACGTTTGATTAGTACTGTAGCTTATTGTATCGCCAAATCCTTCTGTGTTGATTCAAGTAATTCTTGCATCCAAAGTTTTATCGAGGACTGAATATCATCAATACCCTTCACCCATTCCCAAAAAAGTAGAATATTGTAATCAATCATGTACTTTAACGGTTTCGGATAAGATTCAGAACAGGTTTAATATTTCTTTCATTTTTGAGATTTGCTTATGTTACCACCAATACATATACTCATCTGTCCCAATCATTACGTATTCCTTTTTTGGACGTCCCAATCAATTCTTTATGTTTCCATTTTTAGAAAGTACCCACGTCCCATCTATATTATTTTAAATATGGACCCCACATTTACACTTATTTATCTCCACTCATATCTCACACTTTTTTAATCAACTACCCCACATTTACATACAATATTAATATAACACTACCAAACAAAATTATTCATTAAAAACCGTGCAAAAATCAAACGTAGACTTATCATTGGGACGTAGGGAGTATCAACCATATTCAATTCATGTACTTTTCGAACGAAAAGAAACCTAATTTATTCATGGATGGAGTATTAGTTAACTTGTCAAATGATTTACGGTTGGGGTTTAATTGGGGTTTAAATATATAAGTTTCGAAAAAAGACCATTTCAAATCGAAGGTTTTAATATTTTGAGGTTTAATTGGGGCTTTATTTTATTGTTCCATTTTTTAATTAAATAATGAGTAATTTTTTATATGACTTGCAGGCTTAAATGGAGACAACTAAACAGTAGCCCCAAAAAAGCCTCTATTTTAATTAATTTTTAGAATTAATTGGAGTTTAAATTCTCAATCAAGCCAAAGAAAAACAAACTTTCATAATGAGTTCTAAGTCTAATATTTCAGAATTATTCACATCTCTATCCCTCTAGAATCAAAGAATTTAACTATAGACTTGATGTTGGAAATTCTTTTGTATTGGTGTTCTTACCATCTAACAAGGTTTTAACAAGGTGCAGTGGAATAGAATTAGAGTGTGAAATGACATGTGTGAGATGTGATACCTTACGGAGTCATTAATCAATATTTGCCATATTAAAAACTTAGTATTAGACTTCACATCTTTATACAGCTTCAAAACTCGAACTTTTGGGAATGTAATGTCGTTAAAATCAGAGCGGGAGTTTATATACATATGAGTTTGATGCAGGTAGCCATTTTTCATTATGTTTTCTTTGGTTTTGTCAAAAATGCAGAGTCAGCCGCTAAAGAGGAACATGGATAATGGTAAGGATATATTGTTGACACGTGGTTTATATTTTTGTGGGAAACAAAACTCAATACCCTGCCTTTTAACTTGGCCCTTAATTTTAGTGAATGACGTGATCTCTCATATGTGTGGACACTGGGCACGGGACTCTCTTCAAACTCATGAATTTGGTCACTTCTCTAATTCGTTATGTTGCACCGATGTTACCATAATACCCACGGTCAATAGCTATTATGTTTTGTGTGTGATACGCCAAACTTTAATGGTAGCATCATGATGTATATAAATCCAGTCAGGCACGGACTCAATATTAGAACGAGCATAGTGCACATAAAATAACAAAGGCCAATAACAAATTATTACATCAAAGTAGAAAAACTTTTTTTTATTAGTTGAGAGAAAAATGTACTAAGCACAATGAAATTATGCATAAAGAAAATTATAAGTTCATTGACAATTCACCATAAATGTATATCTTGAAAAAGAAAAGGCACATGTCAAGAAAAATAGATTGTGCATAATGCAAACAAACCTATAGTACTGCAAACAGATCGGTAGTATAGCATACTAAAAACAATTGAAGGGTAGTGCAAGAGCACTACCTTGCACAAGCACATCATCGCTCTTGTCATTTTTAACATGCGAAAATCATTTACTAGGACAAACGAATTAAACCAATAATAAAGTATTGTCAAAACTTGGTTAAATATTGATATGGATAGGTAGACTTGAATGATGGTCTCCAAAATCCCGTTTCTACGACCTGAATACTAGGAGGGTCCGTAGATATATAAACTTTACTAATTAGAGGTCTTAGCTACATTTGACCAGGTTTGACCATGTCCGAACCCAAGTCAGTCGACATTGTTGCTTGGTAATATCACTCAGCGTGGGCACCTAGCTTGGTCTTGCTTAGTCTCTTGTCGAGTGCCTTGTGGGGTCATTCAGACGTTGGATGTGCCGGCTAAGTCATACTAGGGTAACTAGATCATGTTTGTGACTCTTTCAGTAGTGTTGGTTGCACTAGCTAGGAAAATCGACCAACTTACTTTTCAGGTGTCAATTGACATCTAGCTAGGTAGGTTTTGGGTTCTTGGTCTTTTTTCATGGTAATCAAGTTGAGTTGATAAGCTCATGATGGTAAGTGTCAACTAACTCTCTTAGTCCGTTATTTGTAATTTGTCTTCAAGCGATCTTGATGACAAGCTTCCCATTTGTTTTTATTGATTTTTTTTAGTCTCCATTTGACTCCAAATTAATCCTAAATCAAATCGAAAAAAAATTAATATTTGAACTTATATTATGAAAGTGCAAATCTTATATTTTCATAATATAATTTCCAAAATTACTTTTTCGATATGAATTATGATTAATTCGGAGCAAATGGAGGCAAAAAAAATCAATAAAATCAAATTGAAAGTTTATCTAGGGACTGGAGGAAAGTATATAGAAGGATAACTAAATTTGTGTGAAATTCCTTGGTTATTGAACTCGAATCATTTTCTCTAAAAAAAAAAAAAAACTCGAATCATTTGACGACGTGCTTAATTGGTGCTCCCAAGATTCGTTTACTTAATACCTATACTCCATGATTTGCATGTTAGCAGCACTAAGAGATTCTGTAGACCATTTTGTAATGAACGAACTCATGCTACTGCACTGCACTGCACATAATTACTCTCCCTAAGCTGTAATTCGTGATATTACAATTAATTTAATTCCTGCCAAGTTGTTAAGGGTGGCAACGATGATTGCCCTCCAATTATTGCCAAACTAGATACCGCTTATCACGTGGTTCTTTTATATTAGTACACGGTTAGTGACTTTTTCAACACCTTGTCCTAACATCTTAGGACTCTTACATTTATCCCACACAAAAATTGGGTATTTTTAGGAATATTCTGTGGTCTGGCATAGAGGAAGGCAAGAAGAGTTTAGTTGCTTGGTCAAAATTAAATAAGAGTAATGGTGGTTTTGACTTCAAGGAGATTTTATCGTGGAATAATGCGGTTATGGATTGTTATATCTTTGATTTAAGTCGTGATTCTACAGGTACATTCTGGCATAAATGGATTCATCATTATAAGCTGCGGAATGTTGATATCTGGACTGTACAAAAGAGACAAGGGGATAGTCAATGGTGGTGTTATATTCTTAATCTTCGAGACAGTTTGCTTAGGTTGTATGATGCGGAGCAGATCAACTCATTGCACAATATCCACAGGAAAGAAAGGTTGCTGCATATGTATTCCACTTTCTGTCCGGATACTACTCAAGTTACATGGGCTTCTTTAGACCATAAATATCAGCCACCACCCATCCCACTATTCAATTTCAAATAAAAAATTAATTTCTCTCTCATACACATACCTCATCCTTCAACCAACCCACCACAACACCAAAAACCACATTTATCCATGACCACCCACCATCCAATCAATTCAATTATTTCTTTTTTTATTTTCTTATTATCATTTCATAATTATAATATAATAATTGTATATTATTATAAAATTACTGTATTAATCTAGAAAATTTCTCTAATTTTTCGAAATAACAAATTAAACATTATTATATTAATGAAAAAAATGGATAAAACCCCCCTCAACTATCACTCTTTTGAGACTATGCCCCCAAACTAATAAATTTGGTGATTAACCTCCTCAACTATCATGTTTTTTAGACAATGCCCCCCAAATTAATAAATTTAATAATAAACTCTTAATAAATCAGCCAAATATGTTAATTTTTTAGATGTTGTGATACAAAATTCATTTTTGTCGATTATCATGATGTTTAAGTGTCATTCAAACTTTATTTTATAGTTTTGAAATAATTTATAATTAGTTCATCCACCATTACTTTTATTATTCTTTTTATTAAATGTTTTGAAAACATTTTGACAACGAATTGCTATTACTTTATAATGTAAACAAATATATAAAAATGTTGTGAAAAATACTTAAAGAACTTTGATGATAAATATAATATTGTTTATATACTTTTTTTAATGTAATTAAAGTAATTTGTGGCAAAAATAACTTAAAAAGGCCAATATAAAGTAATTACGGAGGAAATATATTTTGTAAGTTTTTATATGTCATGTGAAATATAACTTCGCAACCATGAATATGAATAAATATTTTTATGTGTTGAATATATAAAATTTAAACACCTACAAATGTTATTTTATCTATTTATTTAACTAAGAAAGTCACTTCAGGGGCAATGCGTCAAAGAATAATAGTTGAGGGGGTTAATCACCAAAATTATTAGTTTGGGGGGCAAAGTCTCAAATGATTAATAGTTTGGGGGGTTTGATCAATTTTTTCCTATATTAATAAAGTACAACCATTACTAAAGGAAAACAAATTAATGAATTTTAATATATATTTTTTAGAAGTGTGTAAAATGTAATGAAGTTAGGTTATATTTATAGATGAAAAAAAATTATGAATTTTAATATATATTTTTTTATTTAACATAATAAAAATATCAGATAATATAAAAGATAATTATAAAATCTAAAAAGATAATTATAAAGATAAATAAAATTTTTTAAATAAAAAGAACTAATAGGAGGGGGGACAAGTGTCCCCCTCCATATATGCCACCAGCCCGGCTGGTGGCCATATGGGCACACATTATTGTGCGCCCATATGTATAATTTTTTTCTTTTATATTGGTGTTGGTGGTGGGGCCCACTGAATAGTGAGCCCCCACTTTGTAACCCACCAACACCGATAATCTCGGTCTTAGTTTGGAATGAGTTCGCAACACCTTGAGATTGTTTCACAGTCTGGTTAGCTTGTCAAATAAATTGCCTACTAAATCTCGATTGCTTAAATGGGGACCGATTGATGATGAGTTGTGCCCTTTGTGCAAGTCTAGTGCTGAAACCAGAGATCATTTACCGTGGATTGCCCTTTAACTCAGAGTATTTTGCTGATAGTTAGTTCCTGAAATATTTGTAAGTCAAACCCTTCTAAATTGGAGTAAAGTGCATAAAATTCAATCTAGTTATTTGAAAGTAGTATACAACTCCCTCAGTTATTAAAATTGCACCAAACCCCCAAGTTATATGAAAAGTTTGCAAAAAATTCCCTCACTCGCCTGGGTTAATTTTAGGGGATTTCGTGCAACTTTATAATAATATAATTGAGGGGGTTTTATGTAACTTTTCGTATATTTTAGTAAAAATATCATATAAATTATCAACATTATTTGTTAACTCAATTTTTATATAATTTTTAATTAAATACTTAATTAGAAAATAATTGAGTACTAAGAAGAAACTAATTTTTTTATATTAATAAATAATTCTAAACATATGGTATATATGCATATAGATTTTTTTACAAAATTTGTAATTTAGTGTTTAGTTAGTTATACCAATTCATAATTTAATAGAAAATTAATATTAAATTTATTAACTTAAATAAAAAATATTAAAATAAAAACATATAAGTTGCATAGAACCCCCTTAATTATTATGAAGTTGCACAAAATTCCCTAATAATTGACACATAGTCTCACTAACGGAGAGTGAGGTGCACTCTCCGTCAATTTTGACGTTAGGGGTTTTATGCAACATTTTTGTGAAATTTATAGGGGATTTTATGCAAATTTCATAATTGAGGGAATTTATGCCATATTCATATAACTTGAGGGGATTTTATGCACTTTAGTATTCTAAAATTCATATAACTTGAGGGGATTTTATGCACTTTAGTATTCTAAATTGATGTAATAGGAACTCTATACTGCCTCTTGAAGTTGTGATTATTACCGAAAAAGGGTGTACATTGTACATCTTATACACTATATATTATATTATACATATATTTGTTTTTCTAGTGAATACAACGCAACATCTCTAACCTAGATTTTCATCCTGGTGGTTGATGACTTGACGCCCAATGAACTGAGTTCGAAGCTAGAATCATGTGTCCAAAGTTATGTACAGAAAAGCCATGAAGGTTAGGCTCAATTAATTAGCTTGATGTGCTATAAGTTTAGGTCATGAGTCCAATTTATGTCGACAGCATATATTCTCCCTGTGCTATTTAATTATTTGTAGTCTAGGTTAATATATACTTAAGCATTCGCGGCATAAAAGGAGTTGGCTGGAATGTCGTTGTTGGTCAGCCCCATAAGACCTAGAATAGAGACCGGCCTAAAAAAAGTTAACCTCGGATTGATATATTTGATCTAAACACAGGTATCATACTCATTTCGGATTCCAGGTGACGACCTGCAGCTGTAACTTGAGGGTGGAAGAGAACAAAACATGTAAGAGCTAGGAACGAATATTCCGGTTATTCCTTGGGAAACAGGGAAGACCTTTTTGGTATCTAATTTATATTTCAGGACCACGTATGACACAAGCCGATCGAACTGAGAGGATACGTACAAACCGTGAAGAGAAGAAAATTAAATAATAATAATAATAATAATAATAATAATAATAATAATAATAATAATAACGTTTGGTACTCCACTAAACACCAAGTTTGCATCTGAACCTAACAATTGCAAACAATTACAAATAAACCCAGGTGACTGGACGACATTGACTCCGGTATACTCCCTCTCCTCAAATGTATCAACCAAACAGACCCTTAACTATTTAATTTTTCTTTTTTCTTTCTTTTCTTTTCTTTTTTCTATTTTTCTTTATTTCACTTTTCCTTTTTCTCTTTTCTTTCTTTCTTTTCTCTTTTTATTTTTTTTTCTAAACCAAATCCGGTACCGGAACAGAAGCTCCCGGAGTTGGCAGCTCCGATCGGAAGCTGCTGCCAGCAGCTTCCAGATCGGAAACAACAGCTTCCGATCGGAAGGAAGCTGCCTGGTAGTTTCCGATCGTGTAGCTTCCGATCGGAGCTGCTGCCAGCAACTTTCGATCTGGAAGCTGCAAGTAGTTTCCGATCGAAAGCTACAACAGCTTCCGATCGAAGCTGCTGCCATGGCAGCTGCAGCTTCCGATCTGGAAGCTGCCTCCATGGCAGCAGCTCCGATCGGAACTGTTCATCCTTCTTCATCCTTTTTTTTTTTAATTTTTATTTGGTATTATTTATTTTTCTTTAATAAAGAAAAAAAAAAGGAAAAAAAAAATGGGACTCATTTTGAAATTCAATTTTTGTAGGGGTTTGTTTTAAAATAATTTTGTAAACTATTTTGAAGTATAGCTAAATTTTGTGGGTTAATTTCTAAATTGTTTGTGTTAATATTGCAAAAATTAAAACATTTGGGGTGAATTTGTAATAAACGAAATTTCATGTTGTTTGGCCTTTTTCATAATCAGAAATTCCGACAGGGGCGAAATTGTCATTTCCAGGCCTTAGAGCGCAGAAAGTCAAATCCGTGGGTTGATCTGTAATTAGGTTTATTTAGTAAGGGAGGTTTATGTAATAAAAATATAGGTGGAGTAATCTGTAATAGCTGAAAATAGCAGGGGTACCAAACGTAATAGCCCCTAATAATAATGATAATAACCTACTTGCCAGTGCTCCTTTGACTTCGCTAGTCAAGCCAGGAGGGGGTATTCGACCCATTGCCATTGGCACTGTGTGGAGGAGGCTCGGCTCTAAGGTTGCCTCTTATTCTCTTGGGACCTCGATGACTTCCTACTTGCAGGACCTTCAATTTAGTGTTGGAGTTTCCGGTGATTGTGAGGTTGTTCTTCATTCTGTCAGCAGGTTTGTGGAGGCTACAAGGGACGAATTTGGGCTCTCTATGCTTTTGGTGGATTTCAGGAATGCCTTTAACCTTGTTGACCATAGTGCCCTTCTTCGGGAGACTCAGTTGAGGTGCCCGACCATTTCGCCCTGGGTAGAGTTATGTTATTCCCGGCCTGCTCGGCTTTACTATGGTGATTCGGTTCTTTGGTCTTCTCAGGGGGTTCAACAAGGGGATCCTTTGGGTACTTTATTATTTTCTCTGGTTATGCATCCGTTGTTTCACGCTATTCATCAGTCGTGTGAGCTCTCCCTTCAGGCTTGGTATCTTGATGACGACACTATTATTGGTGATACTCTTATGGTTGCCAAGGCATTTGATATCATCCGCGTTTATGGGCCATCCCGTGGGCTGCATCTGAATGTAGATAAGACTGACCTCTTCTTGCCGGTGGAGAACCCTCGTGGGAGGGTAGCTGGCCTTTTCCGTGCTTCTATCTCTCATCCGCTTTAGGGGGTCAAGCTTCTTGAGGACCCTGCTAGTGCGAATCCTGGGTTTTGCCGTGGTTTAGTTGCGCGCCGGGTTTCCAAGTCCATCTCTCTGTTGGAGGCTATCCACGAGCTTGATGACCGCCAAAGTGAGCTTCTGCTTCTTCGCAATTGTGCGGGGTTTGCGAAGCTGTCTTTTGCTTTGAGAATTGCCCTCCTTTGTCTCTAGGCGATGCTCAGGTTTAGTTTGATCAGGCCTTGCGTATTCCTTGGAGTTGATTGTTACATACAGGTTCAGGGCCCGGTTTTGGGGACTGGTTGTGCTCTGAGGATGTCAGTCGGTATGTCTTCCTCGCCTCTCGTTTGCAGTCTAGCTCTTTGCAGGATCGGATTTTGGCGCGGTATGGTATTGACTCGTCTGGTCCTACCTTTCAGTCTGTTATGGACGCTTTATCGGTCTTTTGTGGTGTCGATTCTCACTATGTTACAACTAGCTCTCCTGCCCCCAATTCATGAAGTCTTTGGCAAAGAGCTATTTAGGTGTCATTGATGCGCATCTGACGTCATGTTACAGTTTTAGTCTTCGGCAGGAGGTTCTTCTTAGTTGTGTCTGTGCCCCTCATGCGCATGAGTATTTATTCACCATTCCTATTGATGGGTTGGGGCAGCGGATGAATCCACAACAGTTCTGTGTTGTGTTGTGTTATCGCATGGCGGTCCCCTTATTTCTGAATGGTTCTTCGTGCTCGAGTTGTCATGTGAAAGGTAAGTCGTAATTTAAATTATCATGATTATGGCCCTTTAAAATTTGTGAGAATTGCAGTACAACACATAAAAATAATCTGAGGGAGTAACATGTACTTATGACAATTATCTGGTTCAACCCACCAATATAACACGGATTAATCCGATGCTGGAAGTCATGCTGGTCAACCCCGGTCTCTGTTTCAAACCATTGTCCATAGGAAAGAATAATATACTCATTCACGGCAGATTCTACGGTAGGAAATCCCGATGCACATCCCGTACCTAATTTTTACAATGAAAATATTACTATATCCTAGATTCATAAACGTGCAAGAACTATTAAATATATGTTTCTTCCCCAGGAAAAAGAATATTTATTCACCCACAAGGCAATTGCGACAAAAGCCAGTAATAAAATAGAGAGGGAGGTTATCATGCAATTATACATCGGCACTTGCTGTACTACTTGATCAATATTAATAATTCGTGTTCCCTTGTCGTGCGTGAGATCCAAATGGTATCACTCTATTGTTTCTTTTTAGTATGAACTTTTCATCTAATCACAGAGCCAACACATCACATTTGATTTGTTTAGACTATATAGTTAGTTTAAATCTAAATCTTTTCGTTTGATTTGCAATATGTTGACATCATTAGCGGTATGGTTTTATCCAGTTGAACATATGTCCGTTTAAAATCTTGATGGATCGACTTGGTTCAAACTAAAACATACAATATTTAATTGAGATCAGTTCAATTCATTTTAATTTATTTTTTAATTGAAGTAAATAGAGACTTATGGCTCTCAAGTATTTGTTTATAGATACAGTACATTTATTTCAGATCGAGAACATAAAGCTTATATACTCTATGAAAGACTACCAAGTCTTTTGAAATGGAGATAAATTCTAAGGGGGTTCATTAATTCATTACTTTTTAGGGGTCTCTTAGTGTCCCTAATAACAAAATAGGGTCACTTAGATCAGCAATAACATTTTAGGCCACGAATTTAACTTTGCAAGAACTAAGGTACTGTAGCAAAATCGGATTTTGAGAGAGCAAACACCCTTTAGCCTGAGGCCTAAAATGTAATTTTAAAAGTAAACGTTTGGCCTAAAGTGTAATTGAATTTCAATGAAAAAAATAATTTTATAAGTATTTTTTACCACAATTTTAAAAGTATTTTTTTACCACAGTAATTTCTTTTATACTATTTCTATTTAACTTCATACATTAAAATATATAATATATGGTGTCAAATGTTTTTGATAATAACGCATATATATCATTCATTTAATTTATTCAAATTACTTGTTACTTGTTAGAAATACTTTTATTTTCAAGTGAATTTCAATTTTATTCCTATTTTTCTAACTTCATTCATTCAGATAATTTTTTAAAGAACTAAATCACTTTATATTTTAGGGCTAATACTTGAAAAAACAATAAGTTTATAAATAATCAAAACTTTATACTTTAAAAAAACAAATAGAAGGTATTACTAAATATACTAAGTGAAATTTTACACCCAAACCTTTGACAAAAGTTAGATTTTATCTCAAACCTAATATAAAGCCGCTAATTAAAACAAACTCCAAACCTTTTCAAAAAGTTATAATGTACCCCGAACTTATCTAAATTATCATAACTAACAACTAATCACATCATAAACTCATTAAAAATATAAAAAGAAACTAAAATGAAAAATTAAAAAGCTAAAAAAACTCATTTACAAATAAAAAAATTAAAAAGAAAAACTTTAAAGTTTGAATAATGGCAAACGATTGGACTGGAATCTAGAGGAAGCTAGCGACTTATATTGGAAATAGATTTTGTTGTAGTTTTTGTTTTTAGCTTTTAAATTTTTAATGAGCTAATAATGTGATTAGTTATTAATTATAGTAATTATATGATAAATTCGGGTAGATTATAAATTTTAATAAAGGTTTGGAGGTTATTTAGACTTCGTAATAGGTTTGGGGTAAAATCTAAATTTTGTCAAAGGTTTGGATGCAAAAGTTAACCAGAAATTAACTTTAAAAAACAATTACATTTTAGGCCTGAGCATTTATGTTAAGGACGTGTTTGGTTTGCCTATTTTGGAGTGATGACAATACTGTAATTGTGTGTTGGTCAACTCCAGAAACCATGAATGTGGACTAAAATGTTATTGTTGAACTAAATAGCCCTAAAATGACATGAAACCTCAAAGGAACCATCGATATCTAAATTTCTCTAAATAAAGATACCACTTGGGCAATATAGAGCATATGCAGTAGATATTCTATCATATTCTACCATATCTACCGTTAGATTTTTCTCTACAAGATGGTAAACAGATTATCTACATCTTCTCCTAACCGATTGAAAGTGAAGAATGTTGAAGCACGGTTTATGATTACAACATTGATTCGTGCACTAATTATATTATGATTTTGCCTTTATTCAACTCATTAGTTTCACAATTGCAAGATTGATCCTAGCCAATTTATGTAAAATGAAAGTCACTAAGATTATTAAACGTAGTAGCAATTTTACTAAACGTTGAAAATTTATTAGTAATTTGCAAAAAACACCTTATTTTTAATATTTTACAAATAAGTCACAAATTTATTAAATACACACAAATTACAACTAACACAATTTCATACGTTCATTACTTCCTTCTCCACAACAAATTCTTCAGAAACAATCTCTTCTGAATACAAATTTTCAACATGGAATGGCCACCTTGGACTGAAGAATGGTCGAAGTAAGAAAATTACGAGGTAAAGATTACTGATTTTATGTGTATTAAGCCTTTTTTTTTTTTTTATAAACCGTAGCAGTCAAGCTAGCCTGCTGCTACGCTAGCAGCAGGCCGCGGCCTGCTGATCGCGCGGAAGTTTACATTAAAAAGGACTCTTGCGTTCGATGAACGTTGAAAATTTTGATAGTATGGTCTCTGAATGTGTAACCTAATTACTTAGACCTACAACAATTAACTTGGAAAGTAAGAGTTTGTTTCTTTCGCCTGAAAAACTCTGAAGTGATATGAACTGGACTGAACTTAATAAATCTGAACTGAACTTAATTAATTTGAACTGAAATTATTTGAAGTACAAATTTTAACTAAGCAAACCTGAACTAAACTGAATTTATCTGAACTGAACTAAACTTAATTATTCTGAACTGAACTGGACTTGATAACTTTAAACTGAACTTAACTTATCTGAACTTAACTGGACTTAATAAAAGTGAAATTAAGGTGAAACGAACCGAGCCTAACTATACAAAGTTGGAGAAGGATTAGGAGACAACAATAAGTTCTTATCTAGATCAATTTAGATAGATAGACGTGACGACGGTTTACTAACACGAGATTTATCAAACTAAGGCTCTGTTTATTTTGCCTGAAAAATTCTGAACTGAACTTAATAAATCTGAACTGAACTTATTTGAAGTATAAATTTTAACTAAGCACACTGAACTGAACTAAACTTAATTATTCTGAACTGAACTGAACTTAATAAATTTGAACTTAACTTATTAAAATTGAAATTAAAGTGAAACGAATATAGCGTAACCTAGCTTATAATTTTCTTGCTTCCTAAGTTTTTATTTTAGCTAAACAAATTTTAAACCGCAAAAAAGAGTTTTTATTTTAGCTATCCGATCAAATCTTTGTCGACTGATTTTTTTTTTAGGATTATCTAGGCGTGATTAATTGATTTGACATCATTGTTTAGTGTATACAGTCTAATCTTTTTCCGTGAAAGATTAGATCTAGGATTTATATCTGCATAGTGGATATTTTTGCCGTAAGACCAACTGGGGATATTCATATATATCCAAGAAAAAACATGTGTCGATTTATATTTAATTGTGTTGGATTACTATTGATTGCACTGTTGAGACTAGTTCTAGAGTGAAGTTGCTACAATTTTGGTGTCATACTGAGATTGAATTAGAGTTAAGATGTTTACCGATGGAGGAACTATGTATATTGTATTTAGACCTGGCAAACAGGTTGATCGGATCGGATAATTTCAGGTGAGTGAGTTTGTTTCAGGTGATTTTGGATCGGGTCGGGTCGGATTCATATGTGTTTGGATTTCAGGTTTTTATCAGATTGAGATTATAAATTTAAAAACATTTTGGGTCAGGTCAATTCGAATCGGGACAATTCGACTTCAGTGTTTATTGAATATTTAAACGCAAAATTATTTTTATAATGAAAATTTATGAAATATTACAACTTCAAAATCTTAATTATAAGTTATTAGTTATATATGAAATAAATATTTTAAATGAAAATAATTATGTATTCCCTATAAATTTAATTCGAGTCATTTTGGATTGAAAGAGTTCGGGTCACATTTAATTCGGATCGGATGAATTTCAGATTGAATTTATTCGGGAGATTTCGGATTGTTTAATTCGGGTGCTTTCGGATCGGATGAATGCGGATTGAATTCCGGATTAAAGTTCGGATGTTTGATCATAAATTTTCGGATGAGATTTCAGATTTCGGATCGGATTTCGAGTTCAGATGACTTTTGCAGGGTCTATTGTTTTAGATTGTAGGGGTATATTGTGCGATTCCCTTTGACTTTAAGAGATAATGTAAATCCGATACCTATGTATTAAAGTATTAGTAATAACATATTCATCTTCTTTTAAAGAAATTCTTTGAAAATGAAATATTCACTCTTCCTGGCTGATTTTTTATATTTGTTTTGTTAAACGACAAATATTACAACTACTACACTATATAAACTTTCTAAACCACCTTATTTCTCCACACCTACACCAACCTTATAACTTCGCCACCGTCGGGGATCGAACCCGACACCTCTCCTTCACTATCCCAACTCCTTTTATATTTGTTTTGTTGATTTGATACGACGTGATGAGTAATGCATAAACATGTACTAAATCTAAATGATGATATTATAACTACTAGGATTCGTAGGATGAATGTAATGAACTCTCACTTACATGGTCGTAGTTCCTAATTAGTAAGCTTGAATCCAAAAAAATAAAATGAGTAATACATAAAAACATAGAAGTAAACAATAAAAGTGACGTGTGACAAAACCCGACGATCCAAATCTGCCAGAAATCTGGGGACGTGCGCCACGTGATCAGGAAGGAAATGGAAAAAAGCGAAAATTGATATATTAATCGTATTGTAGGATACAATATATATTATCGTGTCGCCTAGTGTTTGTCGCCAATGGACTGGACGTCTGGACCCAAGCATGTAAAACGTGATTTGATTATTTCATTCTTTGTTGTGTGAAAATAAATAAATAAATAGAGACCCTGTGAAATGTGAACGGTGCATCTTTAACGCCATGATAATTTCAAAAAGAAGTTAAGTTTAAAATGAAAATTGATTGAATGAGAACGCTCAATGACACAAACAGCAAATAGTTACAAAATGTCCCTTTTACCAGAGAAAAGTACCCTCAATAATTGGATCATTTACAGACCCAATGGAATGTAAAGACTACTTTCCTTCCTTCATGTGGTGTGGGGGAAATGATTCGAACCGCACAAGTTAACAGATTTTGATACGGTTACCTTCTTAGGTTTAAATTACTAATTAGTTTGATTACAATAAATTAATTGATCTTGTGAGTGTCAATAATGTAAATAATTTGAAAACTTATTCTGTCACTTTATCGTATTTTTTGTCAAATAGGTATTGTCCTAAACTTGACATACGTTATCAAGTTAAATATATATATATATATATATATATATATATATATATATATATATATATATATATATATATATATATATATATATATAAATTTGATTATGAGATTTGAACTTTACACTTTATGTATCTAATATTCTAATTCCTTATTTCTTACTATTCGACCACCATAATTGGCACCGGGGAAATGCATATACTCTCAAATTTTGATGGGTGCAACAACATATGCAGTCCACATTTGTTTGTACTAACAATTTAAATCTTAAAATTCCGTAATTTTAACAATAATTCATTTTTTCAGCAAACATAAAACTGTATATGCCATCAAGGTTTCATTTCCAAATCGGGGCAATTCGACTTTCGTCCTATATAAATGGAATTGATTTTTGTCTGATACTGTCGTATTATTACGAACCGAAAGTTAGGAGTATGTCATTTTATGCGTAATAACGTCTTACCAAAAATAGAGCAACAAAATCCTTGGCCAAGTTGATGAATGATTAATAACAGGTACTTCGTATTATATAATTTTGGGAGAGGAAAATAATTAAATTGTCGTTATGTATTTGTTTTTTTTTTAATAATTGAACCATTACAATTTCACAAGTAGCATTACAAAGCTAGTAATAAACTATAAATAATCCCGCACTTGGCGAGAATTGAACCTATGACCTCTAGTGTCATGACACCTCAGTCTAACCAATTGAGCTAGACCCCATTGGTGCGTTATGTATTTGTTTGATTATTGGTGAAGTCAATTTATAGGATAGTATTTCTGTTAGGGCGTGTACATCGTGAAAGAGATCGATGTGAAAAGATACATACAAACTGTAAAATCTCACTTCGGCCAATTATTATTTTTAATGTTTTTTTTTCTTCATATTGATTGTTTTTATTTTACATTTCATATATCCCTTGAATTTTTATTTTTTATTTCATATATCCTTTGAATGTTTATTTTTTGATAAATGTGTCTATTTTTTTTAATAATCGAACCATTACAATTTACAAGTAGCATTACAAAGCTAGTAATAAATTATAAATAATCCCGCACTTGGCGAAAATTGAACCTATGACCTCTAGTGTCATGACACCTCAGTCTAACTAATTGAGCTAGACCTCATTGGTACTGGTAATAAATACAGATGTTGTGTTATAGTATTAGTAACACCTGGAGTTATAAGTTAGTGGAAGGGAGCTGAGGTTGGTGAAGTAAAGGTGCAAGGTTCGATCACCAGCGAAGACACAGTTTAGGTGTGGAGATATAAAGTGATTTGGAATATTGTATGGCAATAATGTAGGATAGTTGTAATATTTACCGTTTAAAAAAAGGTATTAGTAACACCTTAGTTTGACAACCCTCTAGAAAATAATTTCATAATAAAATAATATGAAGCGGTAAAGTTGAGGTGCGGACTTGGTAATATACAAATCTAAACAACAATGAAGGAATATAGGATAGCTTTTACAAATATAGGTTGAAAGCTTCAAATTGTCTTTAATTAATTAGAAAAACTTGCTTCAAAATATCTTAATTAGAAAACATATCAACCTAAATAAACATATCAAACCACACATGTCCTGGCACACAGTGACGGACTTAGGATTTTGGATCAGGTGGGGCACAATTGATAATTGATTTTAAATTTATATTAAAAAAAAAAAAAAAAGCTAAACAACATTATTATCTTGAGACCGAATTACAATTTAATTGAATATATGATTATTTTTCTTGACAAATTATTTATATATAACCAACTCTTTACATAATAGTTTCATAATTAAACAAATATTTTTTTTTTATCTTTGTATATCTCACATTAAGGAATAGAAAGTGAAAGAAAAATTTATATGATGTTTATATAATTTTTCATTAAATAAACTAACTAAAATGGTGTTTATAAAAGATAAAAAACTAAATATGAAAAGTATAAAAAAAAATATATATATAT
The DNA here is from genome assembly GCA_028274465.1 of Plantago ovata. Classification (NCBI taxonomy): domain Eukaryota; kingdom Viridiplantae; phylum Streptophyta; class Magnoliopsida; order Lamiales; family Plantaginaceae; genus Plantago; species Plantago ovata. Next base: position 17,830,653 of record CM051455.1, read on the forward strand.
ATATAGCCATAAAGGAGGAATAGAAAGCCGATGGGGGGGGGGGGGGCAATTAAATATGAGAAATTGTGACAAAGGGGACTCGAACCTGCATCTAATTATGTAATGAGAAATAGAGATCTTTGCACCTTGTCTTATCTGCTGGGAAACAGGAGCTTAGTTCTATAACATTTGAAAGTTAAATATATATCCATAATATGTTCACTCAGTACCAATAGAAAGGAAAACTAGTAACATAATGGGGGTATAATAGCTACTTCATATCAAAAATTCAGGTGAGTCACTTGCCTCGCCTTGCCCTCTGAGTGCATCTGCCCCTGCTGGCACAACCCCTAAATCAAGCATTGTACAGTTTGTTGTTTGATTGAAAGTATTGCTTCGCAAAATAAAATAAATATATCAACCTAAATCAAGCATTGTACAGTTTGTAGTTTGATTAAAAGTATTGCTTCGCAAAATAAAATAAATATATCAACCTACTATGCAATTAAGAGTTATAAGGTGGCACAACCCCTAAATCAAGCATTGTACAATTTGTAGTTTGATTAAAAGTATTGCTTCGCAAAATAAAATAAAATAAACATATTAACGTACTATGCAATTAAGAGTTATAAGGTGGTTCAATGGAATGAAACTGGATTGGTGAATGAGAGGTGCATGTTCGACCCCTGACAGAGCCATAAGGTGATTTAGGTGTAAAAATGGTGTTTGTGTATAAGTGCAGTTGGTTTAGGAATAATGTAGTATTTGTCGTTTGAAAAAATAAATAAAAATACCCTACTTAATAGATACATGAAACCTAGAAACAATGTAGTCTTCATAGCAAGGTAGATTTTCTACGTTGTCATGAAGTTGTATGGTAGTTTCCTTGTTGGATTCGCATCTTTAATAACTTCATTTGAGTTTGAGTGTTCTATTTGAGATTTCTTTTTATGTTATAGGCTCTTTCATTATATAAGATCTTCATTTTCTTTCACCATGCTTACTTCACCTTGATTTATTCGTTTAAACTCAAAATCCAGCACACAATAAACTAAAAATGTGAAACTATGTTATTTGTTACGTCCTCCGGATTAAAATTTTTCTTTACGTTTTGTTGATTTTATTTTTCGGTCGTAAATTACCTCTAATTAATCATATAGGAGAAAAAATATATTAAAATAATATAAATATCAAACTACTTTATTACTATAATTTTTCTATTTCTTCTCTTTGACGTGATTTAGGAGTAATTTACGATAAAAAAATAATTAACAAAACGAAATGGAAAAATTTTAACCGCACAGAATAAATATAAGTTTTTGACCGTGTCAAGTTAAACTGTCCATAATGGTATAATAACACTAAATCCGTGAAACCAGTTTATTGATACATAACACTCACATCTATAAAGCCATCATTCAGACGTTATTGGCTCAATATTCCAAGTTTTTTTTTTTGAAAAGCATAAATAACATAAAAGTTAAGAAGCATCCTGTCGAAGAGTAGTGCGAGGCCAAACTTCGACTGTGTCTTTAGTTACATCAACAGAAAGCCAAGTTGGGCAGAAGTCCCAAACTTGCACACAAATCCTAAGTGGTACAGCAAAAGGGGAGGGCATATCTAAACTATCTTGATTAAGTAGAAGCAAGCTTCCACGTTTCGCCAAGATGTTTGCAATTCTGTTCGCCTCCCTGTAGACAAAAGTAAGTTGCATTTCTTCTAGTTCTCCTAGCTTGTCTTGAATCTCAATTACCAGGTCCTTGTGCTTGATTGATGCCACCTTGCGCCTGCAAATACAATCCACAACATATTCAGAATCCAAACGAATAGATAGTTTATTAAAGTTATTGGCAGCAACAATTTCCAGTCCTGTTTTGAGCGCTAACAATTCTGCAAAATTGTTATCTGTTTTGCCAATGTATCCGGCTGCTGCTTTGACAAAGTTCCCCTGCCAATCTCTAAAAATACATCCAATTCCCGCATTGTTGTTGTTGCCTAATACAAATCCGTCTGTGTTAAGAGCAAGGGTGCCAGCAACCGGTGGTAACCATTTACACCAGATTGTATTTTCTTGTGTGTGCACAGGTGGAAACTTCATTTTTAAGTCTTCTTCTAATTTTCCAAGTTGATAGTTTAGGTGGTAGAAATTTATAGGAGTTTTTTCGAAGATAAACTTGTTTCTGCTATTCCAAATGATCCAGCAAACATGAATGAGTTTATAAATTTTGGGACTTTTTCCTTTAGAGTTAAACACAATGTTTGGGATAGAGATATCAGTGTTTTTCCATCTATCAGGGAGGTGAGCGAATCTGAAGTCTTCATACATGTTACAAAGGAGGAAAATATGGTTTTGAGATTCATCTTCCCTCCCACAAAGTCGGCACACAGGGGACTCAATCACTCCTTTTTAAATAAATCTCTTGCAGTTGGTAATTTATCGTGGCAGAGGATCCACGAAAAGAATCTGATTCGAGGAGTGGTATTAAGGTTCCAGAGTTTGTGCCAAGGCCAGTTAGCTTCTTTTTCATCCTGATTAATAAGGAACTGATAAGTCGATTTGATTGTGAAAATCCAGTTGAGTTAAACGGCCAATAGATTTCATCCTGTAGGTCCGAGCTAGGTAAAGGAATAGCAGCAATCTCTTGTGCAATTTCTAAGGGGAGAGCAATTTCCAGTTTAGTTAGGTTCCATTTGTTATTTGTGATATAGTTGCTCACTTTCTCATTAGGATTCGCACAGACTGAAACATAATCAATTAGCCTTTTTTTCCCAACCCATTTGTCTAGCCAAAAGTTAGTATTATTGCCATTTCGAATTAATACAGCAAGGGCCAAGGCCATTATTTCTTTCTGATTAAGGATGGACCTCCAAATCCAGCTACCTAGCATTCTGTTTCTTTTCAGCCTGCCAGAATGAGCAATTATGGAAGTACTTGGCCTTTAAAATCTTATTACAAATTTTGTTTGGTTCGGTTATTAATTTCCAGATTGCTTTTAGCTGAAAGGCTTGATTAAACATGTTTAGATTTCTTATGCCAAGACCTCCTTTATTTAAAGGTTTACACACATTTCTCCATTTTACTTTGGGAGGTTTTTTCCCCGTTGCTTTGTGGTTCCACAAAAACTTCCTGTTAAGCGTTTCAATCTTGTTGATGCAGCCTGTTGGGATTTTGATAATAGACATTGCATAAACAGGGATTGAACTTGTTACTGCTTTAATAAGTGTTACCTTCCCGACATAAGATAAGAATTTGGCATACCAAATATTCATGTTATTAGCAATTATGTCAATGATTCCATCTAACAGGTCAAGCTTCTTTTTGCCAAATAAAAATGGTATACCAAGGTACTTATCTTTGCGTTTGTTAGGTGTGACCCCTAATTCTTGTGTAATATGTGTTGGAGAATTAATATAAATGATTAGATTCCGTTCCTCCCCAACAGCTTAAGCTTTTGGGAGAGTTGGAATTTTATCATGGTATCAGAGCCATCTGGCTCACGCCTACCTGGGTTCGAATCTCTCCGGAGACAAACTCCGCCCTTATTAAATTTCCACTCGATTGGCCTCCCCAAAGAGGTTGAAATCGGCCACGAGTGCGGGGGAGTGTTGGAGAATTAATATAAATGATTAGATTCCGTTCCTCCCCAACAGCTTAAGCTTTTGGGAGAGTTGGAATTCTATCAATATGTATTTTTAAGCTTGGAGGAGTGTTTGGTGGAAAGATAATTCTCAATATTCCAAGTTGTGTTGTACACGTTTTCCTTTCTTAACACATCTCTACTATATACTAAGTAAATATTCAATTACAGTTTTTAGTCCCAAAATATAACTACTACTACCTCACACACCCCACTATTTTTTGAAATTAATATTTTCACAATCAATTTTCATTTAATACCACACAAATAGAGGCTAAACAAATCCAATCGACTCATGTGATACAAAATATACCTGACAATTATTCATCTTTATGTACTTTCTTTATTTCATGTATATTAGTATTTATTATTTCAAATTAAAAATATTAACAACCCGCGTGTTCCATTTACTTCTTACATTTAAAGTCCATTTAACGGATCAAACCCGTTAAATCGATAATCTCTTGGGTACAAAGTTACAAAGTGTCTGAACTACACAATATGTGTAAAGGCTTTAGTAACATAATAAAGTATTACTCTCACCTTATAAACAAAATGTCACATATTTTATTTATATCTGTTACAATTTTTTATATATGAACTACACCCATATTATACATAATAGAATTTTTATATCTTGTTGTTGGTCCCTTTAAACAATAAGAAAAAAGACTAGAGGGGAAAGTGAATAGTCTTTTCAAACTATTCGTCGTTTAAAACTTTCTCAGCAAGTACTTATTACTTTTCAGTATTGAGTTTGATGGTACTTAACTTTCTCAGCAAGTGCTTATTACTTTTCAGTAATGAGTTTGCTAATACTTAAGAACAGAGTGCGGAAGTCTTTTACAATAAGTGCTTTTGTCAGAAAACTAGTTTCAGCAAGTAAACAAAATGACAGTGTAAAATAATGTAGCTTGCTGAAAGATAAGTGCAGGAATGTAAATCACACAAACACTTTTATAGTGGTATTTGAGAGTGGCGTAATCTCTCAACTAATCCACTTTGTCCTTTCTAAGACTGAATCCACTATGATAAGATATGAGGTTCCTTACAAATCCTATCACTAATGATTCTCAGAAACCAAGCATTGTTTCCAACCTGAACTAGAGAACTAAACCTTGTTCTCCACCAAACTTGGGACACTTAATCAACAAATCTATGCTTGATTAATTCCCCCTTAATTTCACGCCTGAATAAGGGTGTTTTATCAGTTAGAGGGGTTTGGGATGAGATGACTTGAATATAACTTTGCAGCTATAGCAGGTAATCTAAAGAAACACAACTTGTAATACTTTGCAGTAAGCAAGTTTGTTGTTTCTGGTGTCAAGACTTGTTCTTATTTAAAAGAAAGAACACTTAACTAATTTCTTAGCTTTCACTGTTCTACTTCTTCACAAGTAGCTTTTGTTTCAAACTTAAATCTTGGAACGGATCAATAGGCAGTAAAGAGTAGAGAAGGATTTGAGTGTTTAAAGCACAAGTGAGAGTTTGATCACGTTGTTGACACCCCCTTCTACTCAGCCTAAGGTCTTCTATTTATAGTGTCTTAAGGGAGCCGTTTGAATTTCAAATTCTAAGGCTTGTATCCTAAGATGTCACTATCTTGCTTTTGTACTTTCGGCAGCGCTCTACATTTGTCTTCTTGTCTTCATGTTCTTCGCGTGCTTAACTTTGCATTTAATGTTCTTTTGAATCAAATCAAATATTAACGTTGGAGCCAAAATGTAAGTACTCTTCAACAAGGAGGTCACATATGTTGTCAGCAAGTGATCAGTCTCAGTTTCAGCAAGCACAACCTACTTTGTCATATAGATTTTCACTTATGCAAGCTGTTGCTGAAATTCTCACTTTCTGAAGCAACATGTGCCTTTGTAGATACCTTACTCAGAATTCTTCTAAGTATTCAGTCTTCGAATTTTCCACTTTCTGAGCGGTTCTAGGTCTTCAATAGTTTGTTTGTGAAAACAAAGACATCATCAGCAAGCTTAAGAACCTAACTAGTATCTACACTAAATATTTCAGTAAACGTTCCTCTTTTACAATGTCCTTAAATTTTTATTTAGGAGTATCTCAAATTGGAAGGTTATCTACCATACATAAGCGACGAGCCGATGACAAATACTTTTAATAGACATCTCTAAAGTGTGGGTTGAAACAATATGAGAACTCTTAACATGTGGATTATATAAAGGCAAACTAGCATTTTCACCTCTGAAGCGCTTCACCCTCTAAAATTTGATTACGTGCATTTTACCCCCTAAAGTATCATAATACCTCCATCCCCCGAAACTAAGTCACATAGAGCGAAAGCGAGAGCGAGAGCGAGAATTCGTCAAAATCAAAAAATCTTGAGAGCGAGAGCGTCGATAGAGCGAGGTTAATATTATTTTTTCAAAAAATATATATATGCATTAAACAACATATACTTAGTAAAAAACTTAACATTTTAATGACATTGCATAAAATGCAGTATTTAAGTGACATTGCATAAGATTCAGTATATCATCACTACATATTTTTACTCCTACATATTTAAACAAGAAAAATCAGTGCATCACTTTTCTTTCCCCATATTTAAACGTTAGCCCAGCCCAATAGCTAATGTTGAAGCCCATAACTCAATTGTGCACAACAACCCTAACTCCTAGTCATAGAACACAAACAACAAACCTATCACTGCAAAAGCAAAAGCCACTTCACATTTTCTTTTGCACAGAGAGTGAGAGAGAGCCGAACAGATCCAGATTAAGCTTCTAAATTCATGTTCCTTCTGCAACTATCAAAGTTTTCTACCCCTTTCCCCTTTAAACTATGATGTTTATTCAGTGAGGGCCAAGAAAATCTCGGCATTTTCCAACCTATCCAATTGAGGCTCGAACTATATGCAGGAAGGTAAGTTCTTTGTTGATTCTCAACCCAAACCCAATTATACCAACAATGGGGGTGTCTGGTCCTCCTGGATGGTTGGATCTTTGTTCTTCTCCGATCTGTGTCTTTCTTCTGTCGACTTATGTTCAAATCTATGCCGGAGAATTAGTGAGTCTTAGTCCGCGAACTAGTAGATCTTAAGTCGCGATTTAGTATCGCTCCGACGCTCTAAACGACAATTCGCGATTGGAACGCGAAAAAACATCCAAAACACGCGAATTATGTTGCTAAGCCCGAAGTATTAGTATATCAGTGCATAATATCCCCTAAAGTTTTAAATTTCATGTACTCTCTAGCGGTGTGTTTTCTCACGCATGAGTGAATTTCTCTCGGTTGACTTATTATTCAAATTTATATATTGTATCAAAATAAAATGGGATCATGAAGTAATTTAAGAGAATAAAAAAAACCCTACTGAAACGAAAAAAATAAGATACAACTTTGTATTTGTCATTTTCGTAATGAACTTCTACTATCTTCTACTCCGCCATCTCGTATCTCCTGCTCGCCCCATTTCTCTCTCATCGATTTCCCCCTCTTTTGCTCCTTATTCGATAACAAGTTCGAGTTGGTTTGAATAAATTTTAGATTGAAAAAAATCATAAAAAACACTTCCAAGTGGTATTACGCACATATATCAACACTTATAAATGTAAGTTGCACTCGATCAAACTTTAGGGGTCAAAGTGCACAAACCATCAAACTTTATGGGATAAATGATTTTTTGCCTCTATATAAAAAGGGTAAAATCCAACATATCAAATGGGGTATGTTACCGTATTCGAGTTTGATAAATTATAGAAAATTCCTTAAATTTTAATTCCAATACAATAAATCGGTTAAAAATGTTAATAAAAAAACCAATCATCACTGAAAACTTTATAACGGGAGAGATCTCGTATTCAAAATTGAGTTGTTCTAACTCTCTTTTTAATTTGCTAAATAAGTGTTAACATAACAAAATTTAGCGGAGTCATAAGGTGGTGCAGCGGTAGAGAGTTGGGATAGTGAAGGAGAGGTGTTGGGTTCGATCCCAGTGGTGGCGGAGTTATAAGGTTGGTTTAGACGTGGAGAAATAAAGTGGGATAGTGAAGGAGAGGTGTTGGGTTCGATCCCGGTGGTGGCGGAGTTACAAAGTTGGTTTAGACGTGGAGAAATAAGGTGGGATAGTGAAGGAGAGGTGTTGAGTTCGATCCCCTGTGGTGACGGAGTTATAAGGTTAGTTTAGACGTGGAAAAATAAAATGATTTAGAAAGTTTATATAGCATTAGTGTAGCAGTAGTCGTAATATTTGAAGTTTAAAAAAAACTAAACATAATTTAGCTAAATGAACTGACCAAGCTTATTTGATATCACATTTGTTTTCCCCAAAACATGAGTGGGACAAAACGTAATCAACGATTGAATAGCAGCACATCACATTACTCTTTAATTAAGGTACCGATGGCTAGAAAATTTAGAATCGCACGTCTAAAAAATACAAAAAAACATAGTCAAAGTGGACCTAATATTATACCTAACCAACTAGAAATCATCAAATACTAAATATAAAATCAAGATAACTACAGAGTGATTTGATTAATATTTCCATAAGTAAGTTTAGTAATCAGTTTAGTTAAACGATCATTATTGGGACTAGTGGAAGATTTCGTTGCATCACTGGAGCACGTTAAGCAACAAATGACAACAAACAATAATCACCAATTTAGTTGCTGTTTAATTTAACAATTAATTAACAGAGACAGTCTTAACGAATTAACTAATTATATTACTGAATCTCAGCGAATAATTGTTAATTCTGGGCCCTTAAATTGCTATTCTTCACGTACTTTAGTGATGGCTAATTACTTGTGGATAATATTTAATGGGGGTTGGTAAACTTGCCAGCAAGCAAGATTCTTGTTCAATGATTCTTAATTTTTCATTTTCATATATACTAGATCCTCCCCGATCTCAAAAACCGGTATGAGTTATAAATTTAATCTGAATTGATTGTTGCAAATCCTTTATATTGTATAAATTCTAAATGAATCTTGTTTAAAAATATAGCAGAAAGTTGAAATCCGAACGGGAAGTATATCCTTTTATCGACAGGATCCAAAGAACAAATGGTTGGACAGATTGCACGTGCGACGTGCGTGCTAGTGTGGTTAGAGAATTGAATTACTGGGAGGAAATATTCTGTATTTAATTTCGACATAGAAAACAAAATATCAGATGCAAGGCCATGTGAATGAGATTATTGTTAAAAAGACTAGTGAGTCGTACTACACCATTTTTTTTGTTTGTTCGATCGGTTTTAATTTGACTGTACTTCTATTTTTATTTATCTTTTATTTTTGTAAGAACGTTTTTTTTGCTGTCCTTTTAGCTCCCCAGGATTTGGAAGGAATGGACACCAATCATGTGATGCTCATAGAATAACAACCACAAAAACTTCCCGTCAAAAAATAGTGACAACATACTACAAACATTTTCAATTTAAAATAAACTAGCCGATAAGCTCCAGAAAATTATAAGTTCGTGTTCACTTGACAAACTTATTTCATATCTCAATAAGTCTGTTATGTGAACGTGAACTTATAAGTCTTATTGATAATTTAACGTTAAACATAATCTTGATTTTACTGTTACTTTACGAATTTGATCGTGTGTCTCCCTAACATTTATTGTATTTTTTAAAGTTATAGCATTTTTTAGCTGTGTGAGTAAAAAGAAAATACATAAAAAGAACGATAAAAAAAAAAAAAAGGTTGTGGAGCTGCCACGTGGCAGCTCCACAGCTGCCCAACAATTAAAAAAAAGAAAAAGAAACGGCACACTCGGTGTCCCACGCCGAGGGCGTGAGTTTGGTGGTACCAATGGAGTTGGGCGTTTCGACGATCAGCTCCGACGCCGGTGCCCATTGGGGGACGTCTTACATGGTGAGAGTGCTCTCATCTCATCCTACACCCTCTTTCTCGCTCTCTACCTTTCCTACTTTATCTATCAATCAACACCTTATAATTTCACTCATAATATTCTTTCAACATTTTCCCAACACACTCATTACATCTATAATTTTAGTCTACTACATGAAGTACTATTTTCACTCTACAAACCTCTTTTACTATTCACCTCTATAACTTACTCTGGAGAGCCCGCTTACAAATCCAAAACCAAACAAACTGGTCAAATCTTTAGCGGTTAGCTTTTTATGACGTCTGGCAAGTGGCAACTGGGGTGTGATCATTTTAGCCCAATTTGACAATCTAGTGTTAGACCACCAGACCAGTGGGAGGTATTATTGCACATTCATAACTCATAAGGATAAGAATGGCTGTATAATTATTACTAACGGAAGATACACGTAATTACTCTGAGCTAGTAGATGTGAGATACTCCACATATATATTATGTAATTTGTATTACTACTTTAAATCATTGTGGTATTCATATATATATATACTGCTATCTGGTTAATATGCTAAAAATTCCACCGACTAATTCTTCCTAGTGGTCGACATTTCAGGGTTAATTCCACAAACTAACAATTCCTAGGGATTAATGTCAGGGTAACCACAATTCTAGTGGTACTCCTAAATTCATTTATTTGGGAAGTTATAAAGTGGTTCGGTGGAAAAAAAAAATTGAGTTGGTGAAGGAGGAATGTATGATTCGACCCTATAAAATCGACATAAGACGATTTAGATGTAAAGATGTTGTACACCAATAGCGTAAGAGTAGTTATAATATTATCGTTTAAAAAAATTTCAAAAATATAATATCTCAGGGTTTAATATCATACCGACGCGACATAGTAGACCCAAACTTTGTGCTTCTACCATGTTCGACTCTAATTAGTAGTAGCTTTTTACAAGTGGAGATTTTTCTTTATGCTAAACAAAAAAGTTTGAAGCAATGTGAATATCTTTGTGCTTCTACCATGTTGGATTCCAATTAGTAGCTTTTTACAAGTAAAGATTTTCATTTTTATAAGAAAAGCTCAAGCAATGTGAAATGATTTGTGCTTCTACCATGATCGATGCAAATAAGCTTTTTACCAGCAGAGATTAAAAAAATATGAAGCAATCAACAATGTGAATGTCAAATATGCATGTGACTCAAAATAAACCACAGAGATGTCTCCAACAATACTTATGAGTTATGATGACATGATCAGGAAGCAGAATGCCCACAATATCCCCCACAAAGATCTTAGCTTTAATTAAAAATTAGGCCTAGATCAAATACTCATCGTCATCGTCACACGTACACCATTTGCCTAAAGATTTGTTTATCTCAAAATCATTATTAGCACCAGATTTGCCTAAATCTGGTTTCGTTTATTCTTCCTTTTCCTACATCTCCTTACATTAAAATTTTCTAAAATGCATTACTGTTACACATTGTAATAAAACAGGAATATTTTTATGCAAAATCGTAATATTTACATGTAAAACTTGGAATTCTTTTCACTCCGGAGTGGCCACAGGTCGCCCCATAGCGATCGCCGGGCTTGATGGTGCAATGCCGGATTCAATCTCTGTGTGACAACAACACGGTCGAAGGAACCCTCTGTTCCCTCGACATTTGTAGCGTGACACAAGTCAATCTCAACACGGTTGCCCCTTCGAAAGGGCATATAGATTATTCTTCCCCACCCGCTCCCAAGATCAGCACTAGGATTTTCTTCAGTACTGTCCTCAACTTCTTCTTCTGTGTCATCATCCTCTGTTTCTGACATGTCTGACTCATATCGAGTGGGCTTCTTTCGATTAAATTTCTGTAAACTTGCTTCATCATCTACAACTTCTAGGTGATCACTATCAACTTCGTTCGAAAACTGGCTTTCTGTTGTAACAATTCAGTGTTACGAAACTGGAGTAGCAATGGAAAAATGGGTGTGCATACAGCAGCATTACATTATTATACACGAGGAACACACAAGAAAGAGGTACTTACCCACGTCAATATCCAGATCTTCTGGTATTCTGTTAGCCTGCTGCTCTTTCAGCGTCTCAAACTTCATGCCATTGAGCGGCCAAGGATCACTGCTCACATAGTAAAGTTAGTAGTTTACCAAGTACAGAATTCACCATTACTATAAGCAACTGGAAACACATGAAAATAAAGGACTACAAACTGCTACACTGTTATAAGATCACTATGCATTGTTAGAGAAGTATAAAAGTTCACAGTGAATATTTGCAAAAGACTACATCTAGTGCTTCAATGATGCGACCGTTTTACAAAATTCATTCAACACTTTTCAGGAGGATTCCCGGGAAGTGGATTCGAGGGAAGAATAATGATGCCCCTAAAATACAAAGTCAAACACAAGACCAATTGCCTAATCTATCTAAACTGCGATGCAACAGTTGGGTTAACAACCATAATCTAGTGTAAAAAGTTTGTTTGTTATTCATAGTAAGGGACATGCGATGTGAGCATATATCTGAATAAGTATTTCGAAGCAGGCAATATTGGTGAAGGTGACTTGTAACTCAGCAAAAAGAAGTGGTTTGTCAATAGCAAAATTATCAACATGAGAGGAAAAAAAAAGGAATTTATTTCTTTGCATAGGCAACAAGTGTTGTTTGAAAACCATGATGTAAAGTAAATACCAGTTTCAATCTGTTACGAGGCATCTTGACTAGAGCAGGAACATACGCGATTTCTTTAGTTTTAAAACCTTAGGAAATTTGATTTTAAATCATTTGAAAAGAACACAATCTAACCTTGGCCGAGTACCACGTCTGAATGCAACATAAGAGAATTTTTCATCTTCATAACCACGTAGAGTACCTCTGGAGCTCTGCAGAAAGATCACAAAGAAGATGTTACACGTTTTCGACTGACAAATCCACAATACTAGCATAATCATGATCCTGATCTACTGACTGGCAAATTCTCATAGATCAATCATGCTATGGGCAACAGAGACAAACGCTAAAGAGAAGGAAAGGGTTTACTTCAAGAGAGATGTTTTCTCACTATATGTTCTGAGTGTTGAAAACAAAATAATAGTAAAGCTAAAACACCAAAGTACAACAAAAACATCAACACTTCAGAGAGAAGAGAACCAGACCAGGGAAGGGAGAGACAGGGAGTGCACTGGTGCATCATGCTTCAACACAGATTTATAAAAAGTTATTTAAAAAAAAAAAGCAAAAGAAAGGAAGGACTACTAGATTTCGATCTTATTTTGTTAACTTTCTAAGTTTCAATATTACGCAACAGCATCTGACATATGCTATAATATCATATCTTACGTAGGTTGATATTATACAGCCTTCTGACTAGCCGGGCCTGCTTGCTTTTTGCCTACGTGTCTGTAAACGTTCCCAGTCACCGAATGCACATCGTTGCCAAATAAGTTCACATGCAGCTAAATAATCTCAGGAAATTTAATTATCGGTCAATACATCTGCTTTTTCACTAATCCATTTGCTGGAATTAAGCAGAGTGCAGGGGCGGGCACAGCTAAAGCAGATCCAGCATGCCTATGAATGATTGGGAAGCTATAGAAAGCAAAGAGTCTCATTACGTAAAAGTTTTACTTACACATTCTCCGTGTTTTTAAACCTTCCGGACACCTAAAGGATATCATTGTCAAATAAAGCTGAAAGAAGTTCATATACAGCTGAATAGACACGGGAAATTTTACTATCTGTAAATAAATCTAATTTCTCACTACTTCCTTTGCCCAGAGTTAGCAGAGTAGACGTGCGGGCTCAAAAACCAAGACCAAGCAAAATAAACTTATTCAGCATCCTAATCTCTTATCTAAATCTAACATGACTCTATCAAGCTCAAGGTATTTAACACTTGGAAAGAGCAAGAAGATAATATAGCAATTGGAGTTCGGTAAACACAGTGACAAGCGGAATGAAACAAAAATGATCAGTTGATTGGAGATTGATATCATGATTTATTATGCATGCAGAACTATTAGTCTAATACCATGTCTTTCATCTGGATGATCAAGGTATTTGAACGAACAAACTAGTTAAAGGGTGGGAGTTCTTTTTGTGAAGACCTTGTAAGCTCGCTGAGATGACGTCCTCTCCAGGCGCTGAACAAAGTGACAGTATTTGTCCGTATTTTGCAACGGGCAAGGTCCATCATGGGGGCACTGTAACAATAACATCAAGTTTCAATGCATAGCACTCTTTTGAATAATCAAATCTCACATAAGGAAGATAAACTGCAGGACTGGACAATACTGCAATTCATGAAAAGCAAAGTATCAACTTACAGGAGCAACAACGAATGCACCAGTTTTAAGAGTCATGAGATCATTCTTGGTTTTGTTGGCCTTGCTCATCAATTTGCGTGTTCTCTGGAAACCCAGTACATTCATTTAAGATATATGAAAAACAAAGATGTCAGAACGGAAATGGATGATTAAATATTCTTTACCCTCTTCTCCATCCATAATATGTGGGATCGCATTTGGGATATGATATTTGATCCTTGGGGTGATCCCGGCTCAACCAAAACCTGCAAATTACAGGAAGACTTTAATTTCAGAGTAAAGGAGATGGAAAAAAAAGGGAAGTAAAGCACCATGCTTTTCACGTTAATGACGGATAGGAATAGTGCTCTATTTACTAAAAAAGAGAAGTGTTCCAAATACACAGACAATGAAATGACGTATTTAGATAGGGTGCAGAATCATTATAATTAAACAAGAACATCACAGAGACTAAATTACTGATTAACAATCAAAATAGAACACATAAACCAAAAAAAAGAGAGAAAATAAAGTTGCATAAGCATCTATGCCAATCACCCAGCATCTAAAACTAGCGATGTTCATTTCGGCTTTATGCAACTAATTCAGTTTCAGGGTTCAGTTCCCAAATGAAGCCTATGTATAATCAACCGAAAGTTGCAACTACAACGCACTATTACTAAATACAAACAAACATGAATGTATTTCACTAAACCCCTTCACCATCACCTAAAACTACCCACTATTCACGTAATTCTAACGCAACCCCACTAAAAGTAAATTAAACAGTACAATCTTAGTTACAATGCAATGCTCATAACCCCACTAAAAGTAAATTAAACAATATAATCTTAATTACAGTGCAATGCTCTGTCAGATTAGGTGCACATAGAGAAATGCACTAAAACATACCAGGATATCATCAGTCAGTTCCCATAGTTGGCGCACAAGGGTAATTCTGTCTTTCAGCGATGGTATCTCTCCAAGCACGTACGACTTTACCCAAAAGCAAAACAATTAGTATATTAACCTAAAAAAACTGTGTAGTAAAAATAAATTGGAGCTCTCTGTCCACTGATCAAAACATACTAAATTCCATTAGCATGCATATAAAATATAACCAAGCAACGACAATTGGCTTACAGCAATGACTAAATCATGTCGTCTGTCTCCACCAGACTTGTTCACATGCTTCGACAATGCTTGGACACTATCATAGCTCTGAATTAGTGGCAGTTTTTTTAAACCTACATCAGGGTGTAGATGCAATAAGTTAATAAAAATATATTTTACTAACAAGTTTAGCAAGACAAGAAATGAATGAGATGTCAATGGAGGCATAACACTTGGAGAATCAACAACTACAGGATCATATGAGACTCTGCAAGTCTAGTCATAATCTGTTTATTCACACTCCTGAGAAATGAATTAAATAAAGATGGGCATTTTGAGTAGTTTTAACTTCACAAAGAAACTCCACCGCACAGGTCGAAAGCAGCTCGGAGCATGCTTTTATCTGCTTATGGAAATTTCATAAATAATTTACACATTGTTACTTACTTTCTGGGTTCTGTTATCATTTTGAAAAAACCCCAGTTTACTCTTACTTCTTGCTACAACTCTGATACACATGAAAAACAAACACCAGCTTTTACTTCAATATACTCTCTGCTTTTCCTTCATAATCCTCTTCTACTTGTTGAAGTAGAGTTTGCAAAAACTCCCTAAGACTACTCTAACAAGATCTCAAGTCACACTTTTTTATAAACTACTCCGAAGTAGCAGACCCTCTACTGGTTGAACATCATAAAAAACCTCAAATTTTATGTAGTGCGCAGATGAGTAGTGAGTACAAACAAAAGGCATTATTCAAATATCATCTACGAAGAAAAACATTAGGAAATTAGTTAAATTAAAGTACAACTTTCAAATATCAAGAACATCTACTACGTTCCATTTGAAGCTCCTCATGTTTCCATTTTAGGCATTCTATTAGAAGCTTCTCATTCCATTGTCCCGAACAATTATACAATCAGTTTTAAGTTGTCCACTTCTTGAGCCCCCAGGTTGAAATGATCTCATGAGTGAAGGGAATGTTATATAATTAATATGAATGGATTGATTCTACACATCTCTGTACGTTCTGACTTGTAGCTTTCGGACGATGTAGTATTAATTCAGAAGTTCTGTCTGATAAGCAATAATGTTTAGGTTCTTAATTCTTTTAGAATGTTAAACTCATGGTAAGGTATTTAACGAGCATGACACATAAATAAGTATAAAAAAAAAACCGGCATACTGAACATTCACAAATAGCAACATTTAAACCCTATGCACAAAGATACCTTTAATTAAGCTCTGTCCAGCCCGTTGCATTGATTGTGATGGTTCCACCAAATTAACTTGCTGCAAAGATTGTGGCCATACTTCCATCATCGCCCTATTTTTGTCAAATATTAGACTGATACATTGGTCCAAAATTCATAAAGTGATACACAATGTAACAACAATTAGCTCACCAAAATGCTGATCCAGCTCCTGACCCAAAATCCAGTACTCTAGACGGAGTAAAATCTGGAACTCTTCTTCTTACCTATGAAATCATTTCAACCCCCAATAAGTAGAAGTATGACTTTTGGCACCCAGGCATCAGTAACTCAAAATACAATTAGTATACCTCACTCAGGACACGGTAGAGCGCGGAGTAAACCGCAGGCATACGAACAGCAACATAAGCGGCAACCTGCTCCTCCTGGTACTTCAATCCAATGTCACCATAGGTAGACTTGACTTTCCACCTCTGTGATTGCTCCATGGACTTAAACGGATCTTCCACAAGCTCTCTCGAAGTCGTACTCGGAAGAAGTAAGTTCATTTCCTTAATTCCATTAAAGGACTGAGTCAAGCTCAGCACATTCCTTCTCATATGCATAATGTCCTTCTCTACACCAACATATAATAATTAATGAATTTATAAGATTCAATTTCATTACATACAAATAATGATATGATTAGTAGTGATTTCATTTTTCTGGTAATATACCTTTAAGATACCTCTTGATGGCGCGGCGGAGGCGGGGCGGGATGACACGGCATCCTTCCGATTGTTTGGCGGCGAGTTTGAGGGTTTCGGCCGTGAATTTGGAAGCCATAGCTGAAGCTCTCCGAGAGTGACGACGATGATGATGATGGAACAGGGTTTAATTTAGGCTTTCGGGTTTCTAATTCCAGCATCCATAATCAAGTTGTTGTTACACCAAACACGATTTGGCCCCGATTGGTTAAAATCGTTTTGTGTATTTGGACATTGTTGATCATGGACTTAAAACTGGATTGGGCTTTTCAATTGGACATGTCGACCTAGGGCCCTATTGCAATTTGCAACTGGGCATGCTAAATCACTCCATCTCCATGCACCAACAAGACAATATATGTGGGATCCCACGTATGTATGGTTCACTATCATGTGTCTTGTTGTTGTGCACTAGAGTTGGTCTAGCTCTAGCATGAAATAAATCAACGAGGCTTATGTATGACTTGAAATAGTTACTTTAAATTCCTTCACATTTATTTTCAAATGATGTCATTGTGAACTACGATGTTTGAAATTTACTCAGAATCTAATATAATATGCGGAAGATCTACCCATTTAATAGCTCTTATGGAATTATGAAGTGGTTTGGGTCGTTTGGTTGAGTCAACATATAGTGTTGATGCACCATTAACGGGATATAGCATGCAGACAGAAGCTATGGTAGATAAGTGGTGAGTTAACACACATCGTAACCAAAAAGTCACGAGTTCAAGATCCCATAATGTGTCATATGTGTATGATGACCTATTACATTAAAATGTGGATGATCAAATTTACAAGGTCATCTCAAGAAGAAACATCACTGTTTAATGCGAAATTTATTTATTATTTTTTTTTCTTATATATAATAATAGAAAAAACATGTTTGTCTTCGGTTTTTATTGGTATCCACTACATGTGATTGATTTAGCCGAACAATGTATGTCCTTTTCTTATGGCGTCTCTCTCAATCGTATTTTCATATGAACATAAAAACATTTAATTGCACATAACCAAAAAAAATGTAGTTCATGTTGAATAAGTTGGCCCGAATTGTGTATGACCCAATTAACAAAGCCCATTTGACTTTGAGCTCAAATACTCCCATTTAACCTAGCTTCTCCAATACACTTGGTGTGAGTCTCATTTCGTTTAGTTAAGAAGCCAACATTTCTTCCTCCTCTGTGTAACCTTCACCCTAATTCACTGAAGCCATTAGAGAAGAATAGAGAAACCTTGAAGCCTTTGTGTGTCTTCTCCCTTTCTCCTCCTCTTCTTTATGTGATCCCTTTGTGGGTGTGTTGGTATACGTCTTTGTGGGTTATGGTGGTGCTCTATATTGGTATAAGTTAACCGAACAAAGGAATTACTAAGTCAACAAGGACGGACTATATATTTCCTAGTGCATGGTAAGGAAGTAACTCAAAATTTAGAATCAACTTAAAAGTTTTTAAAAGAAATTTATCATGATCCAGGAGTAGAAATAATGTAAAAATAAATCGAATGAACATAGAAGTATTTTGTTTCAAATTTCAACCAATTGAAAAGTCAAGTGTGAAGCCTGTCCTACTCAAAACGTGTGTTCTCTGGAAGTGTTTGGGTCACAGAATAAATCAGAATTCATGGAAAAAAACGGAATGGAGCAGAGGAAGAGAATTGGTTGTAGACCATAGAACCCATTAAGCTGCTACTCCACAGTGGGAAACCGATCGACAAAGTCGTCCAATCGCACAACTCTGAACTTTAAGGCCTCAAAAGGTAAGGTCATTAATTGCTATGGGTACTTAATGTACAAAATCAAAAACATATGCATAATCACTTCATCATTATATATTGTGGGTGCAGGAGGTAGTTGTATCCTTGTCACTGATAGCCTTGTTGGCCCAAATATAGATACACCGGGCCACCACTTCCTCCGGCCCGATGTTTGCCCAAAATTACAACATCATCATCAAATATCTCCCAATTTACAACGTTAGAGTACAACATTTGGACGTCTAGAGAAAAAAATCGAAAGTAGATTTTATATAAAGTCGTTAAATCCATTTTTATATTTAACAAGTGTAAAATTTGTTTTATCTGGGTTACATAAGCGTCTGGATTACTTAAACACCAACAAAATCAATTTTACACTGTTTAATTTTGAGGAAGAACATACTGTAGAATCATAGTGCGAAGATCCGAGAAGCAACTGTTGAAGGTAGAGCTATCACTTTGAATCAGGTTTCACTATCTATCAATCTACACTATGGATTTGGACTACGATTGATTGACGGGACCTTTCAAAGTTCATAGTACGACAAGTGAAGGAGGTTTTAACTAAGGTTCAACCTTAGTTGCGTCGGAGTCTAGTTAGAAATTTGGATAAAATAAGGACGAAACAAGGTGAATAGTGCTCGCTTCATAGTTCATTTATGGTGGATATTTATAGGAAGAGTTTGCTTTATGAACTCCAATGCGTTTGAGGAGTCGTGTTTAGCAGTAGCATAGGTTATGGCACGTACTTTCTCTCAGTCTTAGGCTAGATGATGGCTTCGATATTTCAATATTGCTTCTTATTTCGAGGGCTACGCGAACATCCTTAAGGTATATCATTGTACTTAATAGAAGATAATTTTGACCCTTGTTTGTACTTGGACTCTTCGAGGGGTTGAATGCCATGTAGGTTAGAGAGACACCCTCAAAGTCTTTCTATACTTCTGTCAAGAGAGTCTCTCACATATATACCCCTATCAAAGACATTGTTACTTTAAGTTCCATAACGCAATTCGTCGTGCTACACATGCATCATTTTGTGGACTACACATTTGCAATGACATACATATTGGCACAAAAAATAGTACTACAACAATTTTATGGAATTCAAGTATTCAACTTTGTGTGACTTAATGCATGTTAGCCGGACCCACTTTTATAGATCAATAACCCTAAGATAATCACCAAAATTAACTCCCACATGGTGTGGTCAACAAAAAAAACCATGCTGTTGGTTCCCCTTAATCTTTTTTTTCCTTCTCAAAATCATCATCAACATTAATAATACGCTTTTCATAGTAGCACTAGTATTTCTTTTTTTCATAGTAGTACTAGTATTTTATACACTCATCATTATATTTGACCCATAATACTGAGTCATATTAAAAAAAATATATATGACTGATTATTCATTGCTTATTACATTGGATCCCCTACCTGTATCTATGGACCGAAATACGCACCATTGTGTCAATAAAACGGTTTATTCTCGATTAGGTTATATTCGCAAATGATTTTAAAACGCGATTGATCTAATTACCTTTGTACATATTTTTTGTGCGATTTCAAGGAGTATTTGGGAACAAGTGTTAACATAAGACATGGACAACAAAATATGACGATTGTATGACTTGGTTAATAACATGATAGAGCATCTTCTTTTTTAACTTGTCAATTATGGAGGTTTAATTTCCATTTGAACAGATCTCTGTCCCCTGAAAACTGTGTTTAGTTACCAGAGTCCAAATACATGGATGACTTCTGTCTTAAACAATCAAGATATAGTACTATACTTGTTACATAACCGAATTATTAATTTAACCTATCCACCATTAAGCAAACAGAATAATACTGCCAATAACATTATTTATTTTAGTTTTTACCAGATATAATTAAGATAAAAGACAGTCTTCAAATTAACTGACATATTCATGTTCATGCACACATATTATAATACAAAGATACTCCTTGAGCATCTACTTTTCTCTTAACTAATTATACACAACATTACAATCTACTCCTCTCCTACTATCACAAAAATTTATATATGTAGTTTCTACCTACAAATTGTCTCTAACTCTTTAAATTTATACATTCTATAGTATAGTACTAGTAGTATACAGTATAACATATAGTAAAGTTTTATATTTGATCATAAAATTTTAGCTAGTCCCCTGGACTAAATGGATCGAAAGACATCGCCTTTGAGTCGTTAGAGACCATAATTTCTGAGGCAGACCATAGCCTTGCAGCTTCGGATAAGCTGGCACCCAGTTTCGAAGGTGAAGCTTCGTTACAATCAGAGAAATATTTCCCGCTTACGTCCACCAGATTTGGGTTCGTGGCTACGTAACAAGTTGTAGCAGCCGCCTGCATAACATTTAGCCGTTATTAGATAAGCAAATAATTCCTCCGTTTTTAAAATTTGTCATTCTGGGATTTATACACGTAACGTACCTGAGGTATGGTCTTTAGCAATTTGGATGCAAGGAAAAACACCAAATCTACAAATGAAAATTTACACATCCTTAATCAGAATTCATAAACAAAAACACGGTTAAGCTTCATTTATAAATTTCGCTTGAATTACCGGTAACGAGGCCTTCACGGTCTCGAGTGAGCCGGGTTCTAACAATACCAGGATGAACGCAGTTCACTGTAACATTTGCCTCCATTTCCTGCCAAAAAGAAAACAAATTATTAATCTCTAATAATTGGAGAAAAGACAATACAAGAGAATAGAACAAAAGGCCCTTTTGAGAAATGTCTGAATATTGGATATAGTATATTGTATTGTATATGTACTTGGTGATAAAGAAAAGACTTGCCTTGAGTCTGTGAGCAAGTTCCTTGGTATGCAAAACGTTCGCCAGCTTCGAGAGAGCATACGCACGTGTCCCATCGTATTGACTTCACACAATCAAACAAAGACCAACACACATTATTTTCTACTACTCAAAGTTAAATTCAAGTCAAAGTTATAGACTTATAGTAACTTCATGCTTGTGGATTACCATAGAGCATCGCCATAAGGTAAATACTGGGGTATTTGACACTTGACACGTAAATATAAAAAAATATGAAAGTCTAGCGGGATTTACTGTTGGCAAGTGTTTCAGTTTCCAAATTGACTAGACAACTTGTTTAGTGTTTCACTAAAACCTCGTAACTCTATTACTTTGGACCTGCTGAGGTTCTACGCATATTACAGATTTGCAGTTCATATTGCAGTTTATGAATGATGTCATGACACACAAGTTGCATGGCAATTAAGAATTACATGTTGCAGAAGATTAACACCTGAAAAATACTTGTACAAGTGACGACCTAGCTAGCAAAGATTCTGAAATTTAGTCTTTTACACCGATTACTTATGATGAATGATTATTAAAAACGGACATTATATAAAATAAAAAAAATTGCAAACCTCTTGTTCTTGGTTATTAAGGCAAGATAGCGGATCATGTCGCCGGAAAACCAACTGTGTATGCTCGATGAGACGTTCACTATCCTTCCTTGTACGCCGGTTGCTTTCGCAGTCCATATCATTTTATCCAGTAGCAACTTTGTTAACAAGAAGTGACCTAATCACCAAAATTCACCCCAAAATTAACAAATTTATAAATTAAAAAAATAAAATTTACTAGTAGTAGTATTACTTTTCAACAAATATGGGGACCAAAAATGTTAGTACTGGTACTCCTGTAGAAGCCAGAAGGAATGACGAAGCCTAGTACGTGTACATATTTTGGAACTTTCGAATTGTCCATTTTGCTCATTAATTTGCATTTAAGAAACTCGTGAAATTCGAATTATCGGTACATAAAAAAAATAAGAGTGTATTTATAAGATTTTAAAAAAAAAATAAAGAAACAAATATACATAACGTTTATTATTATTATAAAGAACATGCGTATAATTAAATAAAAACGTAGATACTTGTTATTAATAAAAAATAAAATATATAAACGACATAGTAGTAGTTTTAATTAATAAAAGCATAATTTTGTTAAAATCATAACCATCAACTCATTCTATCCTTATCATTTAGTGATATTAAAATAAAATAAAAAATGGGAATTTACCTAGGTAATTAGTAGCAAATGACATTTCAATTCCATCCTCAGAGATCCCATGATCATATGAAAATTTCCCAGCATTGTTTCTGAAAAAATAAAACATACAAAAAGTAATTAACATCATTAAAAAAAGCTCTCAAAATTGTTTATTATGTATCATAATCATGCAGGCTGATTAGTAGTACAGTAGTATTAATAAAGAAGAAAAAGCTAATAGTATTATCATTATTATTATTATTATTATTATTATTATTATTATTAATGAATTAAGATGATTAATTAAGAAGCAGAGAAATGGCAGGCAAAATTACATGAGGAGATGAAGAGGCAAATCAAGAGACGTAAACTCAGCAACAAATCTCCGTACAGAGGCAAGCGAACTGAGATCAAGGCACATAACAATAATCTCCGCCTCAGGACACTCCGACATAATCCGCGCCTTGTTCTCCTCCGCCGCCTTCACGCTCCGTGCGGGCAATACCAGCCTCGCCCCTCTCTTCGCCAAAACCCTCGCCGTCTCCGCCCCTATACCCGACGTCGCACCTGTTATCACGGCGGTTATACGGCGGAGATCACCCGTCACTTCCTCGGCCGTCGACTTTGAGCTGAACCCGCTCGGACCCGCCGACCCGATCAGATACTTCACCGTCTCAAACATCACTCCCTCAATTTTTCTTGTTCAAGAATATTGTTGGGAAAGTATAGGTCTAAAGGAGAGGGGAGTGAATAATAAACAGAGAGAGATAGGATATGATAAATGGCTGGGGTAATAAATAAAAAGTGGGAATAGGGTGTACAGAGACAGAGACTAAGTAGAGTATAGGGAGCTGGTTGCTTTTTTGCTTGCAGAGATTGATTTGTTTCTGCAAAACTGAAAAAAGGTATCTCTGTGTATGTACTACTACTATAGTCCCTACTCAAGGTGGTGGAGATACATACAGTACATAACATACAGAGGATTTGTGTGTATATATATATAGTGACTACTTTATTATACTTTTATATTATACTGGGGATTAGAGAGGGAATCAATAATCAATTAATTACTTATCTTCTCTAAGCAAGAGAGATTGGAATAGAGGATTACATTTTTGTCATTCAGTGATTGGAATAGAGCTTACATTTCTTTTTTCACTGGCTTTTACCTTATTACTCTATTTCTTTGGGTGAAAAGCAAAAGAAAGATTATGTAACAATCATGGTGGATAAGTAGGAAAATGGTTGGTGGAAAGGTGTAAAATTTTGTCAATATTGTTTCGGATGAAAGTCGGAATGTTTGGGTTCTAATTTGGAGATGCTAAAAGTACTCCTTAACTTGAACCCAAACATCATAGAGTACTGATATATCTTATGTTGGTTCAGATGGATAAACTATGTCAGATTTTTGCAACTCATTTTTTATTAATGTGTTATATTATGTATTTAATCGGTGTAATCCACATTAAATATTTAAGAAAAATTTAAAAAAAAACGCAACATAAATAAAATGGAATATCTAGAAAAAAAAACCGTAAATAAATAATTGGTACTACCTCCATTTCATTAATAAATTCTTAAAGGTACTATTCATCGCGATCTTTGACCACGTATAACTCCTAAGAAAAATATAGTAAAATTATATTATGAAATTAAATGAAGTATATTTTCATAATCAACTTTTAATTTATAATGATACAGTTTAATTTAAAGTTATACGTGGTCAAAGGTCGCGATGAATAATTTCTTTAGGAAGTTATTAATGAAACAGAGGAAGTATATATAGTATATAAATTGTATAATCGAAAAATGCTTTAAATGATATAATGAAGTCTCACGTACTTATTTAATTGTATACACAGATGAAATTATACGGTTTCAACTTCTTTATCTGATGGTAAGATTATTATATACCATGGTTTAGATTATGATTAAGCTATGGTCTTCTTTGTGGACCATAGCAATTGAGAATTGAGGTGAAACTTTAAATCAATGACACATTTTCAACCATAAAGTATAAATGTATGTGGAATGGTATCCAAGAGTGGCATTCGGGGATGGTCGTCCCCTAAACCATTTTCAAATTCGTATATTTTTAGTCATAAAGTTATGAATATTTTAACATCCCGTGCTTCTGATCTCAAACATAACATTTTCTCAACCTTAAATTTTGCTCATCATCCCACTCCTATTATTTATTTAATCATCATGAAATGCGTAATTGTTAAATATTTGAAAAATGTGAAACAATTACCAAGGCATGTCTCAACCCAAATTCCCAAATTGAAGAGGATCTCTAAGGCCCCGTTTGGTTTCAACTAGGAAAAGTAAAACCGACATTTCCTAGGAAATCTGGTTCAAAACCACAAGTAGGAAATGTAGTAGGAAATGTGGGACTTTTCCTTGTTTGGTTCGTTAGTAAATCTGGTCCAAGCCCACTTCAATCTCCTCTTCTTCTTTTTTTGTCAGTTTACAATAATACCCTTGTTAGCACAACACTCTTCTCTTCCGCCTTCTCTCCTTTTTTCTTTGTCAGATCCGACCTTGGTTCCAGTGTGCTTCGATCGGTACCGTTTCCGAACTTGGCTCCGATCGGCACCGAAAAGTCCGAAGAGAAGCGATTGGTTCCAGTGTGCTTCGATCGATCCGAACTTGGCTCCGGTACCGTTTCCGGCGGTGAAATCGCCTCCCTAGCACATGACCCAGAAAAGATTGAAAAGAGAAGAAAGAGTCCTCGATCGGTAAAGGCCTCGACGAAGGCTTATATCCAAAGCAAGCTTGGATCGACAGAAACGGCAAGACAGTGCCTGGCTTTGGGGTAGACATCCTCAAGAGAAGGACAGAAGACCAAGTTGGTTTGTCAACCGCATAGAACGGAAAGAAGCACGAAGCCGGATCGCTTCTCTTTGGACTTTCCGGTGCCTTTCTCGCCGGTGCAAAGAGTGCGGAAGTTCTCGGCGGTTTTGGGGACCACGTCGTTGTAGAGCTCCATCACGATCCGGCCAGCGGGGGTGCCGTCAATGGTCATTTCGAAGAATTAGGGTTTGCCATTGTTGTTATCGCTGTGAATTTGGGGGAATTAGAGGTGTTTTGAGTGACGAGAATGCTACTGTAATTCCTGTAATCTGAAAAAAGGTGAATGCTGCTTGTAATCTAATTTGCAGATTGTGGGTATTCTAAGAAAAAATTATGAGATATAGGTAAAAAATGGAATCAAAAAATGTGCCAACATTTCCAATACGTTTTCCTGCCCCCCTTGGGAAAACAAAGTTGGAAAAGAGATTAGATTTTATGCACAAAACTTGGAAATACACATTTCCGGTTAGATATATGGAAAAGGCGGTCTGACCAAAACCACATTTCTTTTTTACTTTTTCTAGTGAACCAAACAAGGAAAAGGGTTCACTTTTACACAAAATTTTTCCTTTTCCTTGTGAACCAAACGGGCCCTAATTGTGCTTAAAATAATAACATCTCAAAGTTATATATCATCAATCAATGGCGAATTAACTAACAAGTCGCACACCAGCTGAAAGCTCAATCGGTTAGTCAAGGTCTCCAAGTTAATTACACAAGACGTCGTCGTTTCGACTCATCTCATCCGTTGATGCTATTGCAACGGAGCGCTAATCCAACGGCCCTGAAACTTCTCAACAATACTTGATTTTTTAGATTCAGAAAACAATGATTAGTTGTAAGGCTCTGTTCTCTACTTCTCTTCGTCTGAACTGAACTGAATTGAACTGAACTGAAGTGAATTAAATTTATTTGTAGCAAATAATACTATTAGGCAAATCTGAATTGAACATAATGCAATTGAACTGCACTGAACTGCACTGAACTGAACTTATTTATAGTACAAAATAATATTAGACAAATCTGAACTGAACTGAAATAAACATAATGCATCTGAACTGATATGAACTGAACTTAAAATAATCAATTTTCAAACGTAAATAAAACAATATAATTCAACTAGTATCTGGTCATGAATAATCTAGAATTAGGATTTCTCTTTTCCATACAAATCTGAGCTATTTGTGGCTACGATCTCTACTTAAAGTCCATTGTTTTTGTTCAAACACTTATCACTTACTACATCATCAATATTTTCCCAACCTTTCGTCTAAAATCTAAATCTTCCCTTCTCTTCTATGATTCACCTTCTGGTTAATATTTGACTAATTGATTGAAAGAGGCGTTACAGATTATTATTTTTTGAAACGGCAAATGTTACAATTATTTCTACGCTACTACTATATAATATCCTAAACTCCCTTATATCTTCACACTGAAACCGCCTTATGTCTTCGCTGGGGATCGAACTCTGCACCTTTCCTTCGCTATCCCAGCTTCATTCCGCTAGACCACCTTATAACTCCCGAGGCATTACAGATTATAGTTAAAGTCTTGTTTTTCCTTTCAAAACTGAGATTCTAGGAGACAATAAATAATCTACAATTGAAGTATTAGTACTACTACTAGTATTATTAAGCTTACGATATCAACCAACTAAAATACCGGTATTTGCCTTAATTAATCTGTTGGGGAACATAAAAGTCAGACCAGTTAGTTTTTCCCAAGTTAGATCCAAGTCAAACAAAGATGTTAATTTTAGTTGGATATTTTGGACAAAAGAGGATGGTAGATACAGCTATTTTCATCCGTATAAACAACATTTCCGGTAAAGTTTAAATTTATTTAATTATTTAAATTATAAATAAAACAAATTCAATTTAATTTAAATTCACTCAAAACGACGATAACATAACCTTGTGTATGATGGAAGGTTATGTAATTTGCTGGGTTAAGTATTGACCACAGTCGGCGATTAATATAATTACGGGTAATTATTTGTGGGATTAAATAAAAAATGAAAGTTGGCACATGAATCGAGATGGAGCCAAAATGATGTTTTTGCGGAGTATAGTTGGACTAATTCACTGATTAGTGATTATTATTACATTAAAAAAATAATTTAAGCGAAGAAAATGGTATGTGTATGAGGATTATACAAATCAAGTTCGCACGTGAGGTTGGAGTTTACGGTCAATCCCACGGACTCGAATCTCATTTTCTTCCCCTTCCTATTCCCTTTTTTTAATTAATACGTAGTACAGTATTTCATTGGGATGTCAAAACAAATTTACCACTTGGTCAATCAATCATTCCCAATTCAAACCTTTAACTTGTGAGTAGTACAATATATTTTGCTCCCCACTATCCTTTGTCTATAAAATTAAAAATTAGAAAAAATAATATTGACCTCCCCTCTTGTTGATGACCCAATTTATATTTTTATGTCTCATATTTAAACAATTACATTTAGCCTCAAAATTCAATATTCACTTGATGACTAATAATTTTTTGGCCTTACAAAAATTGTTCTTCCCAAACAATTACATGTTAGATGAAATTAGATTTATATAACCGGGATGTGGATGAAAACTACGTAGTAATAATCAAAACTAAAAAGGGTCTAGATGCAATTTTTCCTAAAAATTAATAAAATGATGAAAAGTTTAGTTTACAGTTATAGATTAGATTTGTTTGAGTTGAGTTTGTTAAATGTGAGGATTAATGTCACCAATTCAAATTTTATGAGTGAATTTTCACTTATATATTTTCAATTTGATACTATTATAGCACTACATATTGGTATAACTTGATTTATATAGTTTACATCGAATTCCCAACATCATCATTATCAATTTTTTAATAGTTATAAGGGTGGTGGAGTGGTTGGGTGCTGGGATAACACATAAAAGAAGGTCGAGGGTTTGAACCTCGACAGAGTCATAAGGTGGTTTAGATTTAATTGGAGTTATAAGGTTGGTAAGGGATATATTTAGAGTTATAATGTGGTAAAATAGTAGTGTAGAAGTAGAATACATTAGATTCACCGGTTAAAAAAAAATTCATTATCAATTTAATTTTTTCTTAAAGAAAGGTTACTTTATGACTATAACCAACTAACTTTGAGGTTATTTACCACCAGACCTAGTGCACCCCCTCCACAAATAATTGGTATCTCAATTCAACAGTAGCAACTTTGATAGCGACTAGCAACTGCTATCTTCACCTAGCCATCAAAACGAGGCTAGGATAGTGAAAATACTCTGTTACATGAGAAAGCAAATTAAAATTACAATTTTTATTTTTATTTTTAAAAAGAAGAAGAAGGGAGTAAGTACTAACATTTACATTTTTGACTTTTCACGAGACTATGTTTAACTTCGAATGAATTTTGAATACCATCATAAAAATAATTTTTAATATTATATTATGAATTAGACATCTTATTATTATTTACATAATATATTACAAGTTTTAAAATTAATTTTTATTTATAATTTAGGACTATTTTAAGGTTAAAAACGTTACAAAAATCAATTAAAAAAGGAGTCATTAAAAAATAAAAAATGATTTGGGACGTGACAGAGGAAGTATTAGGTAACGGGGTCACAAATAAAGGATAAACAAAAGAAGCATACTGATGTAAATAAAATCAGTAAGCTGGTGAAGTAGCACATGAGAGGTCGAACCCCTGACGGATGCATAATGTGGTGTATATATAATTGAAATTATAAGGTTCTATTGTAAGTTGGTATATGTTTATTTGGAGTTATAAGACGGTAAAAAAATAGCGTAACAGTGGAATAATTATATTTGTTGTTTAAAAAAAAAACTTCACCTTAGCTATTCTAGATGATCATAAGGATGAGGAGAGAAATCTCATCATCTTTAAATTTTTTTATAAGTGTTTTTTGAAACTCTTTTTTAAATAAACTTGGAAATTAATTGGTATATACAACCTTTTTATGTCAAGGTTAGAGGTTAGAAATCCTTAAAATGAATATGTAGAAAGTAGAGATGATGTACCAGTACTAGTATGACATATAGACGCGTGGATTGAATTCCAATGAATTCCAAAGACGTGCTTGGTTAATTTAGCGCTTTTGTAAGTTATATTGATGTACTAGTACTGGGGATCGTGGGAGGAAAGTCGGGGCGTTGTTAAGTGCTAATGGAACTTTTCTGTGTAAAGCCGAATGTCACAACTCTATGGTGATGATCACAGATTTCAATTCCCTAGAATAAACTTTTTCATGGACTTTCATTGTGGCATGTACAATAATACTATCATAAAGTACAATATGGTGTTGCTTTAACTCATGATTAAAGTAATTTCAACTTTTCGACCATCAAGAATATTAAGGTTCCACTTAAGTTATTAGAGGCCTAATCATATCGTAATCTAGCAACTATCTGGCGTTTCTGTACATCATATCATATCATACATGCTCTTTCTTTTACTAAAATATGAACTACTTCCAGAAAGAACAAGAATTTAGAAAGAAAAAAAAAGTTAACATGTATAGAAAAAATTACGAATTAATATGTATCATCATGCCCCCAACAAATACTTATTTCTTTCTGTTTGAAAAGAGTATGAGTGGTAAAAAAAGATAGTGATATTATTGAAGTGGACGATTGTCTTGTAATGTGATTTTGCAAGAAAAACAGATAAAAAACAAACAACCTATACTGGTCAATTGGGAACCACCACCACAAGATTTCTTTTGCTTAAATATTGATGGTAGTGTCTGCCCTATTATTAAAAATGCTGGAGCAGGTTGTGTGTTAAGGAACCACAATGGAGATTTCATAAGAGCATCTATGACCTTTTTGGGAGATGTTGATGTTAATACGGCTGAATGTCATGCATTCAAGCTAGGAACACAAGTATGTTCTTATTTGAATATAAAGAAACTCATTATTCAGACTGACTCACAATCTAATATCTTGTTTGAACATGGAGGGAGCAGCGCACTTAAGTCATCAGGTGCTTACGTAGGACGCTTTTGAGAGGCTTCAAAATATGGAACAAGTGAAGATCCGTTTTGTTTATAGGGAAGCAAATTCAGTTGCAGATCACTTGATCAATGAAGGGATAAGAAAAACGTTTGGAAGAATTCAAACTTTTTGTGACTCTATGCATTTTGTGTGGGATACTTCCCTTTTTTGGTTGAACAATTTACTTATTTTAGACTCTTTTAATTCTGTCTGGTTTGTAACCTAACTATTTAAGACCTCGTACTTGCTTTTATCTTAATATATGATGAATTTCAAAAAAATTGAAATGGACGATTAACATATGTTTGAATTGACTCGTGTTATCAAGTAGTAATCTTTTTTATTTTATACATTTTTATTTATGAACGTAATAAGGTGAGTTTGATTAATCCTCATCAGGTTAGTTTTTATAAATAACATTCAATGTTTGTTATGTGCAACTCGACTCTCCTCATGGATACTCTCCTCTCCGAAGATTGCTTTAATGAGGGAGAGCCAAAAGTGGGTTGATAGTTTAGAAGAAAAGGAACAATACATGTCATAAAAATGATCGATCATATCAGCTTTTGAGAGCACTTCTCCAAATCCCATAACTTGTTGCGTGCGGGGCCATTTTAATTCCTTCCATTGCCTTTTTATAGTCACAAATTTCACAATTCATTGTATAAAAAAGTTGGCTCCTTTTCAAATTCATAGTAGGGAATGGAAACTCATCTATACTTCCTTTCTGTTACTTCCATTTCCTCGATCAATAATCAATCACGCCATCATCAACAAAAGTGCCTTTGTACTTATCCAATCCCTTCCTTTCATATTCATTCTATTGGACCCTTTCCTATTTTTATTTTCCCTTTTGTACTATACATTTACATCATAAATGTGGTGTATCACATTGTTTATTCAATATCGGGCCACTGCGTGGGAGCTCATATAAATATGTAAGTGGTAAATGTAGTGTGTGAATTTTATAAAAAGTAAATTGATGGGATCTCCAGAAAATTGATAATTTATAATTTGACACATCTTAGTACAAAGAAACAGAGATTGACGGAACCTCCCCCTCCAAACAGATTATGCCTTAATACTGATGTCTAAGTCATTCATTGGGAATCCTGGCCATGCAGGATTTGGTTGTGTTATTAGGAATAATAATGGGGAGGTCATTAGAGCCAGTGGCGGAGCCACTTTGGGGTCCAGTGGAGTCACTGACCACCCAGAAATTCCAAATTACTTTAAAAAAAATATAAAATTTTAACCATATTTTACATTTTGAACCCCCTAATTAAACAATTAAACTTTTATATTTTGACCCGCCTGAATATTTCTCCTAGATTCGCCACTGATTAGAGCTGCAACTGGTACTTAAGAATTATGGATAACAACAGTTGAGTTGTTAGCCAATTAAACATGGACTGAACATTGCTTTGAAATGCATATTTAGGAATATATATTTACAATATGATTCTAAATATGCTATTTCTACCATTTGCATGGACTTGGCGCCGGCGGCGGTGCACCATGAGCTGGTAACTGAGATCCAACAAACCGCAGCAACGGTAGGAGTGATCAAAGCATCTTTTGTCCACAAAGAAGCAAACTACATGCCAGATCAATTTGCAAGGGAAGGAACCAAGAATAAAACCATTTTAGATGATCCAACCTTCCCCTTTTGTGTATCACTTAGGTTCTATTACCATGAATGACATTCGTACCCGGATTGGTTCTATTACGACATGTAATTACGTATTACGTTTTGAAATTATCACTAACATTTTAAAATACTGTAAAGTTATGATGAGTCGCTTGTCACGCGTATGCGTGACATGTTTATTCTAGTCTAATTATAAAAAATAAATCTAGTTGGTAAGACAGTGTATATAGGAAACTTAACTCACCACATGCCTTTACTTTGGGGTAAACATAACTGAAATAATATATATAATTGAGACTCTAGGTAGATAGATTTCCCGATATCTCTCGCGAATTCTCTATACTTCTAGAGACGCACCGAACGTACGCGTTCGAATATGCCAGAATTCCAGCATGAATCTTTTAAGGTTCAATTTTATTTTATTTATTATATAAAAGGAAAAGGATCAAATTCATGGGTTCAAAAAATTTAGGGCTGTTATTTTCCTTTCTAAAAGTAAAAGAACTTGTTTAGAGTTAATTTTCCATGTATATATATCTATGCACTGTTTTGGGACTTGGAACTAGTAAGTTCATGAACCTATTACTTGATGGCCGGCCGGGATCTGCATACAGTCCCGACATTTTCCCACCTATTACGTCAAAATACCATTCTTCTTCTGTAGTAATCGTTAATACTATTCACGATTCAGGTACTGTTAGTCTGTTATAGGTAATATTCGAATTGATACATAAAAAATCAATATTGAAATATATTATATGACATATATATATTCAGTATTTAGTTCAAGATCATCTCAACGGAGCTAGGGTTTCGAAAATAACTTGACTAATTAACTAAATATATTAACGAAAAAAGCTAGAGGAGTCGAAATATAAATTTTTCAGAAATATATGTAATAATAGAAAAATTTACAAAATTTGGGGGGTGACGATATACCCCTCCCCGCTAGACACATCCCTTATCTCCGCTCTTGTTCTTACTCGTACATCAGTTCAAACCCATCTTGAGAAGAAGGATTTAAATGTATCGACATGCCCATTTTCATGTATATATAGACCGTCATGAGTCACTGAACCTTTAAAATGCCGGTATATACATCAAATCAATCCCACCAAGGTGAACATGACAATCATTGTTTTACGCCTGTTATGATATACCATTAGAATTGAATATCTTCTCTTAAAACATTTATTCAACTTGTATGTTGAATTTAATTTCATCCCACAAATTAAATTGGGATTTGGGGGATGAACCAGATAAAGTTTGCTAAACGTGCATTAAAAGACAAGCAATGGCGTGATGTATCGTCATATGGTTATCTAAGACTAGCTCCATCGATGTTTGTAATAAGGTTAGATAAAGGTTTGGTCATCATACTGCTCCCTCCATCCGTTTGCGAAGCGTTAGATAGTCTAACTCGCTTGCTATTAGCAAACGGGGTTAGATGTGTTTTTTTCTTTATTTTTTTTCTTTTTACTTTTTCTTTTTTTTGCTGTTGTTGTTTTTATCCTTTTGTTATTTCTCTTTTAACTGTCTTATATTTTTTGTTTCTTATCTTTTAATTTCCTTTTTCATTATTTTTTTATTATTCATTTTTCATATATTTCACTATTGATAAATTATATTGAAATATCAATTATAAAATTTAAAATAATTGAAAGCAATAGAAATAGAAAGTGACATTTAAATAATATGTAGTATGAAATTTTATATTATTTTAATTATCAATGATATTTAAATAATATGAAGTATGAAGTTTTATGTTATTTTAATTAATTAATGACATTTAAATAATAGGAAGTATGAAATTTTATGTTATTTTAATTAATTAATGACATTTAAATAATATGAAGTATGAAGTTTTATGTTAGTATAATTTTATGTTGTTTTAATTAATTAATGACATTTAATATGAAGTATAATATTTTAAAAAATGAAAAAGGAATACAGTAGTTTAAAAAGAAATGGGAAAAGAAAAAGTAAATTTGGGTAAGATAGAGTATGAGGGTTGAAGATGAAGAGTATGATAGAGTTAGATGTGAGTGGAATGTTGACGTGGCGTAAACTAGAGTTTGTAAGTTGGAGATGGTCTAATGATGGGTTGATGTCATGCGGAACAGAGTCATGCATGGATTACAAAGATAAATTAAAGTTCATATTATTCGAAAGTTAATAATAGGTCGGGGATTTGAGTTACCACGGGGTAAATGAGAACTATTATTGATTATTATTTTGTTGGTTAAAAAAAAAGTTGATGAAGTATAACTAGATATTCTCACGTGAGTACGGGACAAAGTCGGATAGTTTTCTAGAGTCCGAGAGTTGAAAATAGTCTGATACGTAGTACGTTTTTAAAAAAAAGGTTACATTTTAAAGTTTTAGATTAAGACTCTCTGGAAGCCAACTAAAATCGACTATTATTGAGATTGACCGTAACGACGACTTAACTAATCATAGTTGGAAGATCAATTATACTCGTAGTACTCTTTGGTGCCAAATGGCCCTGATTTTCCACTAATTGTTGAATTTTTTTTATCAGTTCGAGGAAACAAGTGTGTCTAATAATATGTGGTATACATCGATGATCGAACTGTGTGTATTTTTATCTACTTAAATAAATAATTATATTATTGAAGGATGATTGCCACTAATCGAATTTGTTATGATTAGTGGTTTATTGTGGGAACTATAGTTCGTATCTTAATGGTCCCCTCCTCAACTATCAGGATCATAGTAGTATTAGTAGTACTCTCGTTGATCGACCGACTAATTATCTTTCATTAATATTAATTAGTTGTTTAATGTTTATGGAGTTGCTAACAGTTAGATAGAGCGGGTTATTAAATTTAAGGGGAAATTACATTCTATCACCTTGCTGCGGCTTCTACTTACGAAATGTTCCTTCTTAGTTCAACAATTACATATAATCCTAATAACCGGAAAAAAATGACCCGATTGTTATTCAGATTCAGAAAAGTTCTGGCCAAACAAGACCTTAGGTTTTTTTTTAAAAATCATTTTCCTTTTCTTTTATCTTTTTTTTTCCACCTCCTTCTTCCTCCTTAACTTCCTCTTACAGTTCCGGTTGGGCTGCCCACATCCAATTGGATCTAGGCAGCTCCGATCGGAGCTGTTAATAGCTCCGAAATCGGAGCTGTAAAAGATCCAAAATCGGAGCTTTCCATTCGGGAGCTGTCAACCGCTTCTGACCGGAGCGGTTTTTTATTTTTTTATTTTTTTTTATATTTTTAATCTTTTGGTTTTTATTCTTTTGGGTTTGTTTTGAAACAAACCCTTGATTTGGGGTTCTTTTATAATAAATATTAGTTCATTTTGAAATTTATATAATTTTTGTGGTTAATTTGAAATATATTAAAGTTAATTTTGTAGAATAAAATAATTTAGAGGCAAATGTGTAAATAATGCAAACTTAAGTTGTTTCTTTCGAGCAAAAAACTGAAACTCCGACAAGGGTAAAAAGTAAAAATGTAAATTCCAACTCTTAAGTCGTAAAAAGTCAAATTTGTGGTGCTATATGTAATTGTTTTTGTCTAACACCACTACAATAAAACAGCCGATTAGCGACGGATGGGTAGCGACGGATGGTTATCCGTCGCTACGGGACGACGGATATAGACGAACTGCGCTTTAAGCTCAGTTCGTCATCAAACCGTCCACAAGATGCGACGGATAGAATTATCCGTCGCTAAATTAGCGACGAATAATCCTATCCGTCGCTAATTTAGCGACGGATACGGTTATCCGTCGCTCACTGTCGTTGACTATTAATTAAAAAAGGAAAAAAAAGAAAAGGAAAAATAAAAAAGAAAATAATATTTTATTAATTACGTAGCGACGGACATCCGTCGCTACGTTAAAAAAAAAAGAAAAAAAAAAGGATAAGACAGGAGATCGTCTTCCCCTCTTCATTTCCTCCTCTCCCCCAATTCTCTAGCAAAACCCTAACCCCCAAAACCCCCAAATTCCGCTCCAGCCACCACCACCGGCACGACGTAACTCCAGCTCCAGTCTCCTCTTCCTCCATCTATTCCGGTCGAGGTAAGTATGTTCCTCTTCCTCCATCTATTCCTCCTTCTACATTATGGTTACTTGATTAGGAGGTTTTGAGGTTTAAATCATGTGGCTTTGTTAGTTTAATTACTACTAGTGTTACGATTATGCCCAAGGACATCCATCTTGCTAGGAGGATTAGAGGCGAGAGAGTTTAGAGCGTTTCCGGGTTTGGGTTATTGGATCTGATTAGATGATGTATCATAGAATGATGATTATGGTTACTTGATTAGGTTTTGAGGTTTAAATCCTGTGGTTTTGTTAGTTTAATTTCTAGTGTTATGTTCTGTACCTTGGTTGCTTTGTTATGAAATATGAATGACCAATGTCAGAGGTTCATAATTTCAATGAATTGGTAGTAGTATTAATTTACTTCTTAATCTTCAATTATGAACTCTAAAACTCGTGTAAAAATTAAAATACCTCAACAAATGACTTGCAATTATTTGGATTTAAATTTAGGAATTTTGCTTAAACATCCCTTCCATGGCAACAATATTTGTGAGTTAATGCATCTCTAAGTACTAATCCCGCATTTCAACCTAATTGTGTATGCTATCCAGGGCTAACAACATGTCTTCTCCAAAACTAACATAAACCAATACTTCAGTTATCTTGTTTGTTTCAATGTTTGTAGATCTATCTATCCAAAACTAACATATTTTATATATGATTTGTGTACATAATGTGTATGTGCAGATCATCATGCCTAGACCGAGGTTGCCGAGATTCTTCAGTTCATCGAGC
This sequence comes from Plantago ovata, assembly GCA_028274465.1. Classification (NCBI taxonomy): domain Eukaryota; kingdom Viridiplantae; phylum Streptophyta; class Magnoliopsida; order Lamiales; family Plantaginaceae; genus Plantago; species Plantago ovata. The sequence goes on from CM051455.1 coordinate 17,867,629, forward strand.
AGTTATACTAGCGAGTCAGATTCGTATTCTGATGGCCAGTCAAGTGAGGGGTCAACTGTGGGGGGCTTTGATGAGTTCTCAGACGATGGTTGTCCGTTCGTATCCTACGAAAATGGGGCAATATATATGGAGAAGGAGGTTCTATTTCCGGTGGGGAAATTGTGAGTATCATGTCATCCTTTTAGTTAGACTTGTGCATTGTTATTATAGTGTTTTTGGAGTTGTGCATGGTTTTATTTAGACTTGTGACTGGTGTTGTATTTGTTGTTATTTTAGATAGGTTGATGCCACGTTCTGTTACCAAGACTTTGAGAGCTTTGATTTTCGCTAAGTTGGATCCTCCAAGCAAGGGTGGAGCAATGTGGTCAACTGTCTCTGAGGAAAGGAAGTTAGAGTTTTTCAATGCCCTAGGGGTAAGTTGGACGATTTTGTTGTATGGATTTTTGATCATATTTCTTGCCAACTTCATCATGTTTTTTATACTGATTGATTATTTTCTTTCATGGAAATGGAATGTTGTAGGAGGTGTTCTTCCTCCCGAACCGCATGAAGAGAGAGTTGTGGTATGCATTTGAGCATGACTGCTCGAGCATGTATAGGGATTATATCTACGATGCAAAGAAAAATAAAGTTAGGCCTGATGGGATTGGGGAGGATGAGTGGCCCGAGTGGCTCGCTTACTGGGAAGATGAAGAAACTGAGAAGAAAGCGAAGAAGAGCAAGTTAAGCCGATTTACCAAGCCGCGATATGGGACGGGGACGTCAAAGCACCATCTAGGGCGGAAGGGCCAGTTGGAACATCACTTGGATTCGGTAAGTCATGTAATATATAAGTCATGTGTATAATTAATTTGCATTACACTTTTGTGTCTTAAGCCATGTATGTAATTCCTAATTAATTGTCTGTTATGCATGCTAGCTTTACTCTTTAAGTAGACGTTGTTTAATCTAATCTGTATGTAGTGTAGGTCTCTTTAGATTTGTCTTCTCTTGTGTTGTTGATGGTCTGACTTAATTATGTAAAGGTGTTACTTAATCTTTGCAGCACTGTTGTCAAGTGCAAATTCTATTCTTTATGCAATATTGTAGGAAGTAGCCATTCATACTATTTATAATGATCTGTGTTTTTTTTGGTTGACGAAGACCGCTGAGGGGAAGCCGATGTCGTTGTATGAGCATCTCGAGAATGCCCACAAGGACAAGAGAGGGAACTGGGATGACGAATGGGCGACCTCGATTACAGTAAGTCCTCAATTGAAATAACTTCATTGTCACATATGACTTCTTTTGAATAATGTCTTCTTTCAAATATGCATGTCATTAATTAAGTGCTCATACTTACACATGTTTTGCAATTTCAGACCGAGTACGAGGGACGGGTGAGGAATCTAGCTCTCACACCCCAAGAAAGGGATGACATCTTGTTGGAGATTGATGGGATTAGCCCCAAGGGTCGTATATACGGCATGGGGAGTTTGGCGCCGAGCATACATGGAGACGTGCATCAGTCGGGGAAGAGACGGTCAAAGATGGACAAGGAGATCGAGCAGCTTTAGGATGAACTCTTGAAGCAGGGCCAGGAGAATGCTCGGATGCGCGCAGAGCAGAACAAGATGAAGGAATACGTGAGACAGCTGGCCGAGCAGTGTGGACAGGCTCCACCTCCAGATGTCTAGCTTCCCATTTACATTACTCTACTCTTATGTCGTACACTTGACTTCGTTAACGTACATTTTCTATTTTCTTTATCGGTGTGGTACATTTGACTCGTTTGTATCTGAATTTGCTTGAATTAGGTTGTGTTTAATTGAAGTGTTTCCAGTTGTCCATAATTATTATTCTATATTGTATACAAAAAATAGGATAAAAATACAAATCAGGGGGAAAAAAAAAAGAAAATTCTGGGGAGCTTAGCGACAGATAGGCTTATCCGTCGCTACACGTGAACAGCGGCGAGGTGCCACGTGTCTCTCCATAAAGCGACGGATAATTTATCTGTCGCTTTATTTGCGTTGACCAACAGAGCGACGGATGGAGTTATCCGTCGCTATCCGAAAGCGACGGATCGGGTTCATCCGTCGCTTTTTCATTTAGCGACGCCACTTTTGGCGACGTCCTATTTAGCTGCGGGCTTCCCGTCGCTAAGCCCCATTAGCGACGGATCGGGACTGAATAGCGACGGATGCGGATGGCATCCGTCGCTATTCAGCTGTTTTCTTGTAGTGCACTGGGCTACATGTAATTACTTTACTAAAAGTGTAAGATCTATAATTAAAAAAATAAGAGGGAGGCTATATGCAAATTATCCTAAATTTAAACTCTAGTTTATTTCTGATTTGAACCCATCGAATGAAATTGAATTTGAACTTTGAAGTGAAATTATGTTGGGATTCCTTGCATTCAATACAATCCGCAGTCTAAGACCTAGTTTGCTGCTTGACTCGTAGTCTGAATATATATGTTCTGAATGTTTCTACAATCTTTAAATTTATGTTTATGCGCTGTTAATTTTAATTTATTTGCATAAGGTAGATAGGTTTTATCTTGGTTATTAAATCCCAAAATAATAAATATATGATACTGGTAGATGTTTTTCTGATTAGATTTAGTTATAGGTTTTGTTTGAGCCATGAGTTGATGAATGAAGTTATTTTCCGTAAGATGATGACACAACCTTAGATCGCTTAGTTTTGGAGTTATAAAGTGGTATAGTGCTTAGTCGTTCGCTTTGCAATGTAGAAGTATATCTTTTCTTTGTGCCGACTTAACCATCGAAGGTAATCGTCACTGATATTTCTTTAATTCACTATTTTTCATTATTAATTAGTAAACTAAATAACGAGTTCCCAACAAATTAATATACCCTTACATGATAAAATGTTTCTCTTTATGAATGCCAACCAGTTTGTTGCAAACTCAAGCATCTGTCATAAAATTGATACTACTGGTAAGGAGTAAGGACAACAAACACTTGGCAACTTACATTTTTTGAATTTCCCGTACCTATTTTCACCTGAATATTACTTTCAACGTAATTATATCAGTTGTTTAAGTATTCAAAACTCCTGCTAGATCAATATTTCGTGAAAGTTTATACGGTATGTTATTTTGCTTTGAAACATTTGCCACCCTTATTGAAATTACTAAATTACTGAAATTCCTGCGTTCGCCCGTGCCTCACGTAGTTTTAGTCGTGTTTACCTAGGTTTCATGCTCTACGGTCCATTTCCGATTAGTTTGACCGCTAAACTGCAAGTCTGCAATTGGGTACTTATTGTTGTTGATATGATCAAACCAATAATTGGCATGAATGTAGTAGTACTTGAGATAATACTCCAAAAGATGAACTTTAACAAAGAGATGAGTATCTTCGTTTCCTTCTCAGCATACACATTAGCAAGAAAGCCAAGCAAGCATGCCTAATCTTTATGACTAAATCTCCAAAACATTTGGCTTTTTTACAATGTCAATTGAGTTTTAATGTATAATCTTCCAAATCAACAATTAAACAACCAAAAAGCAACTTCCACCAAACACACCCATCTATAAACTACTCATCTCATCATACACATAATGGCTGATCTAGTTTGAGGTCATGGATCCATAAAACAAACCATTTATATATTATCACACATGATTGATTAGATTAGGGAAATTTGTGATTTATTTCTTCTAATTGAGAGTGTTTTTTAAGTGTTAATCTTTTGTCATTTCATTAGCTTGATGTTGACTAGAAGATTAAATTAAGGGAAAACAACTAACTCCACTTGGTTTGGAGCATCATTAGGTGATCCATGTTCCAATCAATCATGATCACTTTCTATATATCTGCTGCAATAATTCAAATCATCTAGCTAGCTAGCTCAATTTTTCATAGTTCTAAATTCTAAGTAATTACAGTATCATTTTTATCTTCAACTTAGTTGTAATTAAGATGCTCACTAATAATTCTGTTATCATATGATTATATCTATGTGATCCTGATTCAGTGTTGCATCCTACAGATCATAGAATTAAGTACATAAACACTGATCCCAATTTTGATACTATGTCCTTAATCATTAAAAACCAGTTTTACTAAACTTTTAGGAATAAACCACCACATTGCTATTGCTATTAGACTATGTTTAGCAAAATTAGCGGATAAAATGACTTCTTTTGTAATTGTAAGACAGTAAATACTAAATAAAATCATCCAATTTATAGGGTACGTATCTTATAGATTTATATATTCGTTTGTCTAATTTACGCCGCTGCAAAATAGCAAGCGTGATATTAAGCTCAATTTTCATAGAAGTCACTCATTATGCTACATTGTGCCTAAACTAGTTAAGGTGTTAATGCTATGCCACTAGCTGTTGGTTCAATAATTGTCGCATTGTGTTAGCTCCACGAGCAAGTGTTGCTCTTGTGGGGAAAATGATTGGTGAATTGATAATGATATGAACTAATTAAAATCATTGGTTTAGTTTGGTAATTACTAATTGGTCCAAAATTTTTTTTATGAAGTAGTTCGTTTTATTCATCACATGTAAATTTTGTACAATATATATTGTCTCGGATATTCCACTAAACAGAATGGTTTCCTTAGATGCATCAAACCGAATACAAGTCAAATTGGCTATTCCACTACAACAAATTGGCAATGTCCAATTTATATTCTTCACTCTTCAGAGTGGCAAGTCAATGTCCAATTTAGATACTTATTTGACCTTGTGCAATTTATATACTTTTTTAATTTTCATATAATACCGCGCAGGTGTACTACAATTGATGATTTGGCTAAAAAAGTAGTGATAGGACGTGTTTATTAAAAAAAAATTGTATTAGCAACAATTTTATGCCACTACAACAGATTAGTCGTATCTGTTGCATATACTAAAAAAGAAAAAGAAAATGCACCAACACAATAAATCTTCTTTTCCCAATTTTCTTGTACCACAATTCTTGACCAGAGAGAGATTAACAGGGAGGCACAAGTTTTTCTTCGCTGGAATCTTCTTCTCCACCAGGTTCTTCCGTAGCCGACTTCTTCAGCTTCTCCGTCTTCTTCTGTATTGTGGCCCGGGTAGTCGGGATTGAATATTGGGATAGAATTCTTAAAGCTGAATCTGGAGGAGTTGATTGATTTGGAGAAGGAAAAAAGGGTTCTAGTTGATGCATGTTTTGATTTTTTTTTATTGAGTTAGTGTAATAAACATTCTTTTAATTATTCAATAAATGTTGTTTCCTTGAAACACACAGTCGACTATGGTACACGAGCACATGTATTACACTTTTGCGAAAATTGAAAATTTATATAAATTGGACAATGTGTTACGGTGGATTACATAAATTAAACATAGCCACTCTAAATTATATGAATTGGACTATCTCAATATGAATATGAAGTACCAAAAATGAATTTTACGCCATAAAACTACCTCATTTCTAAAGCTATTAGTAGCTAGCAAGGAAGTCTGCAGTGGAGTTTGCTGGAGATCCAAAAAGACTGCACCTATATTCTTAATATCCTTCACCAAATTCCATGCCTGGCGCAATGGTTACTTCTCCCTGCAAATGTAGTGCAAAACTTAAAAAGCCCTCGAGTCCTTGACCATATTTGAATTTGGCAAAGGAAACCCCGAAATGCAGGTCTCATGAGAAAAAGCTCCAAAGTTTTCAAATAACAAGTTTCCTTCCTGCAGGTCAATCTAAACTTAGCTGCCACAAGCCCACAACCGTGAAAAGGGGTCGAAGTAATTCAAGCTTAAACTCACTCGACTTGTAGATGAGTGTGACATAAATTCGTCTATATTAATACACCAATACCACCTCATTCGTAGGATTGGTTTAACCTCCTTCCCAAGTTTCATACTTAATTAAAACAGGACGGGGACAGTAGAATTCTGCCATCTAAGTCTAGAACACATTCCATTATTTCATCCTATATGGAACTAGCAAAAACCAAATGTGCAAAGACGTAAACAAACTCAATTTATACCTTTCTCCATTATCTACCCCAAATTAACAGCAGACTTCCGAATTTACAAGCAAGTTATACAAATATTTGGACGGATTATAAGTGTACATATAGAGCAGAGCACCCTCCAGCCACCACAAGTAGTTGTAGTGTGCATCTGAACAAATAGATTATGATAATAAAACTCTCTCACATAACACGCGAACCCATGATTAACCCGGATTGAACCCCAAGATCATGCAGCATCATACACACCAAAGAACTGGTGCGAACAAATTTTTAGAAGACCGAACAAATTCTCTTCACATGAAAATGACATATGTTATCATTCCCCCTTAAACCACACAAGAAGCACCAATTAATACATAGCACCAGAAAGGTATCACTCACTAGTCACAATCTTATTAAATTCAGAAGTCAGAACACTGTAGCATTTAAACAAGGCACCCTTTACTGAAAAAAAAATATATCCCAAGCAAGACCAACAATCACTTAAAAGTCCAGCATCGTCAACAGTTTGCTTCAGTTTCTGCACGGTAGGAGGATCCTGCAGCAGTAATAAAATGCTAGTAGGATGTTGCTAAGTTATTATCAACCATATCAAATACCTGAAAAATCGCCCTATCCAGCTGACTGAAACTCCGCACGATAGCGCACAGTATGAGCCTAATTATCTGCCAGACGATAAACCAGGAGAATCATCATATTTGCATAAATAATCAGTCGTAATAGCAGGCACATGAGGATGATTAACATGTATGCATATACGTACCAGTTGGCAGTAAACAACAGTAAGAAAGTTACGCTGTTAGCTCCAATACATCAAGTGGTGTCTTCGATGCCTCATTCCTTATTGGCAGGAGTCACGGAAATATAGACCCTTGGAAATGCTTTCTGGTAACTCTCTCAGACATCTATCTAATAAACATACATCCCGGGCTATAAGAGGAGAGGTGATGCGGTGAATAGTTGCTGTATGAGTTTCAGAGATCTCTACTGACACTATCTTAAACTCTACAGTATTCTATTGACCAAGTCCGACTGTCTACTCTACATCATTGGTTCAAAACGAAACACAAGTTGGTTTCAGTGGTTATAATTAATAAGTTTATGCTGTTGTGGAAGCAATTTATCAAACTTTTATCCGTTCTTACCAATGTTTCTTACAGGTGATGTGGGGCAAGCTTGTTTAATTGTATCTGTCTTACATCCGAGACCGGAATGAATATTGGTGGAAAGATGTTTTATTTCTACGCTTAACTCGAGATGATGTTAGGTTTATTCTGCACAACATTCATTAGTTTAATCAGTTCTAGTAATTTCTCACGGAGTGCAGGTTGCAGTTGGAACACCGTCAGCACAAATTACAGTGGATCAACTTCCACTATCCGGCTTGGGGAGTGTGCTGTCTTCTCTCTCTGCTCTATCGGCACAGGTTCCAGTGGATTAACGTCTGCAAGTGGTTTAATTTGGAGAACGCTATGCCTATGATGTTATTCAATGGCCTTGTTAAACTTCTTAATCAGTCCGGTTACATGCCATATGGTTCTTGTTTTTAATATTCTCCTTCTTGTTTTCAGTATTCACCTTGTTATTTTAATAGTAGTACTTGTTATATACAACCATTATATATAAACATACATTAGAAAACTATTATAATTGACATGGCTGCCACTTATCATATCTTTTATTTTCGCTATATATTAAGTTTTGTTTGTTCACCACTTGGGCTATTTGAGTGAACTTTGTAGGTGCGACATTTCCCATATCTTATTGACCAGTTCATGATCTAGATGATCATTAAGTTTGCACGTATCATCCCCCAATTTTTTTTTGGATGGCTTCATCTGTAAGGTAACAGTAACTATTTGGCAAGAACTCACGAGTGAGTGTACTTTACGGGTACGATTACCAACCGCACAGGTGGTTGGTATCAGTCATCATATGTTTATCACTGGTAAGCCGGGAACAGTAGCATCCGCGTGTGGATGGTCGATTTGTTAAGAGCTCTCCAATATAACATGGATGCCAAGTGATAACTTCATAGTCCGTACATTCCTTCCAAGGATTCTCAATGAAAGATTTGATGAAAGATAATAGTAATAGTAAGAGAGGTTAAATTTGGTAATAAACCGGATAAAAGTGTATTTTATTTATTTTGGTTTTTACCAATATCCGACCGATATGCACATCTAATCCAGACAAGCACTGTCAAGCTCTTTTCGAGGAGATGGCAACCCAACTGCGTTATTCACATCCACGAAAGGCTTAATATGACCGTTCAATTGGTTAGAGCCCTCGGGTCGAAGAGACCTTCCACGATAAAGACATCTTTAAGCTCAATTCGTACCCGAGACCTTGCTTAAGTGAAATCAATTAACTTAAAAATTTGACCCTACTGTTATGAATAAGCTTTTACAAAATGTACGTTGAGGAAAACTAGATGCTAAGCTAAACTAATGGTCGTAACTAAATGAGAACCAATAACCTTAGTTAATTCAACTTAAGTGTTCAGCCAACTTAAGTGTTCAGCCAATATTTAGCAAAACGAGTTGATAAGTTAGCCTTTAGGTTAGCTGAAACCGACAATTGATATGTTAGTTGGTTTTCACTAGGTTTTAGCATATTAGATTATATACTTAAGGTTGCTCATTCTTTTGTATAAGCTAGTAATTTATAAAATCACCCTCTCATAAAAGGGACCGTCTTATTTTTAATTACATTTAGTTCCATTTTCTTCTTGACCAAAATTTTGAGCCTTATTATTTCTCCTCCAATCAAACATGGCCTTAGCCAATTTCCCTCTTTTTCCTTCCTTCTTGTTCAAATTCAAGCCCGATCTGGGAGCTGCAACTCCCAAATATTGAATAAGAAGAAGATTAAAAAAATTAAAAAAAGGGAATTTTTTTTAAAACTTTTTTAAAATAATCTTGGGACTTGTTTTGGAATATTAATTTTGTTGGGATTAATTTACAATTAAGGTTTTTGGGCTAGTTTGAAATTTTTAGAAGTTATGTGATTTAATTTAAAATATTTAGTGACAATTTTATAAAATTGAAAATATTAGAGTCAAATGTATAATAAACAGAGAGATTGATGTTGTTTGGTATTTTTTATCCGAGGCAAAAATATAATTTCTGCATTTTAATTCACCAAAAGTAAGTTTGTGGAGCTGGATGTAATTAAAACTATCTAATGGGGTATAGTTTTGTAATTAAAAATGAAATTGTCCCTTATACGTAATATCGAAATCGAAATCTAACGGGTCCATCCACCCTATATTTAATGTTTTTCATATTGTTGAAGACTTTCATATGTAAAAACATATGTAAACTAAATTTTTTTTTTTTTTAATATTTTCCTAAACTAAAATTCTGATTTCCTAACAAATACTAAAAAAAAAACAAATAGATTAATAGGTATGAAGACGCGAATAAAACACACACACACACACAGAGGGAAGGGGGTTCATGTGAACCGGAAGGTCAAGTTTTGACTTATGGGCAATGGTCATTTTTTACCGTTGGGTCTGAGTCCGACCCGGTCCGAGGCTGATTTGAAAGGCTAGGTGAGTCAGCTACCAATCACCTTATTGGCTTGTTTTGCCAAACATACATTGAATCGAAAAACAAATCGATTAGCTTATCAACACAGCTTCTAGTTTAGCGTCGACCTTACAAACTTATTTCAGTAAAAAAATGGTCAAATAAGTTCATCTAGCTTATAAGCTCAGTTGAACAGAGCCAATAGGTGGTACATATGTAAAACAAAGATTTTGCAAGAGTAATGGTATCTTCCGAAAAAATACCAACAAATGTTTGCTCGGTGAGTAACTTGGGGTTCACTTAGCAAGGTCTCGAGTTCGAGTGTTATGGATGTAAAAAAAACATTGATGGGAGAGCCACCCCCCCCCCCCCCTAAAAGAGGGCTTGGCATAGTTTGGCCGGATTAGTCGCATCTAGCGAATACGTGGAAAACCCAAAAAGAAGATACTTCACCAAAAATGAAATGTAAGACTTATGTACGCTAAAATAGTAATGAAAATATGGGAGTTTTACACAAAACTGAAGAAACAAGGAAATTGATGGATTTAGATCGCTAGATGATCAAAATCACTCCCAACAACAAGGAATCGGGGATGATGTGATCACATAGCCCTGGTTCATCATAAATTTATTGACCTCGTCATTTAAAATGAGATACATCATACGGTTTTTTTGCATTGACCACAATCACATGCAACTGTGGAGCATTTCATCACGCCTCAGGTCTACTAACATAGTTGCAAAGCTTCCCTATCGACGTAATGATTTCACCCCAAAAGAACAAGTAGGTCTGATTTGATAGGAAACCCCTTTTGTCTACCTATTTTACTATGATTTACTTGGACATGCAAAAATGACATGTGTTGTAGCACAAATCGATAACTTTCATCGTGGGAATGAGCACAAAAGGCACATCATAGAAGCAATTTATGGGTTGTGTGACAACATGATTCATGTGATAATAGGCACCAATAGAGCAAAAATCACATATTTAAGAGTGGGCATTCTAAAATAACCTACCTTGCCACAACATAGTCGAAAATAGTTGGGTTGTACATTCCACTTGGTCGATAACAGATCACATAGTTGTGTTTCCTCCATGTCTAATGTTATGTTGGACCATGCCTGACATCTTCACTTGACATACTCATTTGTACAATCCAGTAAATCACTAGAATGTCTCATCTCCCTCTGAGGCATGCCAGTAAACCCATGACCATGAATCCAACTCTAGACATCCAAAGCAGTGCCAATCTCCAACCTTTATAACCACAACCAACTATAGAACATAACCACCTCAGAAACATAACAGCCAAACCCGATTGGTCTACCTTAAATCACTTGAAATTCACACAATATATACCCATATGTTGTCATGGTTTGGTTGAGAGATTGTGGTGGCCATGTAGGCACTTGAAGGTGCAGTTAATTAGCTATCTAATTTGCCATGGAGAACAACATAACATGGGCCTAATTGTCAATTTTAACAAGCTCCTTTAGTAAGTTGGTATAAGGTATGAGATTCCCCTAACCATCATGTGATGACTTTTGTAACGCTCACAGATTATGTGCGAATGGATTTTGAATTTATGTAGACTAATGTTATGAGCACTCTCGATGTCCTTTCACATTATTCTCATGATTCATGGACAAATATCGTCGAGAAAAGAGAAGATCATGAAATCGTCGATCCCACAATGCACATTAAACATGAGCAAAGCAGGGTTTACAAGTTGCATAAAGAAAGGGTGTGTAATGAAGGCTTCAAAACTTGGCAATGAGTTCACGTTTTTACACAACGTGACGTCATGGAATGTGCAAGACACTCTGAGCCGCCTTATCTTTAAAATTCTTGGTTGCTAGATAGGAAATATGTTTTCAAGGAGATTGATTATAGTTATCGAGCGTTCATAAAGGTTCATACCCAAAACAAACGTTGCACCAATCACAAAATACATGAGAACACATTATCTAGAGACTATACCAACTCCCATAGGAAATACGTGCTCTCATGCATATACAACTAAACCGTGGTTCTCATAGCATGGCTCTCAACTAGCTCCTCTATTAAATTCTTGCACCATGTTTAAATGACAATCCGTCTATTCTAACATTGTAGAGAGCAACTAGCTCAAAATATCGGGAACCTATCCACACATTTAGCAATGTGAATTCTTATTTCAATGTCTACTCGCATATCTTATTAGGGCGCATGTCGTTAGGCACATATAGGAGGTTAGGGTTTCTAGAGTTTGCAGAGGCGCTTCATCACCAATCATTGAGTTGCACCACCTTTACCACCACCATGGGTCATATGCACAACATTGGTCAAGGTATTTGTGCTTCAGCTCTTCCTTGCAAAAAAAAACTCCACCAAGCTACTTAATGATCGCTTCTAGAGAGGAACATTTACAAGTTTGCTAAGAAAGGTTTGACACAGACAAATCGATGTTGTCTTTGTGTTTCTCACGGTATTGCTCAGGTAAATAGAAACATGGGAGAGCAAGATCCCAGGTGTCCCCAAAGCTTATGGACTTGCACCGGATATTCTAGAGAATCTTGATTAAGAAGGTAGGTTATCCTCAAGCACTCAGAGAGGAATAGGAAGGATTCACCATCTTGCTAATTACTACAAGAAAACCAAGAAGCTCTCCGCCTAGTATGGAAGTACAAGATACAACCACTGCCACCACACTTGTGGCGCAGGTTAAAGGCTAGAGCACGTGGGCTACTTTGAGTAGTGAAGACAAGGTAGTGGAGTTCCCGATAAGTAATATTGGGATATTGCACTTGGTCTTGGATTTATTGATTTTAAGTTTTGTCTTTAGGTAGACAATCTTTTAATTACAAGTTCTACATCGGAAAAAAATGTTAGTAGGCACATCAAGTTCTCATCGTGAGCAGGCCTCCCACAACGAACATCCTTGATAAATGCACAAAATGGTATTAACAATAATAATAATAATAATAATATAATAATAATAATAAAGGAAAGCTAGCAAGATTAACTTTCGGTTGGTTCTTGGGATTCCCAAGAGGTGTCAAAATGTTCCCCCATTCCCCATGGGTTCCCCACTTGTGATGTGTTTACTTGAGAACCAAGGGCAATGAAGTTTAATGATTAAATTTTGAACTTGTTAGATTATTGGTAGTTTAGTTCATTTGGGGTATCTATAAATCTTGCATGGTACAAGACTAGAAGAAATTGAACTTGTAGCTATCCCTCAAAAGTCCTCGTCCTTGTTAATAATAGAAGTCTGCCTACAAATTACCTAACCAATGTGTAAGTAGGATACCTAAAGTTTCTTCATCCACAAAAGGGCCTACCTAGTTCTTAGAATTCTACACCATATCATCTTCTCCCCTTCTAAAACTATTCCCCAAGTGTCTTATTCTAGCCTCTCCTAATAAATGTTGAAAGAACTAACCTAGTCCATAATATCTCTCTTTGTATCACACACACACACTAACATCAGACCTTTGGATGATAGTGAGCATCAAGGACAAGTTACCACTATCAATATAAAAGTACAGATAATGTTAAATGACCTGCAACCACCAAAAAGCGAAAAACATTATGTACATTTAAATCATTCAACTCAGATTCATGTAAAAATTCAAAATCCAACCTAAGTAACAACCTTAAGGCATCTCATTTATCTACACTCTCGTCTAATTGCAAAGAAAAAACAATTGAGCTCTAATCACTACAACAATGCACTTATGGAGACAAGCTTAAGAAACATCAATGCCTGTAACTTATGTACAGAAACTTCATGCAAAGTAGTTTACCAAAACTTTCTCCAAAAACTCAAGTCAAAGTATATGCATCTATAAGGTGATTAAACTAGAGTTCAGGATATAGAAAATATTACATACAAACCATTAAGCGATTCACCGGTTGTATCATCTTGGTTGCGTCCAAATGGCCAGCAAAGATTTCAGATGCTCATCCACTTCATGATTTCCCATACTTCTCAATATATCCCTGCAATAATTCAATAAAATCTGAAGTGGTATTGTAGAATCGTATTACCAAGGGTAGAATTCCATGCAAGGACATAATTAGCACTTGATTAAAATACTAACCTCAACAAGCTTTGCAAGTTTGGAATGACAAACAGTAAGATAAAACTTGGTTGACTCAGGTGTGTTGGGTACTTGCTCAGACTGTAATGCGCTGACAACCTTATCTACAGACTTTCTCACTATTGTTTTATGAGCAGCCTTGCTCATAAGGCCCTCCCGCCACGTTGGTTTTACTAACTCCTTTACATATTCTATCAGTGCAGCTTGGAAATACTTCAGAGATTTTTCCTCATCCTGCAGATGGCCCTCTTTCTTGACCTTGACATCAATGTCAAGAATTTTATGAGATTCATCAACTTTCTGTTCAGACTGTTCCTTTGGTCTGTCAGGTTCACTATCCTCGATATTAACAGAAGTCAAAAGTTCATCTGCTTCTTCTGAGTTCCTTGACTGCATATGTGCTTTCATCATAGATGATCCATGTCCAGAATTGGAAGGTTTTCCAAGCCAATCTTTGACTTTGTTTTGCACACTGTCATTATGGATACGATCATTTCGGATTTCTTTCAATAACAAGTTTTTAGTAAAATCATGTGACGGGCAGAAAGGAAGAGATGGTTCCCAGTCATAAGAAGGTATGTTTGCCTTATAACTGATCGGCTCTTTATCCCTGAACAAATGATTTCTCAAAGGACGTTCTGATTCATAATAAGAAAATGGGGAAGCACCTAGCTGTATAGAAGAGGATATGGAAGCACGGCGCTCTAGAAAGGTGTTAGCGTTCCACGGTGACAAAGCAAACGGTGGAGGGAAGGATAGGCCAGAAGACTTGTGGTCGCTCAACACCAAACCATGTCTTTTATCCATCATTTCCATCAATGCCGTCCCAGAGGAAGAAAACCTGGGGTTATGACTATGGTAATCTGATATGACAGAGGAACCAGAGAAATACCCATGCTGTGTACTGTTCCCATCAATTGAATTGCCTCTCACCATTGGGGAAATATAGTTTCCGTAGTTATCTGCATAAGACCTTTTTCCATGGCCATCTTTACAAGCCGGTAAGAAATCACTCCCTAAGACATCACCTTTATGGATAGACAGCTCTCCTCTCTCGACATTCAATTTGGAGTTGTCTCCAATATACTTTGATGAAATATGGGCACTTGGAGAAGCTCCCACTGCTAAAATACATAAAGTTCAATATTAGCTCAATTGTGCAAAAATTGAACAGAAGTGCTTACTTCCAGACATGCAATAAGATTAATTTGTAGTAATACCAAATGAATGTCAGATTACCTTCGCTATTGTCTCCACTTTTCTTCACTGCGGCATATGATCCCTCTTTAATGTGAAGGAACCTACAAGAGTTGCCTTTGATGCACCACCCCTTAGCAAAAAAATCACAAGCAATTTTTTGCTTCTTATTCGACCCATCAAATTCAGCAATGGAGGACAAATCTCTCATCCTCATCTGTGAGTTATGCACCCTGAGAACATAATGTCATTAGGACTTAATGCCAGATTTCAAGAATTGAAACAAGGTTATATGATGTAGTAGAAAACCAAAATTAGAAAGTAGTGAAACTTTGCTTGAGCAGGTTTCAAGGAGAAACCTTGGTGATATTTTCACGTTTTCCGGAACTTCTGCGGGCAATACCTGCTTGTTCTTGGCCTCTTCAACATGAGGATGAGTTTCTACGACAGTAGATACACATCATTATGCTGTCAGGTGATCAAATCTAAGAACGGCTGGGAAAAGCTAATTAAAATTCCCACCTTTGGCATCAGCTAATTCACTTTCAGTTGGATCCGAAACACTGAGACCACCAACATTTTCGTCTCTTGTAAGGACATCTTTCAGTGGCTCCGAAGCAATACTGCCTGAGGTCACAAGACCTGGTGTTATGTGTTCCTCATCCTCCTCAGTTTCCAAATTTCGATCAGTATCTACAACAGAGACCAAGTAAACAAAATAAGTATTTAAAAGGGCGAGCAGATTGATCCATCAACAACAGAGTTCAAGAAAGTTGGTTAAAACTACAAAATATCACTGATTTCCCCAAAGGTTGAACAAAAGTTATCGGTCACTATTATAAGACCAGTATTTCACTAGTATGCAAAATATTTGACTCTCTTGCCAATAAGAAAGAAATAGCTAAGGTCTTGATGTTGCATTAGATGTGCCATAATACCAGAAAGACAGACTGAGAAACAAAGACAATCATGCCAAGGTAGTAGGTATAGCTCCTTCAGAAGATACAACACGATTTTTTAATCATTTGCTTAGCGATGTCTAACCTAGCCTATAGATAGATTTATTCACCATGTAGAGTCCATGACTTGAGATCCTTCCAGGAAAAGAAATGAATTATAAAACCAAGTCATAAGTTAATATGTACAGATACAGAAGCTAAGGGGACATTATTACTTATACATCTGGTAAGAGAAAGAAATGAAGAATGCATTTACACGAATCTATCATCCATGTCCAATGAACCATTCATATGTTTACACGGATATAAGCCTGTAACAGGTGGTACTAAAGATTCTCCAACAGCAACAGGAGATGCATTGCTTAAAACGACATGACTCAACTAGGCAAGATACAACTCGATGTACATAGACATGATTGGAAAGACGATTAAATTCTTTTAGTGGAGCATTCTTTCTTTTTTAATATAATATAAGATCACAGTAGATAGAACCCTTTAACTGCCAGTGTTTCTTCAAGATGCCAAAACCGCCATGTGTACTGAAAACGAGTTCACTTAAACAGTCATGGCACTCTGGATCTTAGTATAGAGTTCACCTTGGCGTGTAAGGAGATAAGGACGGGGAAAACTGGGAGTGGAATAAAGAAGTAGATTTACGAAACGAAGCATGAATAAACAGCCCTCATTAGACATTAAGGCATTGCTACGTGCGGCCTCATTCCATTACGAACAGTAGAGCCAGATTTCATCTTCCAACCAAGCTATGCTTTCCACAGAATTGAGAATGCATAATTGGTGCGGTGGAGGAGTTTGTTTTCAAAGGCAATTTCTGGTCAATCGCATTCGGATAGACAGAGCAAGAATTGTGTCTCAGATAGGAAAAGAATAAAGAAGTATAGAAACAAGATGCCGATTATACATCGAAGGGCCCCACTTAGCTCAAACCATCAAGAAGCACACTGGTTTCGATTCCCATTAGTCTTTCACCAAGTCCTGAGAGGGACAAGTTTCTCAAATTCTTCCTACTGACCTTCACGTACTAAGCGCGAAGAGTAGGTTTACATGAACATGCATCCTCCTTAAGACTAAGCGCGACACGTACCCAGAAATATCAACAATCTATTAATCTCAGTTAACATTTCATTTTCTTCCACGAAAACAACAAACATACAAAGAACATGTAGACACCAACACCTTGGTCCCCTGTTTTCTATAGACAAAAGCACTGATCAAAGTTTCCTTACATTTCTATCAAAAACCTAGAAACTTTTCTACTCCTGATATCTCTGAAAATGAAAGCAACAATCTAGTTCTCAAACAAAGGTAAACATATGAAGATAATCGAAAGTCAAACCATGGCAACAAATCGAAACTGCAAAATTGAACACAGCAATGCACAACAAACACGTGAAATCAACAGAGTGCACCAGCAAACAGAAGCTTCTATGCTTACATACAATCACCGCAATAAACAACAGCAACAGAAGGATCATCCGATTACCAGTTTTTGCAATCACACTCATGCAGCACTAATTCAGTATTGAAAAAACAAAGTCTATACCAGATCTATAGCGTAAAACTAACCAATTCCTTGATTCTCTTCAGCTACAGGTGATAAGCCATCGCCCAACGAAGACTCGTTATCTTCCTCCGCCAATTCCTCTTCACCGACAACCTCCTCTTCAATTTTAGCCTCTGTACCTTGTTCCTCTATTTCCTCCTCAATCTCTTCCTCAATCTCCTCCTCAACCTCCTCTTCTACCTCGATCTCCTCGTACTCGTACTCCTCGTCGTCATCTAGATCGGAATCCGAGGGTTTAGATGACGGCGCAGACACCGCCGAAGCGACCGGTAAAAACAATTTTTCACTCTGTATATTACTCATTTGGGATTTTTATCGGTGGTGGACTTTGCCAGATGCTTTGCCCCTGTGTCTGAAGCTAACAACAAAAATGGGCGTCAGCAGTTATTTATAATAATAAATAAAATAGTACGAGGGCAGGGCCGGTTCAACAGATCCGTACGTTCTGTTTGGGTCGTCGGCCCAACTTCTTTAGATCCATCTTGGTCTCTGGGAGAATCAACAATACATGTCTCGTTGTCCAAGTAGGATTATCTATCATACTTCCCTCTTATTTGTTGTTGTATGTTTAGTTACTGCTGAGTAGGATTATCTGTCATACTTCTCTCTTACATGTTGTTGATTTGTATGTTTTTATATAAAATTGGCGGATTCTAAATATATATCGATTACGATATCTGTGAATAACAAATTCAATTTGTTCTTGCAGATTTCAGTAGAAACATAATTAAGTAGTGTGTTGCAAACTGTAGATGAGGAGTTTTTTTTTTTTTCTGTAAAACTTGGGAATATGAAGAGATCATATATAACATATATATACTAAAATATAAAATTGGCACGTGGAAACGTAATAAGCACGACGTCAAGGTCAGTAAAAGCATTGTGTTGATGATATGTGGAGTTTGTAGAGATCGGCTATGAAGCCTTTGAGAAAGATACGTGGAGCTCTCGTGGCATCACTCAATTGCAACTCCTGACAGAAATTCGTATAATGGTGAGTTATGATTGGAAAAGTCGACAATGAGGGTTCAAATAGAAATTGTTATGTGTTATAATTATGTAGAATTAAATGCAATGGCAGCTATGTTTTAAATCATTTTACGAATATATCCAATGTAAGAAATGGGCTATTTTGATACGTGAAATCCCATTGGATGCTCTTAAGCATCGTGTAAAGATTGATCTAGGATAAGTAAGGTTTTGATTAAGCAATCTAATACCTTCTTCTTGCATATTCCGGACATACAGTACACAAAGTTAACTCCACATATTATGAATGATGTGTTAAAAAGTTTCATAACACATTACTATCCATTCCACACGTCATCATCCATTACTCCAATATCATATTCTTTTTAATTAAACGAACATAACAAGAAAACTCATGGGGGTTTATGAGAACCCGCATACAAGATGCACTTTTGGGCCAAACAAAAGTGTCAATTGACAATTTCAAACTACTAGAAAGTTGGCTTAAGATCATTTTAGTTTCATTTGGTCTTCTTTAGCTTTTATAGGTTGGACCACCGAATAAGTTACTAATGTGACTCCAAATTAAAAGACTATTTTGTACAGATGAATGTTCTCATTCGGCCCAACCCCATTACAAATACAAGCATGGCATATTGCCAAAACCTCATAACATGTTAATAAAGCAGGAATGCGTAGTATTTGAATCAGCATCTCAATGTTTTCATGGGTATCGGTCGCTGATAACCGTTAAAACTAAAACTAAGGTAGGAATTGGAATGCATAAATCCAAATCCAAATTATCTAAGTTTAATCTTGATCCCCGCCTCACACCCTTTCTATGTTAAACCCCTTATTGGTGATTTGAAAACGGACTAGGTCAAGAAGTACTATGAATCTCATTCCGCGTTTTAACGAATGTTGGAGGTAGGAGTCCTTCAATGTTCATGATGAGTCCTAATGTGAGACTCACTGCTACACTGAGAGAGTGAGGGATGAATCCTCCCATAGAATGAGTGTTTGCAACAACCTAACTTATCATTTAATTTAAGGAGAAATTGTTTTTTGAGTGTTTGTAACAACTTATAAGTTGACAAATTCTCTTAATTTAACTTGGATAAGTTGAAGTTGAAGAAGATGTGTTGGACCTCCTTAAATGGGTATCTGCAACAACTCAACGTATTCAGCTTATCACTTATTTTAAGGAGAAACTATTTTTTTAGTGTTTGAAACAACTTATAAGCTGTTAGATTTTATTAAATTAAGATGGAGAAGTGGATTGGAACCTAGTCAAGCAGTTTCTCCTTAAATTAAGCTTGATTTAGTTGTTTTTTGTAAAAGAAACGTTGAGTTTGCTAACACTATTTCTACAACTTATTTAACTTTTTAAATGGTTTTTGCAAACACCTGACAAATTATCTACCTTTTGTTTGGTACTGAATTTTGGAATAAAAAATCCACCTCCAAAATCCAGTACCAAACACAAGGCTAATAATCCAATTTTATCAGTTTCTTATTAAATTAATCTATTTATTTTAAGTTGAAAATTATTGCAAACATCTCATTCAACTTCTGCTTAAATTAAACTGAATTTTAGTTGTTTTTGTCTAAAAATTTAAATTTGGAAACAATACTTCTATAACTTATCTAATCTAGATTTTGGCAAAACCAACGAATATTCTACTAAGTTAACTTTACTTTAATTTCACCTTAAATTAATTAATGTATCTTAATTTGAAACTACTGCAAACATTTCATTCCACACCACAATCAACAACCAAAATCTAATTGGATTCATGCCCGAAAATAATGCAAAATATTTGCCATCGTAGGAAATGATCAATCTAAAGCATAAGATGGTTAAAAACATGCATACATTGGTGATGTCCGCAGTACACTCACTCAAACTATGTTACCGGGTAATTACAATAAGATAATCGATGTAAAAAACAATCATATAAAATATAAATGACATGGATACATGTTGGACATATTGATCGAGAATACAAATAAAATAACTTGTACAGTAAATAAGATAGAAAATCCTCAAATGATTATTGAATCCAGAGCCTGGGACGGGGCACCTGGGCGGTCCGCATGACGTCTTGTTTCTGCGGGACTTGATTGAAATATGTAAAGAAAGTTGGATCGCGGCCTGCACTAACACAATCTCCTCAAATCAAAATACGCCCTCTCACTATGGTGTTTGAGACGTTAAGCGTCTGCTTCTCAGGATACAACGATTCCTGAGATTACTAGCCGCACAAGCTAGCAACCCCCAACTAACGATTAGTGCTTGGATTATACAAAAGGGGAGAGGAGAAGAGATAATAGAATGGGGTGGGTTTTTTCTCTCCTATTTCCCCAACTAACTTGAGACCTATTTATATGTGGGGAATAGAGTATATATGTAACTCTCCATAAGTGCCTTCATTCCTCGATAAGTGTCTTTTATCACAAATATTTTGTAACTTATGGATGACAACAAATGTCATGTTAAATATTTGTAACCTCCATGAATTACAAATGTCAACATGAAGCAACAAAATTCTTCTACAAGGTTTTGAGATATTGAACTAACAAAACCCTAGCTCTCAAATACCAACCCACTAGAGCTTGGTTCGGTTCACGTTCGAGGATTGCGCGCACCCACTCGTACACAAGTCCATTAGTTTCGTGTAAAAATCTAATTAGGATTGTACTCAACTCATCTAGTTTCACAACTTGAACACCAAGTAGTGACTAGTAAGTTATAAACTAGATACTGCAATTTATCTCAAACAATGTTGGACAAACCCACTCAACCTTTTAACTTTAAACACTTATTCCGCACTAACCCAAAATCCATTATGGGCACCCAATATATCCATTCGAAGCTCTTACTGAGTAGCTTTCGGATATATATTATTTCATCTTAATTAATCAATAATTAAGAAATGATCTCCATGTAAATAAACCACACAATGTATTATTTACTTGTCATTATTCTTCATATTTTCCAACAATACATAGTTTACATCAAGCTATACTGTGAATCTTTGTTTGCTCTCTGTAAACTGTTACACAGCAAAAAAATTATGTGTAGTCATAAGCACTCAGATCCAGTTTACTTGTAAAACAACGCTTATTGCACGCTAGCCTTTCCTTTTGGACAATCAAGCGTGAGATCTTTCGACCACCCGAATTCCTCCAAGAATGCTAGCACGAGTCCATTCGACCACCCAAATCCAGTCTGCATTTAGCAACACATGTGACAGTTGAAACTGAAGTGGAATCACTCATGGTTTTATAAGTGTCTACCAGATAGTGAACAATGCATATAGATGGAACAAATATGATTTCCAGATAAAGTTTATTAATGGGGGTGTAAATAAATGCTCATCAGAAGTGTGGCATTGCTTACCTGAGGGACATATTCACCGCCAGCACCAAAATCACCACATTTATTTACAGTGTATTTTTCATGCATGTTTCCTGTCTGGTTGAAAGCCACATAGTTTGTCTTGATCCAATTCACCGCAATTTCTTCTGCAAGTAATCTTGATTGTTTTGAGCTGGATTTAAGAAGACCTTCGACAATCATGTGTTGAAGTGGTGCCCAACCATTGGGAAAATCCCTGATGAAGTCAAATGTATAAAGACTTGAATTCATGGACTTCATGATTTGGCTTGTATCTTATATTAACATGCCTTGGAACTTACCATTGTTGTCCAGAGTTTGTCAATGAGGTGGCAATCCCAACCTCATTGATCAGACCAGAATTCTTCAAGCTTTTAAAAACTTTATCCGCAATATTCGCATCTTCAAGAATAAATAAGACAAAACGTGTCAATCAACTTAATAAAAGAAAGAAAGACCTTGTTTGTTCTTGCGGTAGAATAATTTGTATTATTTCTGAAACAGGAAATCATAGCTCTTTGAAAACTAATTAAGTTTTGACGTTTGATGGAGACACTAATCTCATGATATACCATGTGTGAAACATTAGGGATTTAAGAGGAAAAGATCGCATTAGAGATTGAACATAAAACCTGAATTGAATGGATGGATCCAGAGGGGAACAAAGTTTGAAGCGAATAACTTATTATTTTGGCCAGATGCTTTCCATACATGAACCTGCTGAAAACCAAATAGATCAGAAGCCCTTTTCTGCCAAAGTTCGAGAGACATTACAAGATAAGCAGGACATCACCTTGGATGTATCAGAATCACTTAACCAGTAATCTAGCCACTGATGCATTTCAGAGTTCCAAAGAATAGAATTTATGGCATGTTTTCTACCCTGAGAAACTTCTGTAAACAGAGCAGCTGTGGCACTATCCCCCATTTCATGAGCCAAAGAGGTTATGTCAAGCTCCATCTGGTTAAAGAACACAATCACACAAATCATATACCCCCCAAAAAGAAAGAAAAGCTATAGCATGAATTAAATTTCAAGTCAATAAAACTCACCTTCAGAATGAATGCGTTCAAATCAACAGGTATGATTGACGTTGTAGCTAATGTCGTTAGATCTGACCCATTCCTGAACGAAACAAAAATGAGAAATGCTAACTGCGAGGCACTGATGAGATGAATTCACATTTATAGGGAACATAACATGATAAAGACCTCTTTGGCACTAGTAAACTTAGATAAATTGTTCAGAGGTAAAATATATATGTTACCTCATCCATCTGGTGCTGAAATCCCATCCAGATTCGGCAGTAGATGCTATTTCACGATATAATAGGGTTCTTGAACAGTTATTTGGAAGGGCGGAAGCTGTCTCAATATCCTGCATAGGTTTAAAATTTGACTTGAGCAAGTGAAAATGTAATATCATCCTACACCTAAAACTCAACTTTTTTTTTCCGGAAGAAGATCAGTTAGATAGGTCATACAATAGTTCCTGACTCTGGCCTTGGTTGATTCCATTTTGCATAATATCGACTTAAACTGTGCTTTGAACCTTTAGCATCCTCAATTACCACCTTGTGCACCCCTTACAAGATGAATGTTTGAATAGTGAGCTTAAAACTTCACAAACATAAAGGTATATACCGGGAGTAATATGGTATGCTGGATTTGAAATTCACATTATAACCAAATAAACTCTTCATGATTACCTGAAGTCCAAAATTCGTGTTCCTTCTGCAACGCAGGAAGAGCTTTTGCAATTAATTTCTTGTCACCAGTCCGGTGGTATATATCGATAACCATTGAGCTCAAGAGAGGTGGTTGACTGTAAAAGTCAAAAAACTATGAGTTTAGTTCCATCAACATATAGAACGATTGGAAGCATAACACACGATGTTCAATGTTATATTGATAGGAAGAGTCTTTTTGTAGCAATGGCCCAGAGAGCAAAGGGCACTCCTTGATTACCACTAGCAAAAACCAGGACTACTATAGAAGTTTGTTCATTGATATTCCAAGTTTGTTCCCAAGAACCAAGCAAATAAGAACTTACAAAGAATCAAAGCCATGCAGGTTAATGATCTTTCCCTAATTTGAGGAATTTGTCCTCTCATTGCCTGAGCATTATTTCACTCTGTATTTTTCTATATCCCCTCACTCAAGGGCCACTTTTTCCCACCTCTGTAATCCCATCAACTCAAGTGCATGTATTTTGTTTGTGAGGACTGAGGAGAACCTCGGCCTTAGAAAGGCTCTGATACCACAAAGAACTGCCACTTAATAAAATGATCGAGCTAGTTGAGAGGGTATAAATTTGTTTATGAAATTTCTTTACAGTTTAACCTGTGTTATATGATGATGAGATTTCATCATGTTGCCCCCTCTTACTATTATAATTCTGCATTTTGAGCTTTATACGATTTTCTTTAAAAAGAAAACCCTCCTGAATCAAGTGAAGGCCGTTCAGTAGCAACTATTACAAAATGAATCCAGTCAAACAATTTATTGAACCTGCTAGCATAATCTACCACGACAAAGTCAATGTTGTAACAGAAAAACGTCCGACGCTGAGTACTGAATAATCAGAAAAATGTGAACCGAAAATTTACCTCCTGTTAGTGTAATATGCCCGGGCACCATTGAGTACATGGCCATATTCATCTATTAGGGAAATGAGATTATAAACAATCCCTTTTGCTGTCTCATACATTTTACTAGCCAACAATCCCCTGCATTAAAAACATGTGATCTTTTCAAAGGATGATGTTGTGAGGCAAAAGGAGCAGAGTAGAAAATTCTAACAAGTAATCAGTATTATACTTTAACAGGGTTATCACTATAATTATTTGAATATTAAAAGCGCACTATTAGTCATTAGTCATGATTCATTAGTTATCACCATTTTCCTGCCCAACCCACTATTCACTAGTGGTACAGTAAAGAATCCATTCACAGTTTTAATGGTGCAAAAATGATTACTATATAGACATACCACTAACATATTACTCCTTGCGTTTTTTTTTATTGTTTACGATTTGATTGTTTTGAATCAGTTTTTTTAGGAGGTTTATATAATGCACTTGGTGTTTGATTTTTTGGTTCACAATAAAGATAAGATGTGATAGAAGTTCACCGAAAAGGAAACGTTAGGGGAAAGGAATACTCATTATTAAAAAAAAAACAGAGTACGCCCAAATAATAAAAACAGAGTATATATATTATTAAACATAAAATGAAAGGTCCACGTATCATATTGTCATCTTCTTCATCGGGCAATGGCAAGTGTCAAACAGAAAGTCAATGCTCAATTACGCCATGAATTTGAAGTATGAAAATTATAGTTCAAAATATTGACTAAATTGACATTAGTCTCTGTTTTCCAATTAATCCAACTGAAATAAAATTTTCGTAAAAAAAGAACATTTTCTACCACACCAACACTCCACCGTAAGAATTGGATTGTGTAAGTTTCTACTAATAATGTTCAACAATGCTGGTTTTCACCAAAAGTTAGGATTTTGCTGTGTATAATAAAGAAAAAGTTCACATGTTTATGGAGTATCAAAATTGCAGAAAAGTTCCAAACAGAAAATCAAAACTAAACAAAATAAAGTAATCTGGATTAGACAAGACGGATATGAGAGTAATAAAATAATAAAATGAAGACAAACCTGATAACCCAATAAGAATCCCAATAATAAACCTCCCTGAACCTGGACCCGGGTATCACAACCGGGTTCTTCAACGGCAATAAAGTAAAATCCCCAGGCCTCTCCCCAACCCGACCCGAAACCCTCCTGCTCAAATTCTTCCAAATCGCGTGCACCTCCAACGCCCATTCCCTCATCACCGGGCTCTCCACCTTAGGCAGAAACCCCTCGGGCCTATCCACAAAATCAACCGGCACCACATACTCCAAATCCGCCTCGGGCCCATTTAAATACTCGGCCACGAACCGGTCCAGCTCTTGCACCGAAACCGACCCATTTCCGTTCCTGGGCAATTCGTCGAACACCTGGGCGGTGACCGAGAGGTTTCGCTTGAGAGACAAATCGACGTACAGCTTGGGATCAAAGTTATGGCTACCGTAGGTTTGGAGGGCAGTCGCCTGGAGGCGCTCGAGGAAGGCGACGAGGGGTGGCTTGGGGACTACAGGGCCGGTGTCTTGGACGGTGCATAGTGAGTGTGGTGTGGACATGGCTGTAGAGATGATGATCGTCAGAAAGAATAATAAGATGATGAGTGAGCCATTTTTGGTTAAGCACATTGTTCGATGATTAAATCTATTTTGTTAGTGAGGTTCTTATTCGGTGGGAAATGCTAATACTAACGATTCTGTTAATCTTTTTTTTTTTTTTTTTGAGAATTTTTTTCTTTTTCTAATTTATAGTGTTTTGTGTACATTTGCGGGCCTTTATATTGGTGAGGTGCCGGCTAAGGGCATCTCCGACCGTTGTTATACATTTGGTTGGTGTTTACATCAGCATTTAGATAAGTTGGGAGTATTGTTTAGTTTGAACAGCGAACAGAATTGAATTGAGTTGAATAGTGAATATAATTGAGTAGAATTGAATTGAATTTATTTTTCTAATATAAAACTACAACTAAGTAAATTTAGATATAACATAACTATATAGTAAATGAATTTAAACATAACAAAATAAAACTTAAATTAATAAGTTTACATAGATAACATAAGTTAGTGGATAAAATTTTATAGTAAATCAAATTTATGGCAAATTTTATAGATCTTAGTAATAAGTCAATGATGTGATTATTTTTTAAGGACGAATATACTCCTACACTACTATTTTACAATATACTATACACCTTATATCTTCATACCTAAACCGTTTTATGTCTTCGTTAAGGATTGAATATTGCAACTCTACTTCACCAACTCAACTAATTTCCACTAGACCACCTTATAACTCCTATATGATTTTGAAAATCATAAGGTCTACCAAAATTTTATGGTTAAATAAGAATTACCCGTTTTCATTTATTTTACCTTTTTTCTTTTAATTCATTCTGTGCAATCGTGTTTTTATTTTCGTAAGATTTGTGACTCTCCCATTATGTAGGAAGAGTGATTTTTTTCTAGGATATTTATAATAAATATTATATAATGTAATGATTTGTTTTTTTTTTTTTTTTAATACTATTACAATTACAATGTTTGGCCTACAGATTTGCATCAAAGTAATTATAAGGGAATGATTTATTCTACAAAGTGTGTTTGTAACGCCCCGCTTCTTGAAAATAAAACAAGTAATTATAAGGGCGTCTAAAGGCATGCACACCAAAATTCGTAATTATTATTTGAAACTTTCAAATCTTAATTCTCATAAGACAACTAGAGCATCAAGATAAACAAAAATCGTTTATAAACATAATTCTTGCAGCGGAATAACAAGCATCTAAAACTTCAGCTCTTGGGTGTACTAAATCAACTTCAAGCTCGGTTCCCATCCACTACAATTTCTATGTGGCATAAGGGTCAGCGTAGGAAAGGGTGAGTACCTATTTATACTCGCAGACAAGCCACTAAACACATATATCAATCAAACATGTTAGTTTCCTAGAATCACATTGAACATGTATCTTAACATAAATGAAAAACAATTCAAATGTAAAATGCGATTTAGGATATTCAAATTCACATTTCTTTGATCAATCTCTTTAAAGGTGTTCTTCTTCATTCTTTATACTTCAAAGTACTTTAAACTTTGGACATGACTTTCATTCTTTAACATTCATCAACTACACATTCTTTTGATTCAAGATTTTTCTTGTCTCTAGCTAGAATCACTTTCATCATTATGCATTAAGATGTCTAGGCAAACTTCGCCTCATATTGCTTATACGTGTATGCTCACAGTAGCAACATAAGATCAAATGCCCAGTGGTCAGGGTGTTGGACGTAGTAAGGAGAGACCGGAAGTTCGTATTCCGAAGGGGGTATAAAGTGGTTTATGATATTTGGAGTTATAAGGGATTAAAAGAGTAGTGTAGTAATAGGAGTACGTAGAGTAGGTTCAATTGGCCGTGTCAAAATAAAATAAAATAACAGATATACCTATTCATGTTTTCGTTCATTCTTTACATTCGAGATTCAATCTTTTAACTTTTGAACTATTGTTTTGGATATTTCGGTAGAATTTAAGAGAGGTACTAAACAAGCCAGGTATCTTGGTTAGACTTTTCCCTCCATCTTAAGCAATTGATATTGCTGGAGTTTACGATTTAAAAACTGATGTTCTTGATTACATGTTCAGTTCTTAATTCTGTTTCCCATAAGGCAAGTAAGAAACAAAAGCTTTAGATTATAAAACATTCATTCTTGCTAATTGCACTTAATCAGACAACGACTAAGATTACCAGAATGGCAAGACTAAGACTCATATCATGTACTAAGAACCTTAATTATGTATATTACTTATTTTTCAATTCAATACGTACTAAGAATCATGCGAAATTGCGAACACTTCCATAAATTAGTACGTGTAACCAAATTCCTAACATGGTACATCAAATATAAACCCTAACATGCATAACAAAAAATAAATAAATAAATATTCCACCTGCCGGTAAACAAAAAACAAGGAAAGGGACGGGAAGGGCTAGCTTTCTTCTACTTCGTTTCTCCTTTCTATTTTTTACGTTTTTTGTTAACTGAACGGCTCAAGTATCTGGCTAAACAAGTGTTCTACTTTTTATCTGGTCGAGGGTTTTTTAATTTATCGGCTTTTGAAATGGACATGCTAGGAGTTTAAAAGAAGTCTTTTAATTAATTCTTTCTACACTTGGCCCAATTCGTACTATATAAAACCTTTAAATTTATTTTAATTTGCTTGATTAAATACCGGATCGTTACAATATTTCATATTTTTAAATATTACTGTTATTTATGTATTAATGATAAAAATAGAATAATGCAAAATGAAAAGGAAAAAGAAAAAAAAGAAAAGAAAAAGAAAAACTAAGTGAAAAAGAAAAAAAGAAAAAAAAATAAAAAATAAAATATGAGTTGAGACCAGCTTTAAACGTTGAGGATGAACTCAACTATGAGCCCTAATATGCCTCTGATGGAAGAGCAACAATGGACTTAAATCCTTTGTTGCCCCTTCGTTCGAGGTGGCCAGTGTAGAATGTGTAACATGATGATTTTTAGATTTTGTTTACTCCGAATAAAGTAACATTTTTCACTTTAGAAAATTTTGATTAATGTACCATAACTTTATTAATGTATGAATAATATTAAACTGAACATAATTGAACTGAATTCAGTTGTAGGTAAAAAAAATAATGAAATAAATCTAAACTGAATATAACAGAACTGAAATTAATGAGTATTAATGTACAAAGAAAACATAATTGTACTTAACTTTAATAAGTACGGTAGTTAAGTTTGGCGTTAAAAAAAAAGTGAGATAAATTTATGATACATAAACTAAATTTTCCCTAATAGACTACTAGTTAGATTATTACTCCATCCACCCCACTAAAATTTATTTTGTAACATGTACACCCACAAATAAAAATTAGATAAAAGTTTATAAGTTGCCCTCATTTGTTCTATGTCGTCACAAAATATCGTCATATATGACATCGTTTACTTGAAGCAATCACACAACAGAACTATGAATATTACTCGGTTCCTTTTGAATACTTTGTTGTTTCTTAAAGGCTGATTAATTTGAGTGACCCAAAGTCCCAAACAACCAAAATACTTCTATTAAGTTCTAACCAATGTGGTGATGCTAGAAACCAACTACTATGAAGACCGACGAGGCAAACAATTTCTAGAAGAATTAATTTAACGTCAAAGTAGCCCAAGGTATTTTCGTGGATGGAACAATGGCCAAAACTCATAAGTGGCTGCGGGCAGGTCAACCATTCAAGTCTTTCCCTAATAAAAAAACGAGAGGTTCATGTTCACACAACGTGAAATATGCTAAAACAGCAAAACATCATTCAATGGGACTCCTAAGTCCACCTTTTAATAATTTCTAGGCAATTCGGTCTAGTACTCTTTTTTGTTTTCACATGTAGTACGAGCTTCTCCTTCTTCTAATGATTCCTCATTTTGAACTCTTTAGCAAGATACTAACGTACCACTGAATTATTTACGTTTATTTTGTTGACTTTTTTGAAACTTAATTTGACCTCTAATAATCTTATTGAAAAAATAATTAATAAAATGATATGATAAAAGTAGGTATACAATATTCTCATAATATATTTTTATAAATTAAATTTTGATTATATTTTAAGAGTAAACAGAGGTCAAACGGAGTAAAAAAAATCAATAAAAACAAACGTAAAAAAATAACAGGGACGGATGAGTATAATACAAATCTACATTTTTTTAACAAAATCCATGATGAAGCATCTTATCAAATACTCCCTGAATAGGATCATCTGGCTTACAAACTATAAACTGAAGTAATGCCCATAGCTAATAAGCTGGAACTATAAGGGTGGCCGAGTGTAAAGGTGAGGTGAGGGAGTAGCAAGCAGGGGCGGCTCAGGCCGGCCATGTGCCGTCAGCCCGACCGCACAGGACCTCGTAAAATTTGGAGCCTCGATTATTTTTCTATAATGGATATATACTTGTGTTTATGCCCAAAGATCATTGAGTTATAATGTCCCAATGGTGTAAATTTTTTGTTAAAGTACCTTGTTAAAAGTTAAAACCTAAGGTACTTGGATCCATCCTTCTAGTGAACCATTTTTTTTTTTTTTTTTTTTTTTTAATCCCTTGTTATAAGATTATTTGGGGCCAATCTTACGGGGTGGAACAGGGACTCCAAAACCCAAAGCCGCCCCTGGTAGCAAGGAAGAAGAGGTCTAGTTTCGAACCCCAACGAGGTTTAGGACATTTGAAGTTATAAAGTGGTTAAACAGTAATGTGGGAGTAATAGGTCAGATTAGACGTTAAAAAAAGTAGCCAATAAGTTGGTGATGAGAACAGCCAATAAGTTAGTAATGTGGCGAAATCCCTGCATAGGAGTACTGAATATACATACTACTAATGTATACATCCAACATCAAACATAGCATATCTGCTGCTGTGATGAATGATGATGATGCCCAATGTTCTTCCCAAGGACATCCAACTGGTAATAGAACTCTACAAGTAAACATACCCAAACCTATGTTACTACAAATCATAATCACGAATTATTTGAACATGTAAAAAAAAATCAATACCTATCTCACACACGTAACGAATTTCGCCGAGACTGGAATCTTCATCACGATGCCTCCAATGGAATTTATATTTAACAAGCTTACATTCTCTTAGCTTATCTTGTTTGTTGGAAAAG
Organism: Plantago ovata; assembly: GCA_028274465.1. Taxonomy (NCBI): domain Eukaryota; kingdom Viridiplantae; phylum Streptophyta; class Magnoliopsida; order Lamiales; family Plantaginaceae; genus Plantago; species Plantago ovata. The sequence continues at coordinate 17,898,664 of CM051455.1, forward strand.
ACTATTTGCTCTGCTTTCGCCCTTTCCTATCAGTCATTTTTCCATCTTTCATGACCAAGTTCAGGGAACGGAGGATCAACAGAAAACTCACCCAAGTGTTAGACACACACTGACTCTCCTAATTTACACCAATGAGAATTGGATTTTCCTATTCACGACTTTCATAAGACATATCAATGTTACATACTACTACTGCGCTCTGCAGCTTATATTGAATCAATGTTCACTAGCACAATTAACATATCTTACAGAAAATAGAAATGAAGCTGCTGTTCAACTCAATATCTACTTCAATTTACACAAATTACGCAGTATTATTTGCCATAAATGTGCATCATGAATATGATTTACATATCTATTCATATCTGTATGTATAAAACAATTAAGAAGTCACACATCTAAAAGAATTGAATATAGGAAACTATGCGGAAGAGTAATCTTGCTCAACACAGGCAATAATGTCTGAACCAAAAAGGATAATAAAACAACGAATTATATGCGGAAGAGTAATCTTGCTCAACACAGGCAATAATGTCTGGACCAAAAAGGATAATAAAACAACGAATTAATATGAAACTATGAAAGAAGGAAGCTACAACGTATCTAAAAAACTGCATGAAGATGACAGGGAAAAAGGAAACATCGCTAAATGAGACAAAATTCATTACTATGTACGACAGTACGAGTAATCCTCGTGATGTGATATTAATGAATGCATACGCAAATGGTTAGAATAAAAGAACTTCTAGCATGAAATGTCCTGCCAGACCAATGTAGCAGGATGGTCCTTTATGGTTCATAAAAACGTTAACATGGAAAACAGAAAGAAAACCAAGATAGTCAAAACTCAAACACTAGCACAGTGAATTTGTTGAAATAAAAGGGGGAAAAAAAAAATCAAACATAATGGTGCGATTGAAACCAGAGCAGAAGAAGATGCTTGTTCCGCAAACTGGCCAAGTGCATGCAATTTAGGGGAAGTAGGCACTAGAATTTGACACTGACCTCAATAAGTTTGCTTCAAATAAGTACAAGGACTAGGCACTTAACCCAGTGGTGTGTGGCAATCAGTGGCATGCTCTACATGTCAAAAACCTGGTAAGGCAACTATATAATATGCAAAAGTTGACATGACAGACATGCTCCCAGATTCCCAGTCACAAGACTCACACAGCTTCCTTACCTCTAAGCACCCGACAAGTCCAAGTACCCCCATGCAATGCAAGTGACGAAACGACGTTATAAGAGAAAAAACGGAGAGAAGAAAACAAATTTCAGTTACTTCCGGATTTTATATTAGAATTCTATGAAATAACAGTATTGTCGGTACTCGGTATGCCCTTGCCAGAGAAAAAAGAATGACAAAGAAAGTAGCAACATTGAATACTTACTATAGGACCAAAACCAGAAAAACAATGCCCAAGCTCCTCAGTTGTCCCTTCAACTCCACCTGTAGCACCACTAAAGGTAGTACATTTCAGGAATTGGAACGATATGCACATTAACATCATCATTGGAGCTTTCTAATACGAAATCAAGAATTGGGACTAAGAAATAGGTGAAAGAATAGAAAAGCAACACAGGCATGGGCATATTTTGGCTCAATTAGCTAGTTCCTGAGTAAGAACAGATATTGGAAATGTACTAAAATAACACCATATCGGAATTGTACGAAAATAACGCCATGATGACGCAGGCATGGGCATGTTTGGCTCAATTAGCAGCTCCTAACAGAATACAAGCAAACGCCTGCACTTTATAGCAATGGACATTTATTGGCACCATCACTGAAAACCATGCCCAACAAAAACCACCTGCATTCAGATGTGAGCTGAGCTGTTTTGGTCAAAGCAGAATGGCCTAATTTATGAAAATTTAATTTAAAGAGCTAGAATACAAAAAACAAATGGGGAGCTATATTCCTGGAAATCTGGTTTAAGTGGACACCTAGAAAAGAAGTGCTTTAAAAAACAGGAAACAGGGCCCCTAGTTCACTGCCGTAAGTGCTTCTTTCAGCAGTCTTTAGATTCCACCTCATAAACCAAATCTTCATAACTAAACCATAGTAAATCCCACCAAATTTACAGAGAAAAAAACTCACAAAGTTCCCAACAAGTCAGAAATTACTATCAGCTACAGGGAACTAGAAGTATTCAGCCCATGGAAAGGTCCATGTCATCCAAGAAAAAGAAGGGGAAAATTTCACTGCCAGAATTCAAGGTTTTGAAGGAGAAACGAGCAAGATTGTACATAATCCGTCAGTGTCTATATATGCTGATCTGCTGGAAGGAACACTCAGACTAGGAATGGCAATCTAAGCATCTAGTGAGTTTAGATTATGATAGCAATTTATTTGTTTAGCAGCGACAGCTTCAACTGATGTTAGGGTAACAATTAGCTGTATTCTTCTAGTTCAGGAAGCATGTAATGAATAGAGTAACTTTTGCTCAACCAAAGGTCAGTCGCAATAGTTTGCATGCCATAAATTAATGCCCGATTCTCTGCGCTAGTTGATTCTGTGTTTGCGAATTGCAATAGCTTCTGATTATTTCTAGCAAAAGAAGTTTTTTAGTGTTTACAGAAACATCTTCCACACTTTCCATCTATTGACGATACGCAGCTACGAGCAGAAAAGACGAAGCTGGTCTAAACTATTGCAAACTTTTCTTCGCCTAAATTCAGCAAATGGGAATAATCAATTTGAAGCAGGCTTAATTATCAAGCATAATTGTCCACCTATGCGAACAACCCAAAGATTCTCTAACAAATCAGTTTCAACTTCTAAATTTCGTTCTAAACTAGAAAAGCACCAGATATTGCAAACTTTACTGCTTTGTACACTTAACGGTTTAGGTGTAGCTTAGACGAAATCTAATCCATTCTGTTCAACTAGGGTTAAACACTTAAAACTTAAATAAACCACAAAAGGTCAAAAAATGCATCGAGACACCATTCAACTTAACCTAAGTCTCTAAACCTTTCTGAATCCATAAGTGAACACACTCTACATATGCACAACTACGATTGCACCTCAAAGATCCTAACCAATTTTTCCAATTCAATCAATTACTGAAAGGATGCAAAGAAGTGCATTCATTATCGAAAACCATCTCACACAATAATGCATATCAGTAACAAGTCAGAGCATCACATATCATAACAAAATGTAAACTGTCAATGCAAACGAAGATATGTTAAAATAAACTAGTTACCAAGCAATAGTTCATCAAAGTAAGATCAGCCAATGCAACAGTACTACAAACACCAGTCTTATAGTGAACAACTCCATCACCACTAAATCAGCCAATGCTTCTCTTCTCCGTTTCGTTTTCGAACGAAATCGACCTTACGACTCAATTTCCAATCAATTAAGACCTTACTTTTTACTCCGATTCCTCTTTGACTTATTCTTCCACTTATCAACACCAGCAGGCCTATTAGTCTCCTCAATCTCCCTCACCTTACGCTTCCTGTACTTCCACAGATTCGAATCATTAAGCAGCTCATCAGCAAGGGTAGCTTTCCTCTCCTTCTTCGTAAGCCTACCACTATAAAATTCGGTAGATGATTCCACCACAGTGCCGACCTGGAAGTACTTTGGAAGCGCTTTCGACTTCGAATCGCCGCCCTTGTAGTGCCTCTTCGGATCCATGGCGCCTCTCAGCTTCAGAAGCTGGAGATCCTTCTTCAGCTCCGGTGTGATGATCGGAGCCGGCATATCGAACCAGTTCTTTCCGGAGGTGTCCTTGATTTGCTTCCTTGAGAGCTTGTTCAGCTTTTTGGGGTCCCTGGGTGGAACGAAGAGCCCGTCGACCAGCTGCGAATCTGGTTTGTAGAGGACGGTTGTGGTGGTTTCGGATCGATTAGAGGTGGTTTTAGGAGTTTGGGTGGAGACGAAAGATGTGAGCTTTGGTTGCCATGAGAGGCCGATGATTGATTTGTCTTCCGCCATAGCTGAGCTCTGAAATTGTGAAATTGGAGAGATGATTGAGATTTATTAAGAAACCCTAAACCCTAGTAAGATGACATAAACATGTTATTCTATTAATGATTATATATATAAACTGAAAATACTCATCCGAGCGCATCTGGTGTAGTGGTATCATAGTACCCTCCCACGGTACTGACCAGGGTTCGATTCCCTGGATGCGCACTTTATTTTGTTTCTTTCTATGTATCTTTTTTAACCTTTTGGCAAAAAGTATACTACTGGATGTCAAAAAACATATGGGACACTAGTATAAGGTTCTCGAGTTTCAAGGCTTGGTCAAAGTTAGGTTATGCGTTTGGCATTATATTCTTTTTTAGATTGAAATCTCGTCCATGTCACTCACTTTAATATCTAATTGATACTAGGAACCGCGTCACACGCTACGCGTGTGAAGTGTAATATTGTAAAATATTATTGTTTTATTAATAATATATTGAAATAAATGGAGTGAATATATAATCTTCACATTATGACTTCAAAAGTAATAAAAAAATAACTAATTGAGTAATTAAATTTAATATAAATGGTGTGCTATAAATGTATATAGTTTTTGTAGTTATGCAATTAATAGTTTTGAATTGAACTATATTAGACATACGAAAAGTATTCTTCATATGAGTCAAGAACCATCAGATACATCTCTAGACTTTGGAAACATTCAACTTCGAAAAATCTGCAATGCATCTTTTTCGCATGTTAATTGGTATTCTTCATCAGTTGAATATATTATCAAGTGCTTCATATAAACATTCTAGTTTCATAATATGATGTTTTTAGTTATTTTTATCGTATAATTTAAGAATAATTTAAGGTCAAAATGACCATCGAAAAAATCAACAAAATCAAGTGTTACATTTATTATTGGACGGAGGAAGTATGTCTTTTTTTATAAGAACATATCATGGTTATTTGTAAAATTAAGTATAATACGTCATACAACTTTATGTTAAAAAATAAAAATTTAAGAAGAGAATAAATAAAAATGAAAAAAATTACGTCAATAAGATTCGAACCCAACACCTTCAACTAAAATAATGATACAAATAATAGAGAAAAATCACGCCAACAAGATTTGAACCAACCACCTTCAATAAACATAATAATAATAATGGAGAAAAATCACGCCAACAGGATTCGAACCCTACATCTTTTAATTAACTAATGACACATGTACGCACCAGATTGAAATTAGATATTGAAATTAGATAAGTAAGATCAACGGATTAAAATTGATTGGTAGGTCAATCAATTGGTTAAATCAACCGACTTATTATATTACTTTAAATATATTTTGTGAATTTAATATTACTATCAAACTCTACTCACGGCCTAGTAGCAATATATTTTGTGAATTTGTGTACACATACCGTAAATGTTCAGCATAACTAATTAATTCGTTTGTAAATTAATTAAATAATAATACGGATCATGTTAATCAATTTGAAATATGCACGAATAATAAAATATTAGTCACCAACCCGATAAAACTAAATTTCTCAATAATTTTATGCACGAATAATAAAATATTAGTCACCAACCCGATAAAACTAAATATCTCAATAATTTTTTAAAATCAATATCAAAATAGGAATTTCAAAAGGAAAAAATACTTAATGACACATGTACGCACCAGATTGAAACTGAATAAGTAAGATCAACGGTTTAAAATTGATTAAGAGTTGTAATAAAAATAAAAATAATAACAATAATATTACTATCAAACTCTACTCACGGCCTAGTAGCAATATATTTTGTGAATTTAATATTACTATCAAACTCTACTCACGGTCTAGTAGCAATATATTTTGTGAATTTGTGTACACATACCGCAAATATTCAGCATAAGTAATTAATTCGTTTGTAAATTAAATAATAATACGGATCATGTTAATCAATTTGAAATATGCACGAATAATAAAATATTAGTCACCAACCTGATAAAACTAAATATCTCAATAATTTTATGCACGAATAATAAAATATTAGTCACCAACCCGATAAAACTAAATATCTCAATAATCTTTTTAAAATCAATTATCAAAATAGGAATTTCAAAAGGAAAAAATACTTAATGACACATGTACGCACCAGATTGAAACTGAATAAGTAATATCAACGGTTTAAAATTGATTGGTAGGTCAATCAACTGATTGAATCAACAGGCTTAGTATATTACTTTAATTCGTTGTAAGTAGTAAGTTGCGGCGTTGAAAACATGTAGTGACCCTTGTGTCTTATTCGTTAGATTTCTCTTGGTCGTTTGAAGCACCGATTAAAGATATCGTTGTAATTAATTATGCATCAAACGCTCGAGTTTCAAGTATTGGTCAAAGTTAGGTTAAGCGTTTGACATTATAATGTAATACCGATTGAGGTCAAGTCCCTGTCACTCGGTTTGATATGTAATTGGTATTCCTCGTATAGGTAGTAAGTTTTGATGTTCAAAACATGTAATATGTGTGTCTGATTTATGACATTTTCACTGGTTGTTTGAAATACCGATTAAAGATTTACACGTCTTCATAATTATGCATCAAACACAACATTATATTTTGTCAGGTTCTCAAGTTTCAAAGCTTGGTCAAAGTTAGGTAAGCGCATTATATTTTCTTTTATATTGAGGTCTCGTGCAGGTCACTCGACTTGACATGTAATTTGTGGTATTTGTCGTATAAGAGTAGTAACTAGTTGCGATGTTCAAAACATGTAATCCCTGTGTTTGATCCGTTAGATTTCTCTTGGTTGTTTGAATTACCGATTAAAAAGTTACAAATCCTTTGTGATTTATGCATCAAACGATGAAATAAGACATTATCGTTTTGTGAGTTTCATGGCTTATTATTAGTAATGTGACTAGTAAAATACGCACTTGGTGCAATGTCATGAGTTTTGTGGAAAGCCATGACTTATGTAATACTCATTTCTCGAATAAGATGTGTCTCTTGTCATTTCTTATGTGGATGTAGGCTACTCAAATGAGTATTTAGTACTACGTCGTAGAAAAATGTACCTAATTGTTGTTTTGTTGTCTTTTTCTTGGAACCAATATGCTTACTTTCTCATTTTTAAAAGCAATGTTACAATACATCGATCTGTATATCCTGATGGGTTATATCGAAGCCAATAGTTACAACTTACAATATCTCTCTTACGATATGAATAAGAATTACATTTACTATGAGGAATTAATATGTAGAATGTTTCTATAAGGTTTGTCAACAAAGCGCATCTGGTGTAGTGGTATCATAGTACCCTCCCACGGTAGTGACCAGGGTTCGATTCCCTGGATGCGCGCATATATTATTTGTCCTGCTCAGTAAATTTAATTGTTTTTTCAATTTTAGAATTCTAAGCTCTATTATGTCTATTTTTCTGATCTTATAAGTGTGCACCAAAGTTTCTTATTCGTACACTCTTGTACTATTATTTGTAAAGGTTTTAGCAAAATGCGAGCCAGACTCACACATATCCAACTGTTCAAGATATTCCAAAAACTAGGTGTCATTTCCGTTTCAAAATTATACACTGATTTATCAGAGCTCAGTGACTCGGTATATGTATAGGCGTATAGCACAGTACGTTGTACATGAGCATATCTGTAAGTGTTTAACTACTGAAAACTGAGGTGAGTGTATGTCACAATCGCCCGTCTTAGATTATTGGTTCTGGAAATGTCATCTTAGACAGTAGTACCATAAAATCAAAGGGACATGGATTGGCTTTAGGTACAACTGTAGATAATCTAAGGAAATAGGAATAGACCAAGATTCTATGTCTGTAATGTTGGCATAATTTCATCATGAAATCAGAAGTGTACAGTACATTACATCTCTCAATATTTCAGGCATAACAAATAGTAAACTCAGCATGCTTCCTGGCACTACTAGGGCGTCCGAAATTTTATCCCTTGAGAATAACATAAAATCATATCACTCAGTTTATGCTCGTCAAGAGAATATTTAAGATTGTAGTATCTTCTTATAATCCTGGAATCCTCCATCGAAGGGTGAGATCCTGCCTTCTGATACGACCCATAATTGTTCCACACTCCCGGAAATTAAATGTTCATCGTGACTGACCTGCAAGTAGTGACATGCCATCACATTGTTAAACAACAAAAACAGCTACATTGAACTATCCCCGACTGTTGGTCAAACATAACGAGGACAAAAATCTTAAGCAGCTTTATAGTAATACCATTAGCACGCCTCCATTGAACAGCACAAGACCCTGGATCAATGCTTCCACAGCATCCAAGTCCTGCATATTGGAGGAACAGAAAAATCACTCACTTTCTAAAGCACTGCTCTGAGATAGAACACTAAAAGTGTTAATATTTCCATTTCACATGTTACACCGATAAATGGATAAAAAATGAACTAGTATACACAAACAGAATCCGAGGCCAAATGCCCCATGAACTGATGGACAAATTAGAGGCTTTTTATTTTTTGTCCTCAGAATGGCTGCCATGATGCCAAGAACCAGTGGAAGAATGTGATGTTGCAAAGAGAAGTATACTCGTGTCCAAGTGTGATAGCATTAAATTTACTTCAGATGTAAATGCTAATTCAGCCGTTGATGAAAACAAACATGTTTCTTGGGGGTACCACTTATCAGAACTTCGAAGAAATTTTCTAATTAAAAAAAGGGTGCCGTAGAACTGTAACTGATGAGCAAAGGAAAGTGCAAGGAGGATGTGAGAGACAGGCCTATCATGAAAAATGTAACACGTATTTGATTCTGAATTATTGTCATTCGTTGAGGATTAAAAGAGAGAAGAAAAAAGTAAAGCGACAGATTTCCAGTTGATCTAAAAGTTGTTTGACTGTGCTATACCAACTCAAAACTCACTGTTAGAGAGATCAGGTGATATGAAGCAGAACCAAACAAGAACTAGCATATACAACTTACAAGATGGTTAGATGGCTCGTCAAGCAATAAAATGTGAGGCTTCTTGAATGTTATCTTTGCAAATGCAACTCGGCTTTTCTGGCCACCTGGCATACAGTTAGAAACATTTAAATTAGATGAGAATTATTAGCGGCAGGGTAATATCTGGGCCACACGGTCCTCTACAAAACAAATCTTACCGGACAAGGTGTACATTGGCTGCAGGGCAAGATTTCCAGTAATACCAAATGAACCTAAATGACCTCTTAGCTTCTGTTCTGGCACTCCCTGCAACCCACGATACAAGGCTTTTTTAATAACGTGAAAGTACAGGCACAAATGAAAGTTCCAGCCAAAATAATATTAAGTTAGTGTTTGCAAATGCTAAAAAACACTCTTGTGCTTTTGGAGTAATAAAAGTAGTTTTTTAGTGTTTTATTTTACAACTTCTGCTGCAACTTCTCCCAATAAGCAGGTAACCACCAGAAGCTCAGAAGTAAATTGATGCTTCTACCTGCTTTCAGCAATTCGTAATTATTTTTAAACTAAAAACAAATGCTTTAATTGAATTTACCAAACACTATAACTTATACTTCTGTGACGTTAAGCTGCTTTTAGACTGAAATATCAAACACCCATCACTTTTGATTAACATAAACACTTCCATCATAAGTAAGCCAAAATTACTTCCTAAAAGCATTTGCAAACACACACTAAGTACTACACAATTGTGTCAGCAATGAAAGGGCTTTACAACAGAGTGAAAGAAAGTATCTTCAGGTTACATAGAAAGTGCACAAAACTTGATCTTAAATCAAATATATCGTTTTAGGTTTCAATTAGACCTGTCTTATGCATCGGGAAACACCACATAGTTTTAAAATTTATTGGCATGAAAGTTTCTGATCAAAGATATTTGCTTCAATCTCAATATGGTCTTCAAAAATGATTATCTGAGTCCAATTCCGGGGGAGCGAGTGTTAACGGGTTAACGGGACATAGTTAGAAGGCAAATTCAAAGATTGTTCAAGAATGCAAAACAATCCGTATTATTTGGTTATCAATAATGATGAACATGACTACAAAACATAGCTATTAGGCTAGAAAACTTGCAAGACAACCTCCGCACTCACCAAGTCATCAGTCCTCACTTCACCAGCTAAGCAAGATACAAAACAATATACTCTCAGTCCCGATGAATTGTTTACGTCTGTTTTTTACACGGTTTTTTAGGATAGTACATATTTGTTAGGTAGTATTGTTTGTAGGGGTCCCACCCATAATATAGTAGTAAGAAAAATATTGCTAAAAGAAGGAAATGTAAACTATTGGCTGGGATATATAACTATGTTTCAAAATCCCAAGGTGCAATATGCCAATATTGAAGCAAAAGTGAGAAAAATGCATGTAGCAGAAGCAACACTATACCGGGAAGCAGCGCATCAAATAAAGCAGCGGGTTCGAGGAAAGATCTAGCCCATCAACATGATGCTGACTGAATACAGCAATCCGGACCTGGATAGTAAACATATCTTCAGTATTGTGATGCAATTGAGGTCTTAAAATAAAGGGTAAATTGGTCCAGTAATAACAGCAAAAATTCTTTCAAAGAAACCTAACATGCTAACAATTATTTTCAAAAGACTCATTCTTGCAGAAATGCTACCAGAAAATGTCAGTATCCAAGACTAGAATCATTTAAGTAAAAAAATTTCAAAATGGTAGTTACACTTGATTAATATTGAGGTTCCTGGGAGACCTTGTCATCGTAATTAGCAGGTCCACTGATGACTGATAATGGCGGCTTCACTCTCCTATCATGATGGGTTCACAACTAACAGCGTTCTCAATGTGTAGGGTGATAGGGTCTATAACCGGGTCGAGGTCGGGTCCAAGATAATAGGGTCTGGGTGGGAATCATAAGGTGGTGCAGTGGAAGGGAGCTGGAGTGGTGAATGAGGGGTGCAGGGTTTGAACCCTGGCAGAGAGATAAGGTGGTTTAGGTGTATAAGGTGGTGTATGATGTTTGTATAGGAGTAGTTGTAATATTTGCCGTTTAAAGAAAAAAGTAGGGTTTGGGTAAGGGTAAGGTCCAGACCCTACCCATTGAAAACACTACAACTAAAAATGAGTTGCACTACTTCACCTAAATCTTCAAAAATTATAACGAAATGCACTTCTTTGAAAAAAATTTAGCAAATGCAATATAACTTATTTTATGAAATTCAAGAAAAATTACTTATTCTTTTATTAAAAAATCACTGGGCCAGAAATCAGAATTTTGGTTCAAGTGTTGCAGAAATACATTGAAATGTAATGCCCTGTGAATTAAGAGGTTATGGATGTATCCCTAATTCTCAGTTCGTAAGTTCAAGGCTACTTCCAAAAGCTCGGCCCAAACACGAGTCAAGTATATAAAACAAGTACTAACTCACAAGTCACAACAGTACAAATCAAAGCAATGGGTAAGTTTGCATTTGTATGATTTCAAGAACAGTTAGTAAAAGGCAAATAGGCAATATAGAATAGAAAAACCAGATTGATATTGGGGATCAAGTAAAATTTAGCACTACCTTTGCTGATCGGAAAACTGTCCCTGAACTCGGTTGTAGTTCTCCAGAAATTAGTTTGAGTATAGTGGACTTTCCTATACCATTTGGGCCAACCACTGGAAACACATAGTTTTGATTATTAATCAAATAAAAAAATGCAACATAATGACTCTACCTAGCCATCAAGGTTTATGTATTCTTTACATCTATGACACCACATAACTGCCAGTACATCTAACAAATGACACGGAGAGCAACCTAATTCAATATGTAGAATGAGAATTTATAGGATACTTACTTGCTACTCGGCTATCCAGATCAATTCCAAAGTTCAAATTCTTAAACAAAATGGGACCTCCAGGATATCCAAAAGATGCATCACTGCAATGATTACAAAGATAAACAAGGGCTCCAAATTAAATTTAAGAAAGAAAAACAGATGAGAAGAAGAAATCAAATACGAAGTATCAGTTAAACAAATGTGCACAAGAGACAATCCAAGGAGTGACTCCAGTGGGTTTTTTAAAATTTAACCCAGCGCTCGCACACCAAAGATAATTTATTCTTTATGCAGAATCCACATTAATACGATCTACAGTAACAAACCAAATCCCAACCTGAAGCTTATGATTGGAGCCCCAGGTCTATCATCAGGAGATGGAAATTCAAACTTGTAGCTGCAAAGTGTAAAATCAGGAACACAGTCAAAAAATAAAAAAATAAAAATAAAAATAATATTGAGAACTGTAAACTTGAAGAGAGTGCTGAATCAACCAAAAAGTGGAAAACAGGACAAGTATAGTAGAATGAAACCAAATAGAGTTGAAAGGTATTACTCAGGGTCATTGATAACTTCATCTATGTGGCCCATCCGATCCAGCGCCTAAGTAACAGAAGGAAAACATAAAAATCAACAAAAGCGGAACTCCAAATAACAATAGCTAGCAATAATAATAATAATAATAATAATAATAATAAAAATAAATAAAATAAATAAAATAAAATAATAATAATAATAATAATAATAATAATAATAATAATAATAATAATAATAATAATAATAATAATAATAATAATGGTGGTGGTGGTGGTGATAACAACAACAACAACAACAACAACAACAGTAATAATAATAATATTTAACACAGTTTTTCAGTCGGACAATACAAATTTCAAGGGCCATGGCTGTCAATAAATATTATTACCCAAATGGCAAATCACTGTATTTCAACAACATAGCACTTGGTTTTAAGATCGGCTCAGTTAAGAGTAAGCACACTTTAGTCGACCTGGTCCCGAACTGGACTGGTTGTTATACAGTCCGGTCTACGACCCTCCGATGTATACTATTCCTATTTTTGGTACGAAATTCTAAATATTTAAATTAGAAGTGTCAAACACTCACAGGACAAATGAAGGTACCTTGATTCTCGATTGAACAAGAGATGCACGTTTTGCGTTGTAGCGGAACTTGTCAATAAATGTCTGCAACATGATTTTTCAGAAGTGAGGAAGTGATTGAAGCAATATCTCCGAAGTGTGAGATACATGAGAGTAAAGAGAAGTGTACAAAATGCACCCATAAAAAGAATAAGAAAGGCAAGAGGGTAAACCTGCATATGTGATCGGGCTTTCTCATGAGAATCAAATGCTTTCTGTTGGTTCTTAAGCTGTTCTTCCCTTGTCCTCTCAAATATGTCATAGTTGCCTCTGTAAGTATGCAATTTTTGTCCTTGAAGATGGAGAATGTCTGTGACTACCTGAATAAAGTAGAATAGAAAATGTATGCATTAAAGAAAGAAACAATAGTAATAATGTTTTTTTAAGACGTTGGGAACCCACAGCCGCTACCCTTCGGGTGCGCACTAGGTAAAACCCCTGGACTCAATAGCCTACAAACCATACAATCATGGTAAAAAGTACATAGTTTGGTAGGCTCAAAATCAGTGGCATGGATCACAAATTTGGTCCCAATGGGTGCACTTATGACCAAGTGGAGATAACTCCTCTCTTTTACCAACTGAGCCACCTTTACAGGTAAACCACACGTAGTACTCTTCTCTTATAAGCTTCTAACCAACTATGGGCTTAATATTAGTCAAGAGAAGAGGATCGTACTGTGTTTAAGAACTCTCGGGCATGTGAAACAACAATGAATGTCTTTGGCCACTTCAGCAAGTAAGTTTCCAACCACAGCACCGCATGGAGATCGAGATGATTCTACAACATAAATTGAGAAGTGTGAGAAATTAAGATTGTACAATATGTTAATACCCTTATGGAACATGCAAAACGTACCGTAGGCTCGTCGAGGAGTAGCAGGTCAGGCTCAATGAACAAGGCCCGGGCTAGTGCTATTCTCATTCGCCAACCCCCAGAAAAAGCTTTAGTTGGTTTCTTCTGCATCTCTGGGGTGAAACTTAGACCCTTAAAAACAATCAAAACAGGAAAACAATGTTACTTACGAAGCAAATAAGAATTAAATTACCATAAAGTAGCCGAGCGAACTTAGGAAATGTGGTGATGAATCACTAATCACCAAAAGGCAGAAGTTTTGAGTGCAATAATATTTCAAAGAAAGATCCAATAACAATAATAAAGTCTATATGCAGTTTGAGCAAGAACGAGAAAAATATCTGACTTCACCAACAGAGTGACAGGGGATTGAATTTATGAGTTCATACTCATTCTCAGAACTACTTGTTGGGACTATATATTCATGCAGAGATTCTGTAGCAATTGTGCGAGAACCAAAGTTACTGGACCCACATAGAATACTAAAAGACGAAAGCAAGAAATAACGGAATTAATCTATTAAAGGTAACCGCACAAAGTCAAAGAGCATTGAGGACTACTTCACATGATTACGAAAAGATCCAATGTTAAATATCCACAAAACCCATAACATTCCACATATTAGTCATCCCATGGGCTAATTAGGATCACTATATTGAATGAAACATCATATGGCTCCTACTTTTCTCCACTAAAGCTAAAATGATGCCTTCTCAAATTCAATTTTCCCATCTATTCGACAACATGTCCCGTTTTCGTAAGATTAAGCACATCCAACATGTCATAAACTGTGAGTAGGCAATCAAGGTTCATACTAAATAAACAAGGTTCCACTTCTTTGTGTTAAGCAAACACTCAGATTCTCATATTCCGGCCTAAGGTGTCAATCTGTCATGAAGCACCATGACTATCATCCATTTTATCTCAAATGCGCCTCCAACAAGGACATTTTGTTCCATTAAGATCATTATCTTCTACAAGAATATCAAATCACATATATACAAGTAGAAGGGCAAGGCCGTCATGGAAGTGGTCGGAGACGTGGGGTAGTAAAGATGGGACAGATGAAATTGCTTTCTGCACCGAGTAAATTTACGGAGTTGAGAGAACTAACCGCAAGAATGGACGCAGCTCGTGCTTCAGCAGAGTAAGCATCAATAAACTCGAGCCTTTTATATATCTCTTCAAGTCTTTGTGAAGCGGTATTCTTGTCTTGGCTCCCATCTACTTCTCCATTGCCCTTCACAGAGTTTTCCTCCGGGGTCTAAAAACACAAAAAGGTTATGTTACGTAATAGCAGCAGTGCAGGAAAAAAAGTAGTGCATAAGAAAAATTGAACAACGAGTATCTGCGAGTATTTGCATTTGGAGCACAAAAGAAATGTCTCCACCTGCAATGCAAGCAGATGAGCCTCTTCCGCCAAAAGTTGAGTCCTTTCAACATCAGTGTCTAGAACACATTGCAAGGCTGATGCATTGTCACCGGATACTTCCTGCTCCACATGCAATATCTGGCAATTCTTAGGAATACCATCAATGGCATGCATTGCCATGTACCTGAGAAATGTTGTTTTACCGGTCCCATTCCTACCAACAAGACCTGCCGACACAGAACCAAATCATCTAGAGTTTAAAACAATATACTTCTTCCACTACATCAATGTAGCTCAAAGTTGGTTAATTACAAACTGCAATAGCAAACTTACCATAATGCCTTCCATGAGCTAATGTCACATTTCCGTCCACTATGAGGTCACGGCCCCCAACAGATATATTGAAGTTCTGCAAGTGGAGATCTCGAACAGCGGGGCCATCACTATTATCGTGATTTACAACTACAGAAGGCATGCCAGCTTTGACAGCTTCCATCTCCTCTAAGTGTGTCTGGTATTGTACCTGTACAACAACACAAATTCTAAGAAACCAATTACATCATACTAGTCATCAGTCATCACTAACACCGCCATTTTATCCATCTCCTTTTTGCCAGGGCCAACATACAAATAAATCTAGTTCTCCACATATAAAGATGTGATACCTCTCTCTGGCGCTCGTCTTTCCGCTTCTTTCTTTCAATTTTCATCTTATCACGCTCAGTCAGCAGTGGACCATCCACAGGCTCTGGTTTATTCTTTTTTGGAGCTTCCCCTTCATCCATTCCGTCAAACATTCTAAGTGGTGCCAAGAGACTTCTCACTGCAGGCTTGTCCTTCACTACACCATGCTTCCCAAATTTCTCACACAGTTTGCTGCATACCTATAAGATCAAAACACATCTATCAAAAAGCACCTACTCATTAACACTGGCACAAAAGGACATCAAGCTCTCAACCACTATCTGCTCTCGTGCTACCAGACATGTTAACATTTCATGCTTCCAGTAGTTTATGATGCTATTACTTTATACATAGAAAATAATACTTCTAAACGCCTCCAAAGCCTATAAATATATAAATACATATCATATTTTAGCAAAATGGACTAACACCAAAACAGCGCATTATATATGCTTCATCATTTTCTCTTCTGATATACATCACTCGGTCCATTTGCAACCAATACTTAGTTATTCCATCACATACAGAGATAATGAAACCTAATTTCAATGTAAAGGTTTACTACTTCAGCTCCAGTTAAAATAGATCATATACATGATTCCAACTGGAATGCAATCAGAACTGTATTAGATGAGTGAATATAGTGCGGAAAAAAATGAACAAAGTAAGATCGAACAGTACAAACTGAGGAAAATTTAGCTGATTCATACCGAGCGGCATTCAGAATCATCGGCGGCGCAGCCGCAATCGACGAGGAGCTCGCCGAGGGCTTCGAAAATGCCTTCGCCTTCGTCGCCGAAATCAAAATCCTCGTCGGCGAGGACGTTGACGAAGTAATCGACTATTGGCTGGTCTACCTCGTCGATACGCCGACCTAGCACCTCGTGCACCACCGTGGAAGCTACCTCCGTCATTTTGTTACCACTTTCAATCGGCGACTGTCACCCTGTTTGTGCGAGAGGGATGAGGATGGATGTGTTTGTTGCCTACTTGCCTTTGCGGTTTTGCGCTTTAGGGTGTGATGTGAAATTACTCGTTGGCAGGGATAATTGCATTTTGCAACAGTTACTGTAAAGTCTTATATTTAACCACCCTGGCTATAATGTTTCATATTTGCAGCATCAACAAGTACGAGTTTATAAATAACATTACCACCACTAGGTTTAATTTAACCTTTAATTTTAATCCAACTATAAGTGTATGTTTCGACTATTTTCACTTTATAACAATATATATACTATGCACGTATTTTCGTTGTCGTAAAATCATATGAAGATCACATTGAAAATAATGTCATGACAATCAAATGTCAGACAACCAGATGATAGTGATACAATAAGTAACTTGAACAATTGAACTCTCATATTCAATGGTGAAGGGAAAAGGTTTCCCATTGAGCTTGGTATTGATTAGAAAACCAACACAGAACAGTAAGTCATATGAACGTACGTGGTTAGTTCCTCATTTGGCGTTTAATGACATTTTTCATTCAATAAGTCATATGACCATAATATGTAGGAAGGTAGCATTTTTAATGACACTTTTCATACGTAGTGATTTGAATGCTGAAAAAACTCGTAACGATTTTTCTAAATGATATCATGATGCATAGAAGAACTAACTCGAGGGTATGCCATAAAGGTCAATAGTTGGTAGTCATTGAATATATGTCCTATGCAACCTTTGCGGTCGTTTTCACGTATGCCACATTTTTCACCTATTAAGACATCATCTCACGAACGTGATATACATGAAACCAGTTATAAACAATTAACTAAAAGGTCAATACATACATGAGCCTTTTACAAGGTTTAATATCGTAGATGTGGGTCGAGGCGAATGAGGGGAAGCAAGCATTTTCATGACCCGAAAGAAGTTCAGCTGGGAAGGCCATGAAGGCTGCGAACCACCGAGTTTGTTTGCTTACCCTTTTAATTGGATATGTTCCTATTTCCTAATCAATATAGTATAATTATTTGTTTTACAAAAAAAATAAATAAATAAAAAATTTATTGGGCATGTTAAAGGACACTTCATAGCATTCACCATGATAGTTGAAAATGATAAATCGTCTTCAATTTGGTTAGCTCTGATACTATAGTGATCACTTGTCTGTTGCAATACCAAGGTATTAATCAATGCCGTTTACATCAAAGGTATCACGTTCTATTTCACACAACACAGAATGACAACCATTATAAAGATGCTTTAGTGAAACTCCATGAGATGAGTGACAATGTAGTATTGCTTTTAGGGACCGTTTGGTTGGGTGGAAATGTAAATTGACTGAGTTGAAGGACTACCAACAATGCAATAGTTTTGGTCCTTTAGGAGAACCAAAAGTGACAAGAGGCACTGTGAAAGGACTGAACTTGAAATTTCCTCTCAGGGGTTTTAGGGGTTTGGATTAGTCGGAAACTTCAATCAAATTTTCATCATCGGAAACAGAAAAAGGAAAAAATCTATCTCCCGGTGCAAAAATCCCAACCCCGGCTACAACAGAACCCAATCCCATCTCCAACGACAAGTGCGTGTACAAGCTTTTTTGCGTCGCACAGAAACAACAGGTACGCAAAATTCCCCATCCATTTCTGATTCCACGGATGAAGTGCCTTTTCCAGTTTCCACTGTTTTTAGCTCCAGCTGTGAGCTGTATCAGTATTATTATTATTGTTCAGGACTGAATATTTTTTTATGCTTGTCCCGTAGGAAACCGCTTGATAATAAGTAGATGCTCCAACAGTTGCCAACAGTTGCATTTGCCCCATGGGTTCCATCAAACAAGGGTATGTTTATGTATGTGTAATTTCCATTTCCCCTCCAGTAAAATTTGGCTAGTCAGTCCATCGATATATTCATTCCATAATTTGATGCACATATGTAATTTTATCACATATATATTCTGGCGTTTTTTTTTGTGATGTGTAGGTTCTTCCCTCTGCCCACCCGAGACTCGAAAGTCTAGTTTCCGAGGACGAAAGGTTCATATCTACTGTCTCTGAAAATCACTAGCCTTTGTTGTTGTTGTTGAAATGTCTTGTTGAGTTGGTATATTGTTTGTACAACTTAGGGTGCAACATAAGTTTAACTTCAATTAATTAGGAAAATGACTTTTTGCGAAGTGACTTGAATATGTTTTTACCTTGTCAAGGGTTATTAGTATTTCACATTGACACTGTTATGTGAGCTGATGGGGTGAGGTTTATCGTGTGTACTATAAACAGATGGTATATATAATGGTCTGTGCTTATTGATACCACCAGTTACATTCTCATCAAATAAATTACAAAAAGCACTGGTGCTATACACCGTCTTCTTCTTCTTCTTCTTTTGTTTTTTTTTTTTTTTTTTTCCCTCCCTCGATTGGTTACTACTTACTTGATCTTCATTTGTTACAAAATCCCTTGTATTGGAGCAATTAGCAAATGCACCTGTTTGTTTTTGGTTTTTGCAATAGCAAAAATTCCTGGAGCCATATGAAGATCGACCTTTGCTAATTTACTGTTACCTAAAAGCAACTGGAAAAAAAAAAAAAACGGAAAAAAATGTATCTAAAATAAAATTAGATAAGCATTTAAGTAATATCTACATGAAATGAGAGAAAAATATTGAGAAAAGTTTCACGTGAACAAAACACAATACAAATATCTCACAGTAATAGATAACCTATAGTTTTCCATGTCTAAAGTAAAAAGCTAGGCATGTATATCTGGTTTCAGGTAAGTATTAACGAGGGTGTGTTTCCAGTTAAAACACGGTGAGTGTAGAGTCTCTGCAAGAAGATTGAGTCACTAGCTCTAGGTGAGATGTCGATCTCTTCCCTTGAATTGATTCCATACTCGTGCAATATATTTCACATTGCCCCCCCCCCCCCCCCCAGTCTGCAGTTTGGTTGCCAATAATGCTTTGTTTATGATTTTTAAATTACAAAACGCTATATCTCCCGAAATCAGCATAAAAGGTTACGGTCATCTGTTGCATTAACTGGAGGCCTCATATCGATTTGTTATTGCCGATTCACTTTGTGGATCTTGTTGATGGTCTGAATGGTTAACAACTGCTTTACGGTTGCAGTTTTGCCTTCTACATGACCCTGTTAATGCCACTGGAAGACCAGGAAGATTACTCTGTGCATATAATAGGTCTATTCGTGGGCAAAATACGAAGAAGCACGAGGCCTTGCCTCAGAATACGGATCTTCCACCAATATTATCAAAGAATAAGAAAAAGCCGTATCCGATACCTCTAAAGAAGATTCTGGAGGCTTCCAGGGCTGATAAGAAGTTGGCAGAAATGGGAATTGAAAAGCATCTTGAACCTCCCAAAAATGGGCTACTTTTGGATGAACTGATTCCTGTTGCTCATGAAGTACTTGATGCTTGGAAAGTCTTAATTAGAGGTCTTGCACAGCTCTTGCATGTTATTCCCATCCAAGCTTGTAGGTAATGTCTGGACGCTAAAAAATCTTAAGACTATTATACTTTCCCATCCAGATACTTATTCTTTCCCATAAAGGTGGATTATGCTTGAAATAAGGAATAACCTAGTGATTTTTCTTTTTTGGCAGTGAATGCTCAGCAATTCATGTTGCTCAAGTAGGTCATGATATTCGAGATTGTACTGGTAAAACCAGTGCAAGCCGTAGAGCTCTTCATTTATGGATAAAGGGCTCCATCGGTGATATTCTCCTACCAATTGAGTCATACCATATGTATGATCCATTTGGCAGGCGCATTAGACATGAGACTCGCTTTTGCTATGACAGAATTCCTGCTGTTGTTGAACTTTGCATCCAAGCAGGCGTTCAGCTGCCAGAATATCCTTCTCGCCGGAGGACAGAACCTGTCAGAATGATGGGTAAAAAGGTGATTGATATGGGTGGATTTGTTGAGGAGCCCGAGTGCTATGGTATTTCAGGTTCGTTAAATGTAGAACTCGACACCCAAGGGGCCCTAGAGCGATTTCCTCCTCCCGAGCAGTTGGAAATTCCTAAGGTTGCTCAGGAAACTCTAAATGCATATGAGAAAGTAAAGTGGGGTGTGAGAAAATTGATGAAAAAGTATAGCGTGAAAGCATGCGGCTATTGCTCAGAGGTTCATGTGGGTCCTTGGGGCCACAATGCAAAGCTTTGTGGTGAATTTAAGCATCAGTGGAGAGATGGGAAGCATGGCTGGCAAGATGCAACGGTGGATGAAGTATTTCCTCCAAATTATGTATGGCATGTTAAGGAGCCCAAGGGTCCTGCATTGACAAATGATCTCAAGAAATTCTATGGTAAAGCTCCAGCTATTGTTGAGTTGTGTATGCAGGCTGGTGCAAAGGTTCCTGCTAAGTACACTCCAATGATGAGACTTGACATTGTGGTCCCCGAAACAGAGGAGGCACGCTTGGTTGGGTAGCTGGGTTATACATGTTAGTAGACTATTTTGTTGAAAACGAAAAAAAAAAAAAAAAAAAAAAGAAGTCCTACTACAAATTGCCGAGTTGATTAATTCACCTCTTGAAAAATTCTCAGTCAATTGAAGAGGTGTTTCTTGTTGCTGTAGAATTTGTGTTGACAAGTTTGCAAGACTTGGTGATTGAGTGAATATCAGTTGTATATATCATAACTAAGGCTCTATATGTGACCGAATAGTCGATACTATTTTGTTTTTCTTATGAACAGTGTGAATTACACTTGCGAGTGCATTCTTGTTCATTATTTCATGTTCTCAAACAGTGATGCTTGTGAGTTGTGCAAGGCTCGTGTAAACTGATTATGTAGTTTTGTATAACTTTTACTTGTCTCTCTGGAAGAGAAGTGCAATCTGTATTTCATGCTTCTACTTGTGAAATACTTAGTGGACCACTTAATAATTACTTGTACACCTAGTAAATGATAATATCTCTATCTGGTACATAAAATTTCTAGTGCCTTTGCTGAGAACACTTGCCATTCATCTCTCATAAGTTCTCTATACTGATTAGTGCTTTTATGTGTTCTAGTAGATGAGATGATTTTGCATATTGGAAGTCTGTATCCGTTTTTCATTTTTGGCAGATGGGTAAATGAGATAATGTCCTTATGACAAACTCTACAAGTATTGTGCATCAGTGCATCTATTTGGTTTTATATTCCGAAAACAAGTATAATGGATTCTGCATAATTATGCAACAGACTTGGTAGATGTTATGGTGTCCTATCTGGGTTACCCTTGGAAATGCTCTCATCCCCTTCCCATCTATCGTTTTTCCATATGAATGCTTGTTGCTTGGTGCTTAGTTGAGCTGACATTGCTTTCATTGATATGCTAATAAAATTTGTTGTTTTATGTTTAAGCAGGGGTTATGTACTGATAGAGAGGACACTGGAGATCTTACTCTTCCAGGTTACAAGTGGCGTTTGACAATTGCCTACGATGGCACTCGTTTTTCAGGTTTGTCCTCTTCATTTCTGTCTCCAATTTTATGAAGGGGAAAAAAATTCCTTTGTGGTGGAGGATGTAAATATGTTTTTTGAGTTTATTTATTAATTATTCAAATTTTGATATATCAAATATCAGGATATAGTTAATGAAGAATACATAGTTTAGTGTCGGTTTGAAACAAAAAGCATTTTGTAGGAATCTAGAAGAGGACTTGGATAGCTTTTATGCCGCACAAGTAACGCATCAAGAAATCCCATGCAGTAAATGTAACAACTATTATCTTTTGTATTTTTAAAGTTTAAACTGAAACTTCATTCTTTAACCCAAGATTCCCTCATGCAGTGAACTCGGCAAATTTTTCTGCTTTCTTGTCTTTTTGTGCCTTGGAGATTTTTTTGTTGGATTTGGTAGACTTTGTGAAAACTGGTACTCCCTCCGTCCCAGAAAACATTACCCAGCCACTATTCACGGAAGCATTTTCAAATATTCAAAAGAAAATGATGTGGTGTCAAAAATATTATCCGATAAGTTTTTTGGGATGAGAATGAACTAAATAATGACAATTTAATTTATTTGAGGTAAAAGAAGTTGTTATTTTAAGAGATACAAGTAGTTTTCTGACCGACTCAAAAAGTAAAGTGGGTAAAGTTTTGTGAGACGGAGGTAGTAATTGTGAAAGGAAAAGTAATGAATTTTTTCCCTTGACGGGCAGTTGGCTTTTAATATCTTGACTGGCATTTTCATATGGTCCTCCTTCAGAGGTGTTATACTTTCGTTTGCATATTCTGTCTTTCACCTACACCATGAAACCTATTCTGGTAATTGATTCGTGTGTTCTATTTCAGCCCATAACTCATACCTATTTATATACTTGTTTGATTCTTAACTAAAACGTAGGTTGGCAGTATCAAGAAACAGTGCCCACTGTACAGTGCATTCTAGAAGAAGCTTTGACTCGAATTACTAAATTAAACCGGAGTGATCTTCTCTTGGTTGGTGCTGGTAGAACTGATGCAGGAGTTCATGCCTGGGGTCAGGTCTGTGCTTGTTTCATAATCATTATAAAGCGTGAACATCAGTGTATATCAAATTCATATAATTCCTTTTCAGGTGGCACACTTTGTCACGCCGTTCAAATACGATAGCTTGGAAGGCGTTCACAAAGCTCTAAATGGTTTTCTCCCTCCTGATATCAGAATTCGAGAAATCCGCTCGGTGGGGCCTGAATTTCATGCTCGCTTTTCTGTCATTAGCAAGATATATAACTACAAGATTTACAATGATGCCATCATGGACCCATTTCATAGGCACTATGCTTACCACAGTAGATATAAACTTAATGCAGCAGCAATGAGGGATGCTGCAGAGTTTTTTATAGGTAAGCATGACTTCTCTGCATTTGCCAATGTATCCCGAAATGATGGAGTGCGAAATCCGCTGAAGAATATTATTCGTTTCAATGTAACTGAGATGGTAAGTAATGAACACTAATATTTTCTTAACTTTGGCTGATCTGCAGAAAAATAACTCTATGAACCGTTGCTGATAACGTTTCCCATGTTTAGGGCTTCTTCTTATTATTTTTTAATTGTTAAGTTTGAAACAAAAAAAATCTTTCCACAAAATTTGATGGACCATGAGCAAAAGCTTGTCCCAGATTTCAACTAGTTAAGTCAGAGCTGCCACTTAATGAACTTTTTTATTCGTTAAATTAATTCTTTCATAGATTCAGATTTCATTTCCAGATTTAAGTTATGCACTTTCTATCACTCGGTTTGTTAGAAATGTGTGATCGTCTACAGGAATGTTCTGTTTTTTTTCCTGGCCCTTTTATTCTGAGTACAAACCAATGTATATTTCTTTTTGAACATGGCATTGCTTGCGTTGTAGCCCCTGTTCAATCAAGAAAGTGTTTATTTAGTCAAAATTATGCTTTATGAAGTTAAGATTAACAGACTTTTTTACTTGGAACTTCTTAGTTTCTGCCTAATATGCTTTTCCCTTTTCTAGGGTCCTCTATTGCAGCTTGAAGTTGAAGGATCTGGCTTTCTGTACAGACAAGTTCGAAACATGGTACTTAAATAGTTAAATATCTCTCATTTTCATTTAAAATGGGAACTTGTTATGTAACCAAGAAAGGGCAGTTGATACCATACTCCTCCATCCAATTTTGTTCTATGATCATTATCTTTTCTGTGAGTTATTGTACTTTTACATGCTGTAGAGCGTGTCTGAACTAGTTGTTTAACATATTGACTTCTACTTTTTCCTAAAAATGAGTTAGTTAGGATCGATAATTATTCTGTTATATTCATTTCATGGTTTCTGTATAGGTCGCTCTGCTGTTTCAAGTTGGAAGAGAGGCAGTTCCACCTGAAATAGTCTCCAAAATTTTGGCATCTCGTGATCGCAAGGAACTAGCCAAGTACGCGTTGTCGATACCACCTCATGGTCTCTACCTGTCTGAAGTTAAGTACAGGGAAGATCATCTCCAGCCCCCCTCAGGTTCCCCTGCGACTAGCTTAGGTATGCGTCATACGATAAGTAAATGTAAGCTGCCATATTATGATGTTACTGAGTAACCCAAGCCAATCAGGAAGAAGATTTTGAATAGGCATGCCCGTATTGGTCAAAACAGGTGTGGTAGTTCGACACTTGCTTTACAACATAGGAGTTAAAGAAGTCCTATGCATAATGCCATAATCTTTGCTATGTGATAGAGCTAAGTTCTTGCTATACATGTGCCGGAGATTGTATGCTGCAATGACTGTTTATTATTTTCCATCGGACTCGGATAGAGAGATTGATTCTTGTGGGTGGTTGGTTAAATGGGGCAGGAAGTTTGAGTTTTTTTGCTTTTGCCTTTCCCTAATTGGAATGTTCTGCACTATTTTCTTCTGAATGTAAGATATGCTGGAATTGGATCTCAGGATTTCTTGCCAGAGAATGTGGGTTCATGTTTGCCAGTGGCAAGTAGCAACTAGCACCATCCACTTTTTACGCTACATATACATATTCTCACATGTCAGTTACATGCTCGATGTTGTCAATATAGTCATTAAACAACTTACGGCATAACTATTGCCTGCTCTTTGAACATTGATCCGGACGCTCATCAACAATATAGTCAAAACAACATGATGAATACATGATACATAGTAACTCATATGTCTAAAATAACATCATCATCCTTAGTTCTATAGATGTTAACGTTGAACTAATTTCATAAGCCAGCAGAGACATCGATTTCAACCATTTCAATGTCTGGCCTCAACCATCAGACATTCAATACTTGTACTCGGTTAATACATTACTTTTATGAATTTGGGTATCAGGATTGAGTAAGGCCAATGAGTGGACAATATCCATCTCGCGTGGGGAAGAACATGTTTGCAATAGATGAAGGAAGAGTTGATGGCTTCTAGGCCTAGTCGTGCAGGCTAACGAGAACAGAACACCTCATCTCGAGAATCACCCGGAGAGATTAATGGAGAAAGGCATGAAATGTGTTGTAGCATCTGCCCTTTAATGTCCTTGAGAACTCAGAAAGCTGTTTAAGTGGCAAACAAAACATGACCAAGTCACTGAACTCATGATGACCAATAAGCCGCCACAGTGAAAGCTTCCTCTGTTGAGACGTGTGGATACGGAAGTCAAGAATACTAGGCAATGCCAGGTTTGTGTATTAGTGCTATCTGATTTGTTAAGTTGGTATTCAACGAAGCAAGCATGTTTTCGTTGTGTAATAGACTATGAGTTGGGGATCACACATATGCTACTAACCCATATCGCTAATATAGAAAACAAGCACTCAAAAAAGAGTATAAAATAAGCTTTCTGCTCTCCACATATAGTATCTGTTCTTATTATAAATAAAGTAATATAATAAGTCTGTTGATTCAATCAATTGATTGACCTACCAATCAATTTTAAACCGTTGATCTTACTTATTCAGTTTTAATCTGGTGCGTACATGTGTCATTAAGTATTTTTTCCTTTTGAAGTTCCTATTTTGATATTTGATATAAAAAAAATTATGTAATGGATAAAAATGAGATATTTTCTCACAAGTGTACAATAGAGACCTACATAATGTAAAAACAGATATACGCGTTCACAGAGAGCAAATAAAAGGCATGTTGTTTTCACTTATAATTAACTCTCAAGTAGATTTAAAAAAAATCATGTATGAGTGGGGTCCTCTCAATGGACAGTAGACTGGCTTTTGGCAAGAAACCAAGGTCATCGATGGAGAATAATTACAAAGAAACTCCAGCATGTCCGGTGAGGACAACAAATGTTACCTCAGATTCATTTTCATCGTCTGAATCATCTTCTGCGTCGGAATCAGATACGGCTGAAGTCTGGACAACGCTTGCAGGCAGAGCATTACTCCTTTTCTTCTTTTCTTGGTCTTTCAACTGTTTAAATCTGTTTCACAAATATTTTTTCTCGGTTAGGGACAGTGAGTAAAGGAACCCACCCGGGGGGGGGGGGGGGGGGGGTTGTAGAAATTGAGACATTGAACGGACCTTTCACCAGACTGGTCTGGCTGAACCCCAGATCTTTTTGCACGACCTGCACTAATTATCCCACTGGCACTCTCACTCATAGCAGGTTGTGCACCTCCCATTTTGCGTAACCATACCTGTTGTGCTGTGCTAAGCAGATTATTTGTGAACCTACATAACCAATAATGAGTTACGTGGTTTAACAACCTATTTGTCTTATTTAAGATTTTTTTTACACTCCACGCACCTATACTACTTTTACTATTGGGTATTTTTTCTATCTGCATTGCATGCAAGTGGAAAACTATATGTGCATTCTAGAAGTTAAAATAATTTAAGATGACATGTATAAGCCACTATTCCTTCACTAAGTGAAATCCCTAATGCGTGAACAAGGCATACGCAACATCTAGAACTCTATATTTTTTGCTTGGTTGATATATAAATAAAATATAGAGAGAGAAAAACACTTGCTTGGTTGGTACAGAGAATTGAGAGGATAGGCATTACTGATCGAATTTTTAAAAGACTATAAAAGATGCTTCACTATCAGGCAGATCAAAAACATTTTTAAAGGCCAAAATTTATTACAAGAGGAATAATAAGAGCTGAACTGTACCAATATATTGATAAGCCAGATGGAACAGACAGCGCAAAGTAGCCAATCATGAAAGGCAGAAACTTAAGTACGAGAAGTGTATTCTTCTGATTTGGATCGTCTGTCTAACAAAAGAATAAGATATCAGGTAAGATGGCCGCAACAAAAACATTGCCAACAGAAAGCTTAACCTCAAATGAAACTTACTTGGGGAGGTTTCATAAGTTCCATGGAGACAAACTGTGATACGACAAGAAGTACAGGTAAAACAAGGTATGCTGCAGTGTCATTCCAACCAAGTGGTGGATGCCCATCGTAGAAGGTTAAAGAGGTAAACCGACATTCTTAGAATTAATATAATGTGTTTTGTTGACGAACTTTAGGCACCATGTAATATTGATGTCCCCATATACGGTTAGTAAAATCATATAATTTGACCAGCTTTTGTTCTGTTGTACCCATTGATTTGTACCCATGTTCTGTATGCACCCATCTTAATCATATAATTTGATCAATCTTAATCATGTTGTATGTACACATGGATTTGTACGTTTCTTAATGTTTTGTTGTACATTAATTTCACCTGTACTGTAATATGCTAATCACTGATTCCAAAAATCAGCTTCAATTCCCAAATTTGGATCTATTCTTAATTTAATCAGTATCAATACATGTGAATGTAGTCCACCGGTCACCATCATCTCGTCTTGATATAAAGAACCCGCGTTCAAGTACATGAGAGAAGCAACCAATCAAGTACTATACATACTTTTGCATGAAATTAATTACTTCAAACCCTGTTTTAAATCAGACCTCTCTTTCTGTATAATTATAAGCAGCTTGCATGCATTAGTAATTCTTCAATCACTCATAGCTAGCTAACAAACATATTCATAAATCATGATATAATTTAATTGTTTGAACATGTGCTGCTACACCAAAAATTTGACACTGCATTAGTTTAATTACATTAGAAAGAAGGAATATAATCTCACCTAACTAAGGATACCACCTTTTAGTGATTGAGTTAATGATTAATCATGGATTAAAGCAGCCACTTTACAATGTATTACTTGATATTATTTATTTTTTAACAGATAAAGCTACTTGATCAGAGTTTTCTTCTGCTAGGCTCATCAACACTGCAACAAGAAGGTTTGATTTTTTTTTGTGATACATGTTTTGGTTACTGGTTTTCATGGTAATTTGTAGTAACCTCATATGCATTGATGTCTCTGGATATATTGTTAATGAATGACTTTTAGATGACTACTAATTATAAAAATCTGCTCTTAAGCTTTGTAATTTAGTTATACTGTATGTTAGTCAATCACTTATTCTAGGCAGCTTAGCTTAATTTGAACTGCTTCTTTAGTTAATTGATTGATTTATTAATTACCCATAGCGCGCTTCTAACTATTGTATGTATGTATTTGAATTAATAATGCTTGATTCTTTTAGCTTAGTCTTACTTAATTTTATCTTATAAGCTTATGTAACTTTATATGTTTGTTGTAATTAATTTGTTGCTGAATAAATACAATTCACGCATAGCTCTAATTATGTTTAGCTAATAAATTTTCTATTTTACTCTAATATTAACTTCATATTTATTGTAGGAAAATGGAAGAACAATTCCAAAAAATCAACGAAATAAGCCCGCACATTATCAAGTGGAATGGGTAATAATATGAATATTGCGTCATATTTATATAAACTTTTATCTCTTTTCAGCCTATTGTAACTTCAATAGTCTTTTTTTCTATTTGTCAGGGGAATTACGTTGATGCAGCTCTATTTAACTCAGATATAGAACTGTACCGAGACATAATTGTGCAAGATAGAACTCTTATCATATCAAATGCAGCTGTCAAAGAAGCAGAAAAATTATATAGGTCTGCTTTTGCAAAAGATGTGAAGTATAGTGGATAATTAATGCCAGTAGTACGGTGATCTCTGTTCAGCAACCTGCCATAGTTAATAATCCTTATGAAGGATTGTTTTCAAAACTATGATGATTTCGAAATAGGTTCTATCATAAGTAAGTATTGTTCTTAAACACTATCATTACTGTATATATAAAACATTCACACTTGATAATTTCTTAATGCAGTTACAATATTGGTTGTTTATAAAGAATCACCTTCTGGTCGATCTGGCAGGAAACAAAGTAAACAATATTGATGTGGTCTATACTCCTTGGCAAAATCTTAAGAAGACCCCTTCCATGGATGTTGGGCAAGTTGGTTTTTACAACTCCAAAATGGTTCAATTCGGGAAAAGCAGCATTTCTAGAATGAAGGAGGGAAATCAAATCACATAAAAAATCCATAAAATTCATAAGCTCATAATAATTTTGTCAAGAGTGTTAGGAACGTCAGAAGTTGCTTTGCAAGTCTATGTTTAACATAAAGTTGTATGACGTATTATACTTAATTTTAAAAGTAACCATGATATGTTCTTATAAAAAAAGACATACTTTCTCCGTCCAATAATAAATGTAACACTTGATTTTGTTGACTTTTTCGATGGTCATTTTGACCTTAAATTATTCTTAAATCATATGATAAAAATAACTAAAAACATCATATTATGAAACTAGAATGTTTATATGAAGCACTTGACAATATATTCAACTGATGAAGAATACCAATTAACATGCGAAAAAGATGCATTGCAGATTTTGAAGTTGAATGTTTCCAAAGTTTAGAGATGTATATGATGGTTCTTAACTCATTGGAAGAATACTTTTCGTATGTCTAATATAGTTCACTTTAAAACTATTAATTGCATAACTACAAAAACTATATACATTTATAGCACACCATTTATATTAAGTTTAATTACTCAATTAGTTATTTTTTTATTACGTTTGAAGTCATTATGTGAAGATTATATATTCACTCCATTTATTTCAATATATTATTTAATAAAACAATAATATTTTACAAAATTACGCTTCACACGCGTAGCGTGTGACGCGGTTCCTAGTCATTATAATATCTGATATGTAGTCCTACAACGATATCAATCTATTTTTTTTTAGGGGAGGAGTTCTATGAGCTCTTCAAGTGTAGGATGAATAAGAGAGTGAGGCCTGAGAAGCATTAAAAACCAGTTGCGATGTAAGGTTCTGCAACAAGAGCAGAATCTAATCAAAATATTGATTTGTCTGTTATGCAAGCTGGCTACGGCAAGGGCTCTAAACTTAAAACCGAATTGGACAGGGGCCAAATTATTACGTAGGTTCGACCTCTTGGGACGACCTTAGGCAGACACCGCTCCAAAGTGCAATGGAGTTCACCAACCTATAGTTCATTAAGATTTTTCACTCTGGATCGTCTTTCAAAAAAAATCTGCACGAAATGCACTGATTTTTGTTTAAATATATTTACTCTTTAAATGAAACATGAATTTCAAGACATATTACCACCGTTAACCTTTTTTCTATATCTTTGATCTTTATAAAAAGTCAATGTAACTTCAAAACGTGTCAATTTTTCAATGATCTTAATTACATTTCAAAACCTATATTTTAACGATGGAAAAACAGTCATTAAAAAGGCACGTTTCATCATTTCATTGAGTAGACAACATTTTCAGCTCCATAAACAAGTTATGTCACAATATGGCAAATGTTGATCCCATCCATCTCATAGGACATAATAATATCCTTCTAAGGATACGTTATTTTCATATATATGAGAAAATATTTACTTCAGTTCGGTTTAAGTCTACTTAAATAAGTTCATCCGTTGAGTTTAATTTTTTTATACCGAAATAACAGAACCTAACCTAAGACCAAAATTTATAGTAAAACCGTGACGTACATGCAGTTGGACAACTTTTTTGTGCAACTATAAGCTTCACAACTAACCAGCAAAAGGCAGTACAACTCCTCACCTAATCCTGCCAATACTTTTCAAAACCAGCTTCTCCACACGAAATCAATTCAACCAACTCTAATGGACTCATTACACCACTGGACTACTATACTTATGTCATAGCTTCATTACCTTTTTTTCTTGTAAAAACTTAAACTTGTTATGTTCACTAAACACCTTTCTTGTCCCTTGATACAACTAGTCTCATCAACTTTGATCTTGCAGAACATACACTTCAATTCTCTTCCAACTTAGCTTCATTCTCACTTGTCTTCTTCTCTTTATAACCAAATCATGCCGAGTACCAATGGTGAAAGTGACTCTCTTTCCGTGGACAGTGATATGCCCTTCTTAGGCCCTAGGCAGGCCATGGATATCCAAGAGTACAACCGCAAGCCCAAGCGCACCAACTCGCAAACACTAGGCGAGCTTTTGCAGCGTGTTGGTGACTCGACCAACGTGTCGCCTCACCGTGTTCTTCATGTCCATGAACCTGCCTCAATGCCCTTTGTTCTTTCCTTTCATAACCTTACTTACAGTGTCAAAGTTCGCCGTAAAATCATTCCTGCCTGTTTCAGCAGGACTAGTCAGAACGGTACTGATAATTCCGCGTTATCAAGGACCTTGATGGAAGCGAATGACTCCCGGATGAAGGTTCTACTCAACGGTATATCTGGTGAGGCCAAGGAAGGTGAAATCATGGCGGTTCTTGGAGCAAGCGGCTCAGGAAAATCCACTTTGATCGACGCTCTAGCTGACCGTATATCCAGAGAGAGCCTGAAAGGAACAGTTATGCTAAACGGCGAAATCTTGGAGTCTAAGCTTCTTAAAGTGATATCAGCTTATGTCATGCAGGATGATCTATTGTTCCCCATGTTAACTGTTGAGGAAACTCTAATGTTTTCTGCTGAATTCAGGCTTCCAAGAACCATGACCAAGTCCAGGAAACGCGAGCGAGTCCAGGCCCTGATTGATCAATTAGGCCTTCGCAATGCTGCAAAGACCATAATTGGAGACGAGGGACACAGGGGGGTTTCTGGAGGCGAAAGGAGGCGTGTCTCGATAGGAACGGACATTATTCATGACCCTATAATCCTGTTTCTCGATGAGCCCACATCAGGCCTGGATTCCACGAGCGCGCACATGGTAGTGCAGGTGCTGCAAAGAATCGCACAGAGTGGAAGCATAGTGATCCTGTCAATTCACCAACCGAGTTACAGAATCCTAAGCCTTCTTGACCGCATGATCATCCTTTCACGCGGCCAGACGGTGTTTAATGGCTCCCCTGCCATCCTGCCTCGGTTTTTCGCTGAACTTGGGAAGCCAATCCCCCAAAACGAAGACAAGACAGAGTTCGCTCTCGATCATATCAGAGATCTTGAAGGGACACCTAATGGAACCAAGAACATGGTGGACTTCAACAGAACATGGCAAACGAGGTACCCTCCGATCAGAAACTCAAATGGACCAAAGATATCTCTCAAGGATGCCATAAGTTCCAGCATTTCAATGGGAAAACTCGTTTCAGGCGCCACAAACATCGACTCGAATCTGTCCTCATCCGTCCCTATGTACGCTAACTCCTTCTGGAAAGAAATGATCGTGATCGCAAACAGATCGATGACAAACTCCAGAAGGGCTCCTGAGCTTTTTGGTGTCAGGTTAGGGGCAGTCCTCGTGACCGGAATTATACTAGCCACGATCTTCCGGAAGCTAGACAACTCGCCTAAAGGGGTTCAAGAAAGGTTTGGTTTCTTCGCCTTTGCCATGTCCACAACATTCTACACCTGCGCCGAAGCAATCCCCACTTTTCTCATGGAAAGATACATTTTCATGAGGGAAACAGCTTACAACACCTATCGGCGTTCATCCTATGTCATCTCCCACGCGCTCATTTCCCTTCCATCTCTCCTAATCCTGTCACTAGCATTCGCCGCCACCACATACTGGGCTGTTGGCCTAGCAGGCGGCATTTCCGGCTTCCTCTTCTTCTTCACCTTCATCCTGGCATCTTTTTGGGCCGGAAGCTCATTTGTCACATTCTTATCCGGGGTTATCTTCAATGTCATGATGGGGTACACGGTGGTGGTCGCAATACTGGCCTATTTCGTCCTGTTTAGCGGATACTTCATATCAAGGGACAGAATGCCAACTTATTGGCTTTGGTTCCACTACATGTCACTGGTGAAGTATCCGTACCAAGGTGTAGTACAGAACGAATTTAGTGATCCAAACATGTGCTTTGTTAAAGGAATCCAGATTTTTGACAACTCGCCTCTAAGAGCCATGCCTGATTCAGTAAAACTGACAATGCTGAAGTCGATGAGCCAGACATTGGGAATGAACATCACGAGCACGACGTGTTTGACACGAGGGTCGGATATTCTGCAACAGAGTGGTGTTATGGACATAGACAAATGGAGTTGCTTGTGGATCACCATTGCGTTGGGATTTTTCTTCAGGATTCTGTTTTACTTTGCTCTGTTGATTGGAAGCAAGAACAAGAGAAGGTAGGTGATGATATGGTGGATGCAATTTTTTCTATTGAATTCTTGGATCAGATACATTATTTTAATGTCAAATTGATTTGATTTCCTGTTCAGTTGTAACTTGTAAGATTTGATATAATTAAATTTCTTGTGTAGTTTGCAAGAATCATGGAAGTGTAACTTGGGCATAATACGTTGTGCCTAGTTGATACTGATTTGATGATAATCAAAGCAAATTTTAATTAATGTAACATGTGACTTTTTTTTTGTTTTATAATCCACTTACCTTAAAAATTTATCCCGTATTGTTATTGTAATGTTCCGAGTCCCAATCATAAATCGATTGAGATTAGATGATCTGGATCATTATGGTCACTAATATATGCACACATCAAGAGTTTTCCATGGATTATCCATTCCAAAACAATGGAGATTTTCAAAAAAAAAAAAAAAAGCGCTATTGGTGTGAATATTATTATCAATCATCTTAAACTATTTTACTACTAATTGATAAGTTATAACAAATGCTGATAATTTGTCAAGTTTACACGTGGTTGAAAATACTAAAATAGTACATTATCTTTAAATCATATAAGCTTACCCACTAGTTAATTTGTTCCGATCCAGATCGAATCTGATAAAAAAATATGTTACTTGATCCTATTCGGACGAAGTTCGGCCGGATCCCAATTAACACGACACCAAAAATCATATAATTTTAAAATTTTCATTTTCTAGGATTAGACTCGCATACGATCCGATCCAGTCTGAGTCAAATCCAATCCGACCCAAAATAAAATGGATCCACCATGGATCCAGTTCAGTCCAACGGTGGACCAATCGGTTCCGGACCAGGCCTAACAACGGCCCAATTTTTATGGCACACAAATCTTACCTTACCAGTGAAGTTACCAAAATAATAACCGTCTCCCAGTATAAAATGCAGCCTACAGGTGAGTACAGAAATTACTCGTGTACGGTGTATTCTAGAAAATTAGGGTTCCTTCATCAGCTGAATTTGGGGATCTAATTGTTGAGGTAATCCCTTACGACTATACATTCGATTAATGTGCCTGTTCAAGATTATTTCAGTTCCTGATTTTAATTTGGCTTTTGCGTGCTGTATTCCGATCATCGTTTGAATTCTACACAATTGTTCTTGGTAATTATCTGGGAATTGCCGTTTCGAAATGTTTTGAGGGATTGTAAAATGTTTTGAATTGGCTCAAGAACAATGAAATTGTTGATTTGTATGTATGTATTCTTTACTCGGTTCCTTCCTTGAGATGGAATTTATGGATGATGATGATGATTCTTAAGTTTTGATTATGATGATTTTTCAAATGTTGGTTGTAACTGTGAATACAGCATTACTTTGATATATGTCTTTTATTTATTTATATACGTGTTGATCGCATCATCCTTCTGACTGTTAATTTTGGGTTCGAAGATGCCTCGCTACGATGATCGTTATAGTGGTACCACTCGCCTTTATGTTGGTCACTTGTCTTCAAGGACACGTTCTCGCGACCTGGAGCACATTTTCAGCAGATATGGAAGGTTGGTCATAATTTCCTGCCTCTGCAATTTCTGATTTTCTATTAAATGCATGTCTAATTATGCATTTTCTTGTTTCTGTCGAGTGATTATTTTGTTTTGTGGAGGGTTACGTTTGTCTTGTTTTCCTCGTTTATGTTTGATAGGGTTCCATTAGGCTACTTAACTATTTCTGGCTTTCTGCCACATTTGTTTTAAGGGGGTGTAGTAGGTCTCTGATCATCCAATGTTGTGATCTTTAGGAGAATTACTTGCTGGCAGCTCATGGATACTTTGCTATATTTTACTTTAATGTCTGTGAGATAGGCATACAGAAATTTCTTTAGAGAAAAAAGTTTCTGCTTTAACTCAAGATTAATTCATTGTAATTTGCATTTAGTGTATAATGTGATCTTGTGAACCCGAGGTTCACTTTCTAGGGGACATTATTTCCACTATTCAACATTTTCTGCATATAAACTGTTGGAAATTGAAGACTTTCAATCGTTAATATTTGTGATGTAATTGTTGCCGTTACGGTTAAAAATGAGGGATATCTTATTATATGGGCCCCTCTACATGAGAGTGTTAGTGTAAATGCTTCTCAAGCGATGGTTCTTTCTTCCCCAGTCTTGGTCGTGTTATGTGCGATAATTATGTGCCCTAGGTGCCATTGAGCTTAACTTGAATGATTCTATTGAAGGTTTTGTGAGCCTTCACCTTAAGATGGTGGTCAATGATTGGAGGGTGGTCTGACCCGATGGTCAATGGTGTGAGGAAGTTGGTGGAAATTTGTGGCGATTGTTAGAAGCCAATGGCGATGCTTTCTGTGTTGTCTTTGCATGTTTTTATGGAATTTGCAACAATCAAACTGGTGTTTAGTTCCTCCTGATGACCAAGTTTCATGCACACCATTAAGTAGTTCTCATGGCCTTACTGTTTCTGGAAACAATTTCCGCAGAGTACACGACGTGGATATGAAGCGAGACTATGCTTTTGTGGTACGTGTCTCTATTGATTATAAATCCTAATTTGGATGCAAGCGATGTTTTATATGGTCATTATGGGCATAAATTTATCAAAGTTGTTCTGTAAAGTGCAATTTGTGTATCATTCCTGTTGTGTTCTGTTCAACAGGATTTATTATGGGCATATATTTATCAAAGTTGTTCTGTAAAGTGCAATTTGTGTATCATTCTGTTGTGTTCATGTTCAACAGGATTTCAGTGATCCACGTGATGCTGATGATGCTAGACATTACTTGGATGGGCGAGATATTGATGGACGGCGTATCATTGTGGAATTTGCTAAGGGGGTAAGTAATATAAGGCTTCACTAACATTGCCCGTAGAACAGCCCCTGAGTTTCAGATAACTAGCAGTATTACGTTTCGTAAGTCCTTCACAAGCTGCATTTAATAGACACATCAATTTTCCTTGTCTCTCGTATTAGTTTCTTATGCAATTTCTATCAGGTGCCTCGTGGACCTGGAGGTGTCCGGGAGTATGTTGGTAGAGGTCCTGCCCCTGGCTCTGGTCGTTGTTTCAATTGTGGCATTGATGGTCATTGGGCTAGAGATTGCCAGGCTGGTGACTGGAAGAATAAGTGCTATCGGTGTGGTCAAAGAGGTCACATAGAAAGGAGTTGTCAGAACAGTCCTAAGAAGCTAGTGTACGTTTTTCATGGACTCCTTTTAACTTTCT
Source organism: Plantago ovata (assembly GCA_028274465.1). Classification (NCBI taxonomy): domain Eukaryota; kingdom Viridiplantae; phylum Streptophyta; class Magnoliopsida; order Lamiales; family Plantaginaceae; genus Plantago; species Plantago ovata. The sequence continues at coordinate 17,935,579 of CM051455.1, forward strand.
TGTCAAACTCCCACTAAACAAATTTGTTTAATGTGAATGGGCGTATGAATTTGGTCATTTCTAGTCACTGTGTTTCATTGGAACTGTAACTCTTCATTGTATGGTTCTTGATCTCTTCGTTCTATTGTTATTTTTATCAGACGTGGTCAAAGTTACTCTCGCTCGCCTGTAAGGTCCCGCTCTCCTCGCAGAGACAGGAGCCGGAGTTTCAGCCGGAGCCGCAGGTTAGTTTGATTGTCAGGATGATATTTTGCCCTTGATCACGAATTTCGGACATTATTAAACTCCTTGTCCTTGCGGACAATGGTATTGTTTACGTATGCTTATTGGTTTGTCTGCAGCCGGTCACGGTCCCCTGCTAGAAGAGGCCGAGATGACAGGAGACCCAGAAGCCCCCGTGGAGAAAGCCCTGTAGCAAAGCGGGGTGCTTCTCCCTCTGAGATGAAGAGTCGGAGCCCAACACCTGCTAGGGAAAGCCCAAGAAAGAGTAGCCTTTCCCCTGTTAAAGGCAGAATGGAAGACGAACTGCAGGATCAGTATGGTGACAGTCCAAGGGAAACGAGCCGCAGTCCTGGTAGCCCTGGAGCAAAGGGGTATGATGAGAGCCCTGCTGATGGTCGCAATGGTCAAACCAACCCAGAGAATGAGAGGAGCCCAGTTGATAATGATGATAATGTGCGTTCACCTCGTGGCAGCGAGTCTCCTTGAATGGGACGATTATGATTTTATTTTCAACATGTAACGACTTTCAAACTACAGTACATTTCTGTGTTTCAAATAGTTATGGCTGCTTGCAGCTTTAAGGATTACTATCAAACTACATTACCGTGAGATATTATCAAAATTTTACTACATTTGACGCAAAGTTTATGGCAGGCTGATACTCCTGAACAATGGACATGTTTTGGGATTCTTCAAAATTGCAGTTCCATTATCTCAATCATTTAGTAGGTTTGGCTTATGTTATTTTCATTTGAAGAACCATTCAATTCATTTTCGGTTCAAATTTGCTCAATTGTTTATTTATTTATAAATAAATGCAGTTAGTACGAGTACGACAGCAAATTCCTATAATTTGGAACAGTCAAATTCCGCTTGTAACCCAAGTCAAACACTTGTTGGACAACTTAACCCAGAAGCCCAAACTGATAAATACTCAACCCAACCCAACACAACACAACACAATACAACCTAATCTTGTTTCATCCTGTCACCAGTAAAATGCTGAAAATGATACTGCAAGCTCCGGTGGCTGCTCGGCCTCCGTCGCGTTTCTTCACCGTAAGGGCCGTTGCGGTGAACCGGAAACCACCGCATTCAAAGACTCCGAACAAAAACACAAACAAGAAGCCACCTCTGGAAGTAACTAGCCAAGGATTCGGTGGCAAGAAGAAAGATCCAGTGTGGCAGTGCGTACAGAATTGCGGTGCTTGCTGCAAGCTCGATAAGGGCCCCACGTTTCCTTCACCTGAAGAAATCTTTGATGACCCTTCTGATGTTGAGGTACTAGTTCCATTTCCTAATTCTTATTTTGTGTAGTGCACAATTTGGCATGTGCTATGAGAATGAAGGTAGATGTTTATGTTAGATTTTGTACCTTCGTATTAACATGCCGTGTTTCGAGTCAATTTCATACCATGCTAAAGATAGATGTGTATTGTTAGTAGATTTTGAAACTTGGTATTAACATGTCATGTCTCGAGTCAATTTCATAATTTTCATACCATGCTAAAGATGTGTGTTAGTGCATACTATATGTGAGTTGAGTTGATCAATTCTTATTATTAGGCTTAATTACCACATTACTCAGTGATGATATAGACAGCACGTTAACACGAAGATGTAAAAAATCGAACAATTTTAGGTTCATGTACAATTACATCCATACCTGCTTATGGAACAAATACATACATACTGTATTATTTAATATATTGTGTTGCAGCAATTCAAAAGCATGGTTGGTGATGATGGCTGGTGCATACATTACGAAAAGAGCTCCAGAAAATGTTCTATATATGCTGGTAAAACTTTTGATCAGTTCTGTGCAGATATTTGATATCTCAATTGGCAATTTCGATAGGAGCTAATGTTTAGATTTCAATGTGTACGTGTTATAATATTACTGATAATTTTCTCGATTCTCAAAATCAGAGCGTCCATACTTCTGCCGAGTGGATCCAGAGGTTTTCGATTTATTGTATGGGATTGACAAGAAAAGGTTTAATAAGGAGGCTTGCAGGTTACTATATATATATATCTCATCCTCTCTCTTTTTCTTTTCCATGCCTTAGTTTATCATTTTTCTAATACAAGCCTTTTGATTCCAGTTGCTGTGTAGATACAATTAAAGCTGTCTACGGAACAGATTCGAAAGAGTTGGAATCTTTCAATCATGCAATATGGAGCTCTGGAGTAAAATGATGGATGAGTATCAATTTGAGCTTATTCTGGCCCGCTGTAGATGGATCATTGGTGTGGTGGAGGTTATGATATTGAGATTTTATGGTATCCCGTTTCCTACATTGGCGTATATAGTTCAGGCTTAGTGGCTGGATCTCCGTTTTTGTCAAGACTAAAAGAACTTGTGTCATGAAAGACTTTGTTTCCCGTGATGGAGATTATCAGCTGCAGATAACTTGGGGATAATCTACCCTGTCTTGCCTTGAGTTGAAGATCTATGTACCCGGCGAGAAAAGGCATGTGATTATAAATATAGACGTTGCATCACATTTTTTGTATTTGCATTTAATCCAATAGGTTGAAACTTGAAATGGAGAATGTATCTCCTATCTGCTGCCATACTGCGAACTGTCCATCACAGAACAACGATTCTGCTTGTCGTTTAATGGACGAAAAAGTACACTAGCTCCTTTTTCATACATTTTGCATTACTTTAGTAGTATAAAATTTTCCTGGAAGGTTACTAGTTTGCTACCAGAATATATTCTGTGTTGTTTATTGACTTCACCTGGACAAAATTAGAACAGATGAATAAGATGCTAAGATGCATGTTGATGTGGATTCTCCATATGTGATATGATAGCCTCATCAGCACAAGATGCTATACTGTGCTAAGAGGACATGTTGAGGTAAAGTTCCTTAAAAATGAACAAGCATATTTCTCTATCAGAGAACAGTCAGGTTTGGAAGCAGCAAACTATAACTACAACCACTAGACTAAGTTAAGATGCAAGACCGGAGCCTTCTACCACTCAATGGCACAGAATACGGTGATTACCAATCCCATTACTTGAGTTAGTTTGACTGCAGTTAATGTTATGGTGACTAGGGATGGCATTTTGGGCTACCCGGCCCGTTTCTTCGGACCCAGGCCCGACCCCGATGATAAGGATGGGCCGGGCTTGGGTAGTTTCCCAGGCCCATGGGCCCGGGCCCGGGCCTAATTTTCGTACCCCAGGCCCGGCCCGGCCCTTTACATGCATAGAAATATATATGTATGTATACATACATTCATACATATATATATATATATATTTATTTTTTTGGAATTCATATTATTTAGTAGTATAAATAATAAATAGTTACAACTTTATTTATATATACAGTTTAATATTAACCACTAGGACAAACAAGATTTCATGAGTAATAAAACTGTATTTTTTATATATATACTCGAGTCCCCCGCTCCGGAGTCAAGAATGATTTTAAATTAAATATCATCTACTTATTTCCTCCATTCAATTAATAACTTTCTAATATAACTATTCATCGTGATTTTTAACCACATATAGCTTTTAAATTAAATTGTATCAATATAAATTAAAAGTTATTATGAAAATATACTCCATTTAATTTAATAATATAATTTTATTATATTTTTCTCTAATGTAATTTAAGAGTTATACGTGGTCAAAAGTCTCGATTAATAGTCCCCTTAGAAATTATTAATGAAACGTAGGAAGTATTATTTTCAAGTAAATTGGGAAAGAGTAAAGACCGAGTGAATTGTACGAACCTTTTCGGGAAAAAAAATGCTAAACTATTATTAAAAATACACTTTCATATACAGTCTTACAGATAATTCGAAGGTAAAGATAGAATTGAATTGAATTGAACTTGTGGAGACAGTTACAGTCTTACAGAGTGAATGTGTGGAGCTTTGAAAACTACAAATACAATTGAACTCAATCTTATATAGTAAATAAACAAGGGTAAGTAGAAGATTGAGTAATAAATCATGAGAGTGTGTTTGAGTCTAACAGTTGAAGAAAAGGATGTTGATTTCTCTCGTACTTAAGAAGACCATGACTTTTACAAGAATTACCGCTTATAGAGAGTACTATGATGGAATCTGCCAAGTTACACAAAGTAAGTGAGTAACATATACGAAAACTAAGCTGAAGCATGTTATTTCCGATAACAATTTAGATAATTCGAAGGTAAATAATAATTCATATAAAATGGATATAAAATTATACCCTAAACCCTCAAACCCTAAACCCTAAACCCTAACACCCTAAACCCTCAAACCCTAAACCCTAACACCCTAAACTATATAATTAAAAAAACTGCTATTACTAATAAATAAGATATATAAATAATGTACTAAACTACTAATGTATAGTACAAATCTAATATAAGAAATTAGAGAAAATCACATGTAAAAAATAAAATATAAAAAAAATTGCCTGGGCCGGGCCGGGCCGGGTACCCGACCTTTAGTAATGGGCCTGGGCCTGGGCCTAAGTTCAAGCCCGATGTCGGGCCTAGGGCCGGGCTTGGACCTGATATGAAGTTACCGGGCTAAATCCGGGCCTCTGGAAACCCGGCCCGGCCCGGCCCGGCCCATTGCCATCCCTAATGGTGACACCCCTCATGGAGAGCCACTCTCATCTGCTCAGGTCTATCGTGATTTGTTCAACCTGTCATATGAAGAAGATGATTATCCAAGTCAACCTTGGTACAAATACGGATCAGCTGAGCTGATCAAGATTCTCGAAGTGGAAGTTGGCTTGGAGAATACGAATCTTACTTCTTGGGCTTCTGGGGAGAAAGCAGTTTGTCTAGGGAAGAAAGATATGAAGGCAGCGGCTCTTATGAAAACTTTGACATGCAGCCAGAAAATAGAGTACACGAGTGGACTGGTTGGATTAGTTTTGAAGAGGGTGGCACCGGAGGTTACAGGGAGTGGGATGATCAAGATCTTTTATACAATAACAGCTGGGAAAACTCGAATGATATGTATGAAAGTATCTTCGGTCAGTTGTTTAGTCCTGTAAACGATGAGTAAGAATAGCTTGGTTGTACTGTTGTTCTTCCTATGTGATCGATTGCCTGTTAGGAGAAATGAAGAAACAGTAATTGAGAATCTCAATTTGAGAGTCTCATCTCATTTGATGACCTTTACTTACGATTTCACTCCTTTCTCCCTGTTAAACTCGACTATAGGCTCTCTGTTACTAGGAAGACAAGATTCATAAGATAATTTTCAGTGACAGGATTTTATGACTTATGAAGGCTGAAGAAACCATAATAGATCAAACCAAAAACATATCATTCATCTGTTATTTTCCCTACTCGCTATATATACAAATGGTCCAAAATTCCTAGCTTTACATGTCAACACACATCGATTCCGTGGAAAACAGATTAATCACTCCTAAGGAATTTCATCCAGTTGACAAGAAAAGTATACAAATTATGTCTTAAGGTACAAAAACTTGGAACAATTACTCAAACTACATGGCTTAGAGGGCCAATACCCAATTCATCCTCAATGTCATCATCACCTTCTTCAAAGAGTCTGAGGAACCGTGCCTGCTCATGCTGTCTCCTTCTTTTCTTCCAGTACTTGTATGCGGCAACCAGGCCAATTATAAACACAGTTGATGCAGCAACACTGATAACAAGAATCACAGCCCAATGCAACCTATTTGAGCTGGTTTCTGACTTGGGGGAGTGGGTTGAGGCTGTGAAAAAGATACAGAATGAGTTATTCATGTTTGACTTGCACTTGCTAGATTGGAGCTACGTACACGAAAGACACAAGATAGAGGCTGATAAAAGGATTCATAGACACAAGATTACCGACACATTAACATAAAAATGGCCGACAGAGTTTTTAAATCACAATTACCAGCCTCTATCAGCAGACAAGTAATGCAAAAAGGAAAAGCGATGAGACAATAGAAATAACGCCCTACCACCCACAAGTGGTACACATTCTGGGCACACAAACATGGCCTTGAACTCTTCATGTTTAAAATGAACGTATTTTCCATCAGAACTATTGAAGTCAGATGCACAAAATTCCCACTCGTCAAATACATCATCTGATTTGAGAGTATCCTTCTCATAAAATCCACACCGCTTGCACTTCTTATCTTGAAGTTTTGTAAGGGGCTGGAGAGACATAAGAATAACCGAAACAAATGAGCTATACACTTCACATCAGAATAAGTAACTCATATCAATCACGAGCAAGAAGTAAATATGTCCTCTGCAAAAACTAACATCCAGGTATAACTGGGAACAAGTGAAAGATGAATATGCTATTTCATACAGAAGACAAATTTTATTTGGAAAGAAGTGAACATCTCGGGAAACAGCATGCCTATAGTCGTTTTTTTTTATAATGCAATAACATATTATCCTTGTCAAAAGTCGGTTAACTTTTTAAAAATGTTAAGGTTAAGGAAAACATAAGGACACCGCAGAAAAACACTCAATATACATCAGCATTTAGAACATGGAACTAAAACGTATAAATGACACATGCGACAGGCAAGAAACTAGTTACACCCCTTATTAGTTTTAACCATCTAGTTTACATGAAAAGAATATTTGAACAAAACTGTAGTTTCTCTAGAAACTACCATATCCCTCAGACGATTAGCTAATTGGTTTTAAAGTATCACCATTTCCCCCATATAACACGAATAGGGAAAACCATTAGCAACTTGAAATCTATAACAACAGCCAATCGATGGCCTTTACCTGCCAAGACTCTTCACCCCTGAAGGTATAGTTTACACGCTTCTCCTTGACATCAGGTAAGACTATCTTATCTTCCCCTTTGCAATGAAAATAAACAGTTGGCTTGGAGGGAAGCCATTCGTGTGTTTTGAATATCTCAATCGAATGAAGCGTCACAACTGCAGCTGATGCTAGCACTGAACACACAAACAAAAACACTCAGCAAAGGCAAGTTCGAATAACAAACAATAGCCTCTATACATTCATTTGATCGTAAAAATATCATAAAATTTTAAGAAATACAAACAAAAACTTTAGCAGAAGGTATAAATTTTGTAATCATGATAAAATCTACCAAATATTAAATATAGCGTCTAAAATTGAAATTAAATGCAATTAATTAATCAGATGAGGTGCAGGGTTCGATCCCAATATTTAACGTTTAAAGAAAAAATAAAAATTAATAACATATGACAATTAAGGAAAGGGGAGGAAATATCAATCGATGAATATCAATCATACATATAGGCTCCGATGAAGGATGAAGGTCGAGAGAATACCTGAAGAGTAGGTGAGAAGAGCGGAACTGAGGAATAGGAAAAGGAAAGGAACCCTAGGTCTGAAACGACGACGGATCATCGTATTGCCTAACGAGCTGAGTCTGATCACAATCAACAGGTAATATTTGAAGAAAAAGAAAAATTAAAAGAAATTATCAAGTGGAATCGAATTGTGATAATGTGAAGAGAAGAAGACGATAGGTAGCGTGGAGTGAGAGAGAGCAATCGGGAGGGAGAATGTTAACGCGGATTGACGGGTCTTTGAAACGGTCGTCGTCTCTGTGTTGAGTAATGTATACCTGTAAGTTTCCACTCTTTCATGCCAGGTGCTCTCTAAATGCCAAAATTATTAAATACGCCCCACCCTAATTTATTTATTTATTTTTTCACGGTATTCTATGTCGTCTTTACTAATCTTACTTGCTAAAACCTTACGTAATCTTAGATTTATATTCTTATTAATCACCAGACCCCAAATATGTTTTTCATATCACGAAAACTTAATTTTCATATTTCCAACTAATAATTTACTAGAGTACTTCCTTATAATTTTTTCGTTTGTTTTGTTTTGTTCACTTTTTCTTGTAGTCTCCGTTTGAATGTTATTTAATTTTAAACTATACCGAAAAAATAATATATGAATTTGTATTATGACACCGGAAAAATAATATATGAATTTATATTATGACATTGAATATCTTATATTTTCATAATATAGTTTTCAAAATTACTTATTCGATATTAATTAGGATTAAATGAAGTCAAATTGAGTCTAAAAAAGTCAACAAAACAAATGGAAAACTTATAAGGAACGGAATATAAACAAAGGCTACCCCATTTTACCTTTTTCGATTATGATTCTTCTAAAAAATTCTAAAGTGAATGAATGTGAAATGAATTTATTGAAAAGATATAAATTTTAATTAAACACAACATGAGTGAATAAAATTAAGGGCAAATTACATCCAAATCCATTTTAGTTTTTTTATAATTACGGATTTCTCCCTTTCTTTTTTTCATCCAACCTCTTGTGGTTGTTAGAACAATCTAATTACATCTAACCCACGATTTTGACTTTTTCAAAACTAAGACCTGGAAAAGACAATTTTACCCTCATTTAAATTTTAGTTTTCAAAAAAATCCAAACACCTTCAATTATCATTTATTACACATTTGACTCTAAATTTTTCTATTTTACAAATTGACTATAAAATATTTAAAATTAACCCACATAACTTATTTAAATTTCAAAATTATCTTAATTATTATTGCATAAAAGTCCCTACAAAATTAATAATCAATTTCCAGATATAAGTTTTTTTAGAAACGACAAAAAGGAAAAAAAATTCTGATTGGAACTGTGTCAGCTCTGATCAGAGCTTTAAACAGTTAAAGCTCCAAACGGAGCTGCCCAGCCAATCTTGGCTTCGAAGCTTCGATCGGAGCTTTGAAACAGCTCTAATGGAGCTGTTTGAAGTTCCAATTGGAGTGTGCCAGCTCCAATCGGAGCTGAATTTCAGGCAACTCCAGTCTCGTACACTAGAGTTGAAGAAAATAAAAGTAAAGGAAAAAGAAGAAAACAGAAAATTAAGAAAAGGAAGAAAAGAAAAAGAAAACTAAAGTATGAAAAGAGCATAAGGGTGTGTTCGAAGAGATAAAAGTTTAGAAAAAATTTAACTTGGTCAAAGTTGGTCAGCAATGGGGAAGACAATGTAATTTTACTTAAAAACTAATTAAGGTAAAAATGAATAAGATTTTTTTTTTTATTTATTTTTTTCTCTTCATTCTCCTCCACCAACTTTCAAATCTTGAGGTAAACACCACTTCAAACCGCCAAGTCCAACCACTTTAACTACCTGCTATCTATGGTGGTAGGAATTCCCATAGGTAAAGATATTTTTCCAACTGATATTGAACTTTAATCCTAGTACATGAAAGTCTTTCTAATATAGTTTAGCTCATCTGTAGTTAATAGGCTATTTTAGGTAAATACATAAGTTGAGAGTCTTGAGACATAAAATGATAAAATTGTGGGATAGAAAATTGGCCAGCCCAATAACTAGGAAATTCAAAGTCTAATATCCGTAAATAATTAAATTAGTGGGAGCCCGTTTGGCATTTAGACAAAAGATAAGAGCTAGTTTGCAAAAAGTGATGGCAATATATATAGTTTGAGCATCCTCTCATTTCCCCTGATTTGGCGCTCTCCTGAAGGCGCCTGTTCCATCCCATCCATCCAAAACACCGAACAAGCAAAACACCAACAGAAAAAACCAAAAACACCAACACAAAAACAATAATTCTAAAGGAAATAAAGAAAGAGCAGCTCAATGCCGAAGGGTCATTTAGCCCTTTTCTTCATTATCACCGCGGTGTTGATAGCCTCAGCGGCGGCCAAACTGGTTCGCCCCCGTGGTGTGGCCCCTTTGAGGAGGCGCAGACCTATCAGACCACTCAGCCCACCGAAGCCTTTCGTGCCAGAGTACAATTGGGAGCAACAGCTCTATGTTAACGCCCACAATAACCTGCGTATGGAGCTCGGCTTGCCGCCTCTCTTATGGAGCGCTAACCTTACCATGGAGGCCTATAATTGGGCCCATCAGCGTCGTCGCGACTGCAATTACAGGCGTCACTCGCCCAACAATACGGCGAGAACATCTTTTGGAAGAGTTACAACGAATTTTTGCCTGATGAAGTTGTCAGCAAGTGGTTCGAGGAGAAAAAGTTTTACGATCACGTGAACAATGTTTGCCTTTGTAGCCCTGAACGGGATGGGTGCGAATGTGGGCATTATTTGAATGTGATTTGGAGCACTACCGAAAACGTTGGCTGTAGCGGACCCGTTTATTGCACCAAAGGGAGAGGTGTTCTCGTCGTTTGCCAGTATGATCCGCCTGGATTGATCCAGGGAATTAACCCGTTCACTGGTAGTACACTCAAACAGATCGAATTCTCTACAGTTGATATATCACTTATCTGATTGATTGATTGTTTGATTTCTGATCTGATCATCATTTTGAGCCAAGAATATGCTAGGTAACGCGTTATTAAATGACTAATACGTATAGGATAGACGATTTTGGATAATTTTCCATCAACTTATGTATGTTGTTCCTGTTCTTTTTTGTGATTAAGAAAATTGTTATTTTGTATTCTGCTCCTTTCGCTATGCTATATTGACCTTATTGTTATTATATATATGGAGGTAAAGAAAAGACTTACGTTCGATTATATGAAATGAAAGCCAAAACCAGCTGCGTTTGATAGTTTTTACAATTGTGGTAATTGCGCATGGATAGTTTTATGAGATTTGATGCTCGATTTGTGGTTCTGAATCTGCACTAGTGAAGATGTGATCCAGCAGAAATATTGAGCCAAATGGCACTTAGTTACACTAGTCCGAAGAGAACACCTTAACTTCTAACTGATAGGCTTTGGTGAAGAAGGAAGGCCAACAAAGGTATGTCGACATAATGCTGCTTACCGTTGAAGCCCCTATCAACATGTTCATCACCACAATCTGTAGTTGAATGGCCTCTAACGGTGATGCACCGCCCATTATTAGCCCTGTCATAGCACCCGGAAGGGAAATAAGCCCTACGGTCTTTGCATTGTCCAGAACCGGAGAGAGTGCTATGACCAGTGCTCTTTTCACCTGCTGTAGTGTTGCCTGACGAGGTGTAGCCCCAAGGGCTAACGCCGTCTCAACCTACAAATGGATGTCATCTGCAACTGTCAATGAAACTTCTAGCATCTAGTAAAAACAGGACGAAGTGTCCTGACAAAGTGGGAAAAAACAATTTTAACAGTAAAAGAAGCAGCAGCAGAATCATTAACATACAAGACTCATCTGCATCCGGATGTCATCTCGGAGCTTTTTCATGGTTACGCCTGTGACAGTCATAGCATTGCCAACCATCATCCCAGCAACAGGTATAATGTATCGCGGTGTAAAGGGGAAAACATGTAGAATAACCAACATAACCAGAGTAATCGCAGTTCCAGCAAGAATCGATACGCCTGCTACATATGTCCCCCTGGGAACATGTTTCGCACGTTGTCCGGCTGTATAACCAGCAACACAGACCTGTCGGAGCTCGAAAATTAGGATGCAGCAGGTAAGTGTATGTTTGGCATCACCTTATAAGGAGGTGATTTCATCACATTTGTCTATTTGGCCATAATAAGTTTGTTTGATGAATGTCAATAAAGTGATTAATCTCTGGGAAGCTAACTTATCAAGAATAAATCAGTCAATTTATAAGTTCATTTTCCCAGACAGATACTAAGTAAAGGTAAATAACTAGATATAGTTATTACTTCTCTAAGTTGCTTCAGCTAGAAGTTTGAGAAGCAGAGAAATTTCAACTATGAACTTGTCAACATGGCCAACTAATATTCATCAAGAAAATTATGAACATACATACAGACTCTGCACTGAAAGAACTAGTAAGAATCAAGACACAAAGCATTGACATTAAAGCTAGCATATAATAATAATAATAAGCATGATCTTGTACCTTTCTAGTTCCACTATTGTCATGATAGCTAGCTATTAGTAAGATATAGTAATTGTAAAAAGCAAGAAAAAGTGATACCATGAAAAGATAAGCCAGAAGAATCCAGATAACATTGTTCTGATTGAAGATGAACTGCAAAACAAATCCAATGATAGAGAGCTGCACAAAGGCCCTGAAGATGGAATAGACCATTTCGCCTTCGAGGCCGAGTTTCTGGAAGTAGGACAGCGCCACTGCAACAGCGACCACCGCTAGGGCCGCAACCGGCTTAACCATACCCTTCATGAACTCCACTAGCCAATCCCACTCCATGGCTGCAAGCTCTAGAGTTAAAGCCTGGATAAGAAATTAGGTATAGTTAATATGACTGTGTGGTAATGGTAACTACTAGTACTGCTGCAGCCTGCAGGTACAATGTGAGGTACAAGTCTCCTGGCCTATTTATTAAGATTTGGAATGATTAGGATATGATTCTGACAAGTAGAAGTCACGGAAATTAAGAACATACGAGATATAAGTGTACAAACCCGTAAAAAAAAACAGAACGAACCGTAGGTGTAGAAAAGACCTTCCCCTGATGGAATGAAATGAGGAAAGAAGCTCTCTCGTGGAGTGATTATTTGAATCAACTCAAAGTAACATAAGAGGTACGGACAAAATGGCACAGATCAAACCTCATTATATTCTCAGTGCATTGACTTTTTCTTTAATAAGTGGGTTTGAAGTGCGCGCTCGTGGGTCTCATTTACATTCTTTCTTTTTCTTGCTTTACCTTTTGTGTTGTAACTTTACACGTAACACTGAATAGACATATAAATATATAATCACATAGTACTATAAACTAAATATTACTTGTGGTATCAAGTATAGGTAGCAAATTGTGCCAAGTTGTGGCTTCACCAAGTTAGTTTTGCTAACTCATTCTAATTATGCTATGGATTTGCTTGTGTTTGCAGGAAAAAACCTCCGGCATCATAAATCAGGAAGAAAACATTGGCGGCCTAAACAGGGTGGAAAACACCTACGGCCTATACCATGAAGTGCCACGGGCTAAAAGACCAAGTAGGGGTGTGTTACATGATTATTGTGTACGGGGAGTTCAATGCGGTAGCATATATTTTTTAAAAAAATGGAAGTTTGTATTGTTAATGATCCAAGATGTTAGTGACTCCCACCCCAACTCATGTATTCGCTAGGTTTTCCTTACAAGGACGAGACTTTTGCTCGTCTTGATTGCTAAATATTGATAAGATAAATAAACACCAGTGTGATACAAGGGTTGGGTACATTTCATCTTGTAACACCTCCTACTTGATTGGCGTAATGAAGTGCTTTATTTCCTTTTATTATAACAAAAAAGCTCAAAATTAATTATAATAATATTTTCACATTTCTTGATTGCAAAATTATAGTGTCAACATATATACGTTAACACATTATGAGAACTCCATAACTAACATGCCTAGAAAGAAACTGAAAATTCCAAATTCACCCATGTTGGGTGCACCAAGAATTTGAAGTTGGGGGACCGTATACTTGTACATTATTCTGCATGTTTATGAACAATTGTCAAGTGACGACAAATGAGATTAGAGTATGTGCAAGGATCATATGTACTATATATTTTGGTGAGGGACAACATAGAGAGATAGTTACTTCATTTTGCACGTGAACGTACATGAATCCCACGTGACTTTCGAAAGATTTGGTATGACTTTTTGTTTTCTTTTCGTATATTTAGATTTGGCATGACATAATGAATAATGAATTAGTACTGTACGAGATAAACATGGTCGATTTGTTTCCCTTTATGCGATGGTTTGCACAATAAGATGTGTGACACACAGGATATAATTTTTAGTCCTTTTCCACTCTCTCAGATTTTTTGTATTAGTAAGTATTACTCATGTGGGATGCAAACGCCTTATCAACGAATTATATGTAGCGGAGCTGCAATACCTCCGCCTCGTAATCCTTGGGAGTCTCACATTGTGCATGCACCATCCGTTAATGCCGCACCGTCCATTAATGCCACATAACTCGTCATAGAGTGCACAGTGAGTGCCTTTCATGTCTCAGTCGTGATAGTATTGTTGGTTATTGGCAAATTCATAATGATCTGAGAGTATGGGCTGACTCGGAAAACTTTCGGCCCAAACATTCATATGGCTTTCACGGGGAATAAAGGAGCTTTAGGTAGGGATGGCAACTTGGGTCGGGCATCCGAGGCCCAGGCAAGGCCCGCCCAAATCTAGCGGCACAGACCCGCTCAATTACCTTGATGGACTGTACTTGGGCCATTCACATTGGCCCATGGTCCGGGATTGGGCCTGATGTTTTAGGCCCATAATTAGCCAGGCCCAAGAACATACCACTAGTTTATACAGTATATTTATATATGTACTACTTCCGTCCCAGAACAATTGCACCATTTGCCATTTTGGGCGTCCCGTTAGAGTTGCACCATTTCATTTCTTTGCCATATTTGGACATGGTTATAATAATATTATATTTCATCAACACATTTTGTGGCCACAAATCCTCCATAAAGTAAAAGTAAACTCACTATCAATATAACTCAATATTTAACTCTTCTCCTTATTTTATGTGCCCAAAAGCAAATGGTGCAACTGCTCTGGGACGGAGGGAGTATAATATATGTATATATGAATATTAATTGTGATTTATGCATTAATAGTATTAAATTAAGTTGTTTTTCATACATTTATAATATTTTTCTACATATTAATATTTTATACCGAGAAGTTGATTGTAAGTTGGTACGTAAATGATATATATGTATGTGTAGGGTTGCTTGTGATCCGCCTCATTATTTCTTTGGTGGATTCTGATGATTGATTGGTGCATGGGGTGTGCGTGTTGATTAATGGGTACTCATGTGTATCTTGGTCTGGGAACGAGGTGTGTATCTTGATTTGCAGGTGACTCTGGATTCTTGGTGTTTGCTGGTTTGAGATATGGACGAAAGTATATGTTGGTTCGTAAGCTTCTCGTTTTTTAGGGTGAAAAACGTGGCTTGTGGTTTAAACTCCTTGCTTCATACGACATTCTAAGGGACTAACAGTCCAGTTGGATAATTTAAATTCACGGTGTCTTGGTACGATGGGGCTAATTACCTTGTCCTCTGCCTTTTCATTCTAAGGGTTGGATGCTTTTAATCCTGGTGAGTCTTACAGGTGTAGGACCCAAGTTAGTACTGTTTTTCACTCTAAAAAGTGAGTGTAGCTTGTTGAATTTTGGATGAGAATCCTTAATATTTTCTATGTTTGGTTCTGCTTGATAAAATTGTCATAACTGTGGGATGGCATTTCAATTGTCTTACAAGGTTGGTTGTATTGTTATATGAAGTTTACTGAGGGAATCATCATCAGGTCAAATGATAATGACGTTGAGTCGTGTTTCTGTTATTCTTAGTCCTTGGAAATTATGTTCCTTTGCAGCACCATATGTGTCTGTAGTGGGGAGTATCGCCTTATGTAAATGGTGGTTATAGGTGATTATGGCGTATGGTGTCGGTTGGTCTTGTATAACGAGGTTATGTCTATATACAGTGGTGTTCCGGAGGCATGTATCCGTTTATTTGAGTTGTATTAGCATCCCTTATGCTCTTCTATCAATAAAATTTTTCGCCGTTTCAAAAAAAAAAAGAAAAATTTAAATTCACAATCCCACTAAAAGTTTCCAACACTCTGTAACACTAATAAAATGTTTTCATTTTCAATTATTAAAAAAACAAACAAAAATGGCTCCGGCCCAGCCCGTGATGTGTTGTGCTTGGGCACAATATTTTGGCCCTTCATGGGCTTGGGCCTAATGTCCTCTGCCAAGACCTGGCATTTGGCGGATCATTCCAACCCCGTCCATTGTCATCCCTAGCTTTAGGTTTATTCCTTTTGGGTCGGGGATATGGGCTTGTCCAAGCGAGAATCTGGCAACTTTTTGAATCTTGGGTTGGGCCTAGAAGTGTTAACTGGACCGGTCGTAGAACAGCTCGGCACGGCCAGCCCGCCTTAAAATTGGCCCGGCCCGTTTTATAAATGGGTTGGCCCGACACGTGTTCATATAATATAGGCGGTTCACATGGGCCACATATTCTGTGGCCCGGCCTGTCCCGGGTGAACAGCCCGGCCCAGCCCGGCACAGGACAGCCCGAAGGCCCGCTGTTATTTTTAGTTAAATAAAATGTATATATGGTACTAGTATGCTTAGTTAATCGAGCATCATAATGTAATGTATATATGGAGTACAGCCACTAATTAATTATATATGTTTCCTTTTTTACCAAAATTATACCTCCATTTTGCATTAGAAATCTAGATATATCTGGAAGTTCCGTAAAGAAATGATTTGTTAGGATTGATTTATCACATTTGGAAATAAATTTGTTTGGTGTTACAATAGAGATTGAATGAATATGTTTAGAATTCAATTTCATTCTTAGTCCACTAATTATTATGCCTAGCATTTACGGTAAAGACAAGTCAAAATAATTAAGCAAATCTTGTTCATGCGGGGAATGAGCAAATTAAATAAGAAAATTGATTAATTCCATGAAGAAGATTGATTATTTCCATATTATAATAATGTAGTATTAATAAATACGCCAATAGGCAAATCTTTGTTCATGCTGTAAGTGACGAAATTAAATAACAAAATTATCATTTCTGCATATGCTGGAGGGAAAAACAAAGGAAAAATCTTGACGGCCCGGCCCGGTTACAGCCCGGCCCGGCAAATATATAAGTGTGCTAGGGGCTGTACCGGGCCAAAAGATTGATAAAAAGGCCCGGCCCAGACCATTTAAGAATTGGCCCGCCCGGCACAGCCCCCGGTCAATTAATGGAGCAGTCTTTTTCGGGCTGGCCCGGCCCGATTAAGTGCATGTGTCAAAATCAAGTGCTTTGTCTGGCAGAACGTTGCGAAAAAATAGTGGTCTCAACTGGGAGGGTTTTGGCATCCCTACCCATACTCTTTTATAATTGATGAGCATGGACCCATATCCTACCCTTTTAATACTCGAACTTCGACCCCCTATCGTAATGTAAATTTTATGGATCTATGACGGGTTATAAATGAGTCCTACACGGTTCAGGTTTTGTTCCTGGTGGAAGACCCATTAAAAGTCACGGATCCTAAATTGGTCCAGATGAATTCAAGTAGGGCCTGGACCTTAACCTGATTTCTATAGTTAATGGGACTTAGACCATCTCCAGCAGGGGCTGGAGATGAGTCTCAAGGCTGATGGCCAGACTGGCCATCAGCTCCAGGAGCTGATGGCCGGTCTGGCCATATTCTGCTCAGACTGGTCTGGGCGCGCCCAGACCGGTCTGGGCGGTATTTTCTTTTTTTTTTATTTTTTTTTTCTTTTTTTTTTCCTTTCTTTGTTTTAGAATGTACACCCATCTTTTTTTCACTTTTCTTTTTTTTTTTTTTTTAACTTTCCTTCTTCTTTTTCCTTCTTTTTGTTGGGTTTGGTAGTTTTATTGTTGGAGATGAGAGAGTTTGAGTGGGTTTGAGAGAATAAAAAAGATTAAAATGTTAGTGGAATGCTGATGTGGCATGAGAGAGAGGGTTTGAGAGGGTTTGATGTGTTGGAGATGGTCTTAGAAGGACCTGAATTGGATTCAGATCTAGATAAGACCCTACCCACTGAGAATCTTATGGAGAAGTCACATGAGTGAGTGTGGTGCAGGCCATTGGCATCAAGATGAACTCAACTGAATCAATTTTAGCAAGTTTATATGCTTAACTAACCAATATTTGAATTTTTTAAATCAGATTCTAGATTCTCTGTCTGAACTCTCAATTTCACATGTAGTTTTAATCTAAAATTAATTTCCATTGCTTTATTCATTTCTCACCCCAATTTTTTTTTTTAAAATCAATTATATATTTACAGTATTAAAGTAATATAATAAGCCGGTTGATTTACCCAATTGATTGACCTACCAATCAATTTTAATCCGTTGATCTTGCTTATCCAATTTAAATCTGGTGCCTACATGTGTCATTAGTTAATTAAAAGATGTAGGGTTCGAATCCTGTTGGCGTGATTTTTCTCCATTATTTTTATTATTATTTTATTGAAGGTGTTTAGTTCGAATCTTGTTGGCGTAATTTTTCTCTATTATTTGTATCATTATTTTAGTTGAAGGTGTTGGGTTCGAATCTTATTGACATATTTTTATTTTTATTTTATTTATTCTCTTCTTAAATTTTTATTTTTTAACATACAGTTGTATGACGTACTATACTTAATTTTAAAAGTAACCATGATATGTTCTTATAAAAAAAGACATACTTTCTCCGTCCAATAATAAATGTAACACTTGATTTTGTTGACTCTTTCAATGGTCATTTTGACCTTAAATTATTCTTAAATCATATGATAAAAATAACTAAAAACATCATATTATGAAACTAGAATGTTTATATGAAGCACTTGACAATATATTCAACTGATGAAGAATACCAATTAACATGCGAAAAAGATGCATTGCAGATTTGAAGTTGAATGTTCCAAAGTCTATAGATGTATCTGATTGTTATTAACTCATCGGAAGAATACTTTTCGTATGTCTAATATAGTTCAATTCAAAAACTATTAATTGCATAACTACAAAAAACTATATACATTTATAGCACACCATTTATATTAAGTTTAATTACTCAACTAGTTATTTTTTTATTACGTTTGAAGTCATTATGTGAAGATATATATTCACTCCATTTTTTTCAATATATTATTTAATAAAACAATAAATGTTTTACAAGATTACGTTGCACACGCTACGCTTGTGACGCGGTTCCTAGTATGGTGTGTGTATATATATATAGATATATATAGATATATATATAATATATATATATATATATATAGATATATATATATATAGATATAGATATATATATATATATATATATATATAGATATATATATATATATATTATATATATATATATATATATATATATATAATTTCTAATAGCTTTATTCTGATTTCCATTGCTTTATTCATTTCTCACCCCAAATCTTTTTTCAAAAAAAAAAAATCAAATCAATAGTTGATAGGAATTGTTAATAGCTTCATTTATATATATATATATATATATATATATATATATATATATATATCTATATATATATATATATATATATATATATATATATATATATATATATATATATATTTCCTTTTATAGCATGAGAACTTGAGAAAAACAGGTCAGCGACACCTCATTTAAGTTCAGATAAACATACATACAACAAGTTTATCTGAACTTAAATGACATGTCGATTACATGATTTTCTCAAGTTCTCATGCTATAGAAGGAAAGATGACAACTCTAAAATCTATCTCTTCCTCTTTCATTTAAGTACATACAACAAGTTTATCTGAACTTAAATGACATGTCGATTACATGATTTTCTCAAGTTCTCATGCTATAGAAGGAAAGATGACAACTCTAAAATCTATCTCTTCCTCTTTCATTAAGTTCATGTTGTTGTGGCAGTGGCTATGTGATCATTAAGGTATTGGTTTGTATGTTTGAGTTTGAGTTTTATTGTAAGGTTTGGTTCAATGTTTGGGTTTGGGTCATTATGTAAGGTTTTGGTTGTGAGAACCGGTGTTCAATTACAATTAGTGTCTTTTTGGCATGGTTGTTTTCCAGACGTTGGGAACAAAACCGGTGAGCTTGAGGTTACAGAAGTAGGAGGCGACAATGGTGATTTTGCTATGGGTATATGGGTAACAAGACGGGAGAAAATTACTCTTGGTTTTGGTTTAGATTTTGGTTGTGACCTAGGTCACATAATTCGTGTATAAGGGACCACGCTTTCCGCTCCAATCGCGCTCTCGCGAACACAGAGCGAAAAACGCGCTCTAAGGTGATTTAATTTTTTGTAATTCGCGAATTAGGTAAAAGATAATTCGCTAATACTAATTTTTGGCCAAAATGCTTCTTAAGTTCTTCCCCTTCCAAAAACCCATCGAAATCAAATCCAAATCTATCAAAATCAAAGCAGCAATTGAATCAAAATCAGAAACATAAAAACAGGTGATAAATTCGAACTCAGATTGTGCATATATAGCAAACACGAAAGAGAAAGAAGAATCACTTTGGTTGGTCGAATGCAACATAATTTAGAATTTTAGAATGAAGTTTTAGAGGATGGGAGAGATGATATATTAGATCAGAAGGTTGTACCAGAAAAAATTGCACCAGAATGAGAGACTGAGGGTAGAGAGAGATGAAGAAGATGAGAGGCGAGAGGAGTGTAGACAAATGAAGAAAATGGTGACTTAGGAGGTGTTTGGTTTTGTATTTTATCTAGATAAGGAAATTTAAGATAAAATGATGAATAGTGAACTGTCCAGATAATGGGCTTTATCTAAAACTTGGTTTGGTTCATTTTTTTTGTGATTTTGGCCCAGATAACTAGTTAGTTTGTAGGGATAATCATGATGTTTGGTCCATTATCTTAGCCCATTCTCTAATGTCCATATTTTGGACCGTCTAAGGAAATTACATGTCTGACCTCAGCTTAGTAGGGATGTTCCAAAAATAACCCCCAACTACCTATTTAAATTCAATCTTTTCTCTAGCTTCCCACACAGCAAAAAAAAACGGAAACTAAATTATGTATCCAGAAACAGAGTCCCATTGAGACGCGATTTTCCTCCAAACGTCCTCCTCAGACGGCGACTGAACAGTGACGCCGGAATCGCAGATCTTGTACGGTTAGTAAGTAGATTGAATGCATACTCTGTTTTCTGCTTCAATTCGGTTCTTTTCCATCCAATTCGTATGGTGCTTATCGCAATTTACTTGTTTTTTTGGTGGATTTTATTTTTGAATGCATTACTCCCAATCCGCCATTACTGCTTGTGGGTGTATGAAGTTGTAGATCTGTGGGTTTATTGCACTATGGTCATCGCACATGATGGTGATTTGTACATTGTTTATCGTTTCTAAATTACTCGATCTTTAACTATATTATGCTATGCAGATGCAGCAGTATTTTTGTAGGTGCAATTGATTTATGTAATCCCCCTTAATATTTTTCGCACTTAATTACTGATGTTCCGCTTCATGAGCATCATTGGACCTGGATTTGTATAACTGTTAAGAAACATTTAACAACGACTTCTTTTTTAACTGGTGTGTATCTTGTAATATTGAATTCGAAATTAACTTCAATGTTGATAGAGTGCATGTGGAGAAGAATATGTAATAACCTCAGTTATGTTATTGTTTTATAAGGTACTGGTTGGATTAAGGAATATTTATTGGTTTGTTTTGTGGTGGTTTAAGGCAGTACTTTTACTTCTGTTTAACTTGTGCAAATTTTGTAAACTATGATAAGTTATACATGTATACGCCCTGATGTAGTTGGAAAAAAAACTTAACCCGCAAATGCGCTGTCAACAAGAAATGTCAGTTACATAATCATTGTAATAGGTTCTGCAAATTCTTAATTCTTTCAAATTTGTATTAGGAGTTGTTGCTGACTAAGTTAATGAATTTTTCAACGTAGAAAATGGCTTGTGTTCATCGTACAATGCAGAACCGTTTGCTACGGTTGGCTGGTTGGAAAAGAGCTGAGGACATTCTCCTTGTTCGTATGTTAGATGAATTTGCAAATTGTTCACGACTACAAAGCAAGCAGGATGTCATTGCTGTTTTGAGGTTCTGTGCGGTCGAAATCAGCGAGAAGTTGCGAAAAAAAGTGCCCGTTTCTTCACTGATAACAGCGTTGGCCTCAATCAGGCGTAAGTACACTAAATTCAAAGAGTTTCTGGAAATACCAGGTGTTTCGTACGCTATGAGGCGTAATCGTGTGTACGCTAGAGAGCTGTACTGGAGTAGCTTGGGTGGGAAGGTAATCCCTTTTCAATCTCTTCCAAATTAAGATATATATTATGTGCCACTTGTATGAGTAACACCCCTTGTTGCATTGTCGTTATAGAATGAGAAAATATCTGCTCGAAGTATGAGAACTAGAGGAGAGCCACTGTTTCGCCAATTGCAAAACATCTTTTCCACAGATGGCTGTTTCACTCTACTGGATGAGTACTCTGCAGGAGTTGCATTCGAGGGCGACAATGAAAGCTTGTTTGAAGGGAAGAAACTGTGAATACTTGAGTTGGTTTACAGTAATCACTACTACAAAGAAGTGCTTCTTCGTTCATCTGTTTGCAATTAGTTTGCAAGTTACCTGGAGTTAATTTAGTATGTCTGCCTACCATCTTTGTGTGTTAATTTATTAAACATTCGGTGAACAAATTATTGTAAGATTAACATTGCATTTCGGTTCGGTGATGGGGTATGCATTTGTTGGTGGATTAACTTAAGTGATTGTGCTTCGTATCATTAGTAGATTTAAATGCTGCAGTACTGTATTGAAACCAATTTCTTATTCATGTATAATGCGAATAGTTGCAGTTTAATGGTGTGGTCATTATTACTCTTTCTTACAATAATTCGAGAAAGGTATATAGAAAATACGTTTAATAAGAACTATCTGTATTTGAAATTAAATTGTGCTGGTTTAATTAAATTGTGCATTTGAAATTCTCTGCTAAGTTTTTGACTAACGGTTGGGAAGTATACTATCTGTATGGTTTATGTGATTGAAAAAAATAAAAAATTCTCAAATTAAATTCGAAACTTCAGCAAAGTTGATGTGCATTTAGTCCTTTTACTGCAATAAAGCTACTAGATGGACTGGAAATTTCATAGCTGAAGGATGTACTGTCCATTTATGTGACTGACTTAGGTAGTTGATGAGCTTTAAATTTGGATGGATTTAAGTAAGCTTTTTTCAGAAAAATTGGTTGTGTCTACACTGCTGAATTGTTGAAGACTTTTGTATATGTAACTTTACGTACTACATTGGCTTATGTCTATCTGCAGGCATTTATGTTAACTTGTTCCTTTAGTAAACATCTTAACACAATCCTGTTTTGCATTGAAAGGATGTGTGAATATGGCAGCTGCAATTTTTATTTTTTTTTTTCTTCTGTGAATGATCTAGTAAAACTAGTTTGTTCACACTACTAAGCCTGCCCATAGATTGTGTAAATTAAGAATTCAATGACTATGAAATTACTAAGTTGGTAGTTCATTCCTATTACCTGGAATACATATTTCTGTATAGCCTTCATCTAGCCATTGTTAGGAGCATAAAAGTTTATTTATTTAGTGGACTTTGCATGATAGGGTTTTGAAACTAGAGCCCAATGGGTCATAATCTAATTCTCTCATATTTCAACCATAACCCAATACCCAATGAATCATACTTTCATATACTTTTTAACTTATTATCATTTTATTTGCTTATTCATATATTTTAATAATATTATTATATTAACACTCTAAGCCGCTTCGGTCTTGTTGTTTTTTAATTTTCATGAATTCTCGCTCTCGCTCTCGCTCTCGCTTTATGTGATCTAGGTTGTGACAATCGGGGTTTAGTGTGGTGAAGGTGTTGGTCTCGCATCTAGGTTAAACATGGTAAAGATGTTTGTCTTGCAGATTTTTATAATCGTTTTCGAGCATCACTTTTACTCTTTATTTTAATTAATAAAACACGAAAATTTAGCCGTTTTAAAATAAATTAGAAAAAAAAGAAAGAAAAAAAGTTGCGCCTCAACAAGATTGTTGTTTTGCTACTTTAATGGGGTATCATCTAGACTTAGATAACTTGAACCAAATACGAAAATATCTTATGTAATATGTGGTACTAACATTTTATTCGAACACTTTTACTCTTTTCTTGGATATGGGTGGAGTTTTCGGTTTTGAATTTCTTCGTACGTGCATCTCTTATGCACTTATCATTTTGCACTGGAGCTTTTTATTTTTAATGAATTTTTTGTTGATTAAAAAAACATTTTATTCGACACTTATACCATTTTATCGTTGAAAACTTTTTAAAACTTAAATAATATTTTAATGGGGTAGTATAACATTATAGACGCAGCAATCCAAAACATTATTAATGATATCATCTGGTAATGCCACGCCCACCAAACTATTAATTAGCTTAATCTCATATCCATCGATCGATTGGCCTTTAGCGTATGGAAAAACTTTGTATAGATGCATTGATTAATTTATTGATTGGTACTTCCTACTAGTAGTACAAGAATAGGTTCATCCCAATCTAGAAATACTCTAGGACTCTCGGAGAATATTGATTGATGGAACCGATCATAATAAATTTAAACGAAATTACATGTTTTTCTTTAAATTTCATTTTTTTTTAGTGATAACATCATCTATTGATAAATCAGCTGGGCTGAGAGTCTGGAAGCAGAAGTGGCCTCACAATCTAGCAAACAATCATGCACTATCGAGTGCGCAAACTTATTACAAAGACGAGAAACATGTAAAAACTTAACAGAAAATGTCTGTGTAAGGTTCAAAATCTCCTGCAAATAAACTCCTATTGTTGAGAAAGCAAAAGTGCCCTGCTGTAACTGAGAAATGACGGAAATTTAATATCAAATCAGTTTAGTTGTTTTAGGTTTATAATTTTTCAAACGAATCAAACAACGTGTACACATTTATATAGTCAGCTTGTGTGAGTGAGTCACTAGGGATGGCAATTTGGGCTACCCGGACCGGGCCCGACTCGATATACCGGGCCAGGCCCGGTCATTAGTGGCCCATGGATCGGGCTTGGGTTTATAGCTAGGACCATGGGCCCGGGCCTAACATCTTGGCATGTAGGCCCAGCCCGGCCCGTGAGTATGTATATGTTTTATATTTTATATATATATATATATATGTATATATAATTATTATATTTTATAATATTTATGCATTCCTATTACTAAATGATGTTGTACTTTATACCTTTGTAATACTTTTCTATACTTATAAGATTTCAAGTGATATACAGTAGAAACTCTCTAAAGCAATACTATACAAAGGAATAAACTCTTTATAGTAATAACAAATTTTGGTCCCAACTTGCGACCAGTTATAAATAAGAAGAAACTCCACATTGTGATATTGCATGAGTTTTTCAAGTCCCGTCTTAAGGAATTATACCTCCATATAGTAATAAATTGCATACATGAATAAATTATTGTATGTGTCACATACATAACATACAATTTACTATCCAAAGTACTTGTTCAAAGTTGTCTATAAAATAGACTTTAACTATTGAGTTGCAATTACATCTTTTAACTTGTGTGTGCTTAGTAACTCATTTACATGTGAAATTTCTTGTTAAACCCAAAAACACCTCTAACCTTCGTGATTACGTAACTCATTCACATGTGAAACTTCTTGTTAAACACAAAACACCTCTAACCTGTCAAGAATGCATAAAGCCTCTTGGTATGGAACTTTTTGTACCTCAACATTATTTGTACAATCATTTTATATACTATATTTTATTATATTTATATAATTTATAAAGTAATTTAATATTAACTAATTTCAATATATCAAATAAGGATGTTCATGATAAATTTCAAATGATATAAAGTGATATCAAAATATTTGATCTCAAGCAAAAGATATAAATTAAATAGATTCATCATTATACAAATACTACACTAGTACATAACTAAAAAACAAAAAAACATTTGAATACTTAATAAATGAAAAAAAAAGTCAAAATATTGAGGCCCGTCCCGGCCCATGATGGGCCCGGGCGTGGGCCTATTGTTCAGGCCCGCCCCAGGCCATGGGCTTGCTGTTAGACTTCCCGGGCCCGAACGGGCCTCTGAAAGCTCGGTCCGGCCCATTGTCATCCCTATGTGTGACATCGTTTATTACCAATTTAAAAATAAACCATATTATATTTGTATGGAAAATATAAATGTTATAATTAAATAAAATGCATATGTTATTAATAAAATACATTCGTTCATAAAGAATACAAATATTTTCAAAAAGAAAAACAACACAACTATTTTTAACTAATATTCTCGATACTCGATAGTGATCTTTTGTTAAATTGATCTGTATAAGTTTATTTTTCTCATAATAAATTGTATCTCAATAAACCTAAGTATCTAGAGATGTTTAGATGAAAAAAAAAACACTTTAATAAAATCTACCAAGATTCTTTTGTGGTTATAGCGACATGACCTCAATCCTGAAACAAGTTCTAACACCATGATACCTGGACCAACCATATAATTTCGACCAAGAAAATATATAAACTAAAAACTAATAAAAGTCTTTGGGTTATAGAATATATCAATTTATGAATGAGACCGTTTTAAAAGATGTATTTAGACTTTAGAGTAACGTTTATGTTTCACAGTCTACAACGATATACTTTTAAAATGGATAATAAAATAATATTCAATTACATATACATGCATCATATTCTAATAATATCTGGTTAGTTAATTTTTATTTGTCTTTTAAGTAGTCAGTTCTTAATATTATTACATCACTTTCACAAAAGGGCGCCTAAATAATGAAGATAAACCAAAGAATACTGAAATAAACATAAATTTGGTACCGTTTGGGCTCAATGGGCGGAACCGAAAATTATAATTGAGGAGCGAAGTATCATTTTTTCTAACTTCGGAGCCAAAAGTTGAAAAATTGTAAAAAAATCACTTTAAATTTTTTGAAAAATAGTATATTATATTCCTCCTTTAAAAATGAAATTGGAGGAGGACCCCGCCGGCCCTGGTTCCGCCCCTGTTGGGCCCCTAATGGTTTATCAGATGGAAGTATGGAACGTGATGGTGCAAACTCCGAAACCATTTGCTGAGTAAGCTTATTTATTTATTTATTATTATTATTATTATTATTATTATTATTATTTTGGTAATCAAAGACATTCAATTCTTAGAGTTCATCAAAGTTCACAAACGGTGCAAGTGAGAGTGGTGGGTGGCAACTCTGTAATGATTTTCACCCCCAAATCAACACTATCAATGGTGGACATTTTATCGGCACAAAGGTTAGCTGATCTTCTTATCCACTCTATTTCAACTTTCCAAGACTTGTGAATACAGACTTTACACTCCTCAATAATTGCTTTCATCTCCTCATCATTTCCACATCTTCCATTTGCGGCCAACATTTGGTACAAGAATTTCGAATGTGTCAACCAAGATCTGCGGGTACCTGTGTTCCCAAGCGACTTGAAGTCCGGTCAACAAAGCCATTGCTTCTGAACGATTTACCGATGCAGATTGGACCCCCTTATGAAAGCCCCAAATCCAGCTTCCCTCACCGTCTCTTAACCGACCTCCAGTTGCACCTTGATTTTCGAAGGTAAGAGCACTCCAGACGTTAAGCTTGACCCAGCCCCGTGGTGGTTTGACTCATTTTTAATGAAATATATAGAGTGACTTTTCAAATCAGTTATCTTAAATCACCACACAAGTTTATTATAATCAACCGTGAAATAAAATGAAAATTAACTTATAAGAAGATGACATCAAACGTACACTTTAATTCATATATTTATTGGTGGATTCTACACTAAACTAAACCAAATACTACAGTCTACGTACATTATATCTATGTTTTGAATCTCGTCTCGGAGGCCGTCTCGGACGACCTCTTGAGAAGGGTCAACCCGGGTTATCTCGGAGGGATGTCTCGGTCCATTTAATTAATATATCAAATTATATATAATAAATACTATACATATTACATTGAAAATTAAAACATAAATGTCAATATAAATTATAAACTCATAGAAACCAAAATAAAGTCACTCATAGTAGTAGTACATCATTAGAATTTAGAACATTACATGATTCAAATTCCAAACCAAGCAAACAAGTTCAAACTTCAAATGATCCATTACATTATTTCTTTTTTTTTTTATTAAAAACCCTGGTTGACCCGGTTTAACCGCCCAAAAACTCGAAAAATCCCGGGTTAGCGAGATTTTCCGAGTTTTTGTGGTTCCGTCTCGGACATGCGTCCGAGAAGCGGTTAAATCGGGTCAACCCGGGCTGACCCGGCGAGATCGAAAACATAGCATTATATCAAATACTAAAAATCATTCCAGAAACAAGAAACAACGTAAACAATTGTAAAAAGAGTATACTAAGTCAATGAAACTACAGAAACTGCAGCTTCGTAACTTTAATTCTTTAAATATGCATCACCACTTGCATTGAATCGATGATCAAGTGATCAATAAAGAAACTTGTCTCCAAAACCCCTTTGTCAAATCACAAGAACTCATGCAATAAACTCAAAAAATTCGCCCAATTTCACTTGTTTCATGATCATTCATATGGAAAATCTCTACTTGTTTTTATTTTCACCATTCATCTTTCTGGTCCTTTACTCCATAACTATCCATTTCCATAACAAGCTAAGAAACTTTCCACCTAGTCCCTTTCCAACCCTCCCTTTCATCGGCCACATCTACCTCCTCAAGCTCCCGTTCCACCGGAGCCTAGCCAATATCTCCACCCGATACGGGCCTGTCCTCTTCCTTCAGTTGGGCTCCAGGCCAGCTCTACTCGTGTCTTCGCCTACTCTAGCCAAAGAATGTTTGACCAATAAGAATGACCTAATCTTCGCGAATAGGCCTGATCTCCTTAATGGAAAATATTTCGGGTACAATTACACTAGCGTTTCTTGGTTGCCATATGGGGAACACTGGAGAAATCTTCGAAGGATATCATCTGTCGAGCTCTTGTCATCCCACAGGATAAACATGCTTTCTTATATCCGAGTGGATGAAACCTTGAGTTTAGTGCATAAGTTGTTCTATGTCACAACTGCAGAGCCTGATAAGTTGGTAGATGTCAAGTCTGCTCTTTTCGAGTACATGTTTAATATCTTGACCAGGATGACGACTGGCAAACGGTACATATAACATGTGTAGTTTGAGTAATTTATAGATCAGAGGAACATGTACAAAATATTCAAGTTTCATTAAAGGTTTGTTCTTATGTTCTTGAAATAGGTACTATGGGAAGAACGTGGAGAAGTCTAAAGAAGCGAGGATGCTTCAAGAGATAGCAACGGAAACTTCTGATGTCGCATTTGACACGAATGTGGTTGATTACTTGCCGTTCATGCGATGGTTTGGGTTCAACAATGTCGAAAAGAAGTTGATTTCAATTAACAAGAAGCGCAACGAGTTTATGCAAACTGTAATAGAAGATCAACGGAGAGTGATGGAAGATGATGATGATGGTTTTTTAGCTGAGAATGGAACTGTTGAGAGGAAGATGAAGTCAATGGTGGAAGTGTTGTTGGACTTGCAGAGATCAGATCCTGAATATTACACCGATGACACCATAAGGAATCTCCTCTTGGTAAGATATCTATTTTTATCAAAAATTATTATTGGTTTTTTATTATTTGAATTTGAGCAAAATATCACATGTTTATATATAACTCAGTCTCAGTTGCAAATTTTAAACATCATGTTATCTTCATTACAAAACTCATTAATTTTAATTTAGTTCATATTTACTTAATAACTTCTTATACTGTAAATTAGTTAAGTTTCATTCATTTCTGTTTACTTTAATTAAACGAAGATAAAAAAGCCTTAAAATTGCAAATTCGGTTATTTTGAACTTATTCGTTGCTTAACTAGATTCAACTCCAAGTTTGATTTAAGATAAGATATGTGGCTGCTCATAAACTAAACTGTTGCAGACATTTAAAGTATATTGTAAGTAGCAATTTATAAACCTTTGGAGCAGGCACCGCTATACCCATAAGTTAATAGGTGAAAGGTGCTCTAGCAAATACTTTGTAGTACTAGAATAATTAATTCATGCCTATATTAAAAGAAAGGCAAGTAGAGATCTGTTGGCAAATTTAATTAGCAACAAATTCATTACTTTGGTAGTTGTAGTACAATGATTTATAAACATTCACTTCTAGTACAATCACAATGGGAATCTTGACAAACATATGATGGAGACAAGATTTTCAAATGCCCATATCAAGACTAAATCCAATTCACTGTATTGATCAAGATAATTAAATGTATCCAATATATAATTATTACCTTTACCATTTAAATTAGAGCGTTAATGTTAGTCTCTTTAGCGTTCATTTATCAGTCAAGTTATAAGCTCTCTAGAGCATAAGTTTATGTTTACGTAATGAATTTATTCTCATGTGAAGTAAGTTTGTTATGTGAACATGAGTTAATAAGCTCTTAGAGCTTATCAATTACTTATAAGCTACCTTATTTTATAAACTGATAAAATTATTTATGTTTATAAGTTATCTTACGGTATCATCTTTCATATTTCAATTATACCCCTGATTTAATAATAATAATAATAATAATAATGATGATGATGATGATGATGATGATGATGATAATATAAATGAAAAATGAATTAAAAAATATAATAATACTAATATTAGTGCCCTTTTAATTTATGTCAATCAACTACATTATTATTAGCTAATTTACTACACCAAAACTTTATCAGCTACTTCCTCCATTTCTGTACAAACTTCCTGAAGGGATTATTCATCGCGGCATTTAACCACATATAGCTTTTAAATTAAACTGTATCAATATAAATTAAAAATTGATTATGAAAATATACTCCATTTAATTCCATAATATAATTTTATTATATTTTTCTCTAATGTAATTTAGGAGTTATACGTGGTCAAAGATCGCTATGAATAGTCCCCTTAAAAAGTTTGTAATGAGATGGAGGAAGTATATCTTAGCTAGACCTTAGTCTATGAAAAGCTAACATCTAAGCATGTATGCGGCTTTAGGTATTACTCCAAGGAGGGACTTCAACTTCAACAATAGCCCTGGAGTGGGCATTTTCGTTATTACTTGATCATCCACAATGTCTTCAAAAAGCACAAATTGAACTCGATGCACAAGTTGGTAACAATCGTCTTATTGCTGAATCAGACATGGCAGAGCTCCCATATCTTCGCCAGATCATCCTTGAAACATTTCGTCTACATCCCTCAGTGTCAATACCGATGCCCCATTACTCATCCGCAGAGTGCACCGTAGGTGGGTTTCGTGTTCCCGCCAGGACGATATTGTTGGTTAATGTGTGGGGAATTCAACATGACCCGAAAGTATGGGCCGACCCGGAGAAGTTCAGGCCTGAGAGATTCCAGGAGTATGGTGGGAAAAGAGACATGGGCTTTAAGTTTCTGCCGTTTGGTTCGGGAAGACGGGCCTGTCCAGGTGAGAATTTGGCAATTTCAAATGTTGGGCTGGGCCTTGGTGCACTGATCCAGTGCTTTGATTGGGAGAAAGTTGGGGAGATTGACATGAGGGAAGGGGCTGGAGTCACAACGCCAAAGGTCCAGCCCTTGACTGCCGAATGTAGGCCCCGTCCATTTGCCGGTAGTTTAATTCGCACGATACAACCTTAAACTAAAGTAATTTTTAAGAGATTATTCAGAAACTGCAAAATAATAAAAAAAAAAAAAAATTTATTCAGTTCATGTCAGTTCATTCCGGTTTGATTTCAATTCAATTCAAATTTATTTAATTAAAATTTATATTTTAAAACATTTTATATCATGTCAGTTTAATTTTTGAATTTTTTAACCGAATGAAACATAGCATCCAAGTGTTTATTTGAAGGGGAAGGCTTATCATGAAAGAAAAATATGATGATTATAGCATGGACATTTTGCAATTTTCACAATATGAAGCACTGTGAGTTACAATGTTGTTACGCGTGACAAGTTATAAAATAAGACCCAAATTTTTTAATGAATGAATGCAGTCCTGCTTCGCTTCGCAGGCAAGATTAGGATTAGTGAAGTGAAGAAAGTGCCCTCAAAATTATTACTACTCCACTAACACTACGAATCATAACAATGTACAACTCTCACCATTTTTGCATGCCTATAAGTCACAATCAACTAGGATCCACATGTTTTTTCATCATTCGGATTGCATATTTGCATGTAAAACTACCATTGTTTAGATTAATTAAGCACTGGATTAATTCACACTTATTCTTCTTCATTTCATTAGCTTGAATTTTTAAGAGAGTTGAATTATATCATTTAGGAATATAATTAGTTGTTTTCTCTTTTATGTTAACCTGTTTATTAGACCTTTTATTTTTTACTTCCTCCGGAAACTTTAAAGGTTTATACTTTATTTTTGTTGACTTTTCGATGTCCGGTTTGACCTAAAATAAATAATAACTCGTTAAGAAAAAAATAATTTTAAAAATTATATTATAAAAGTATACTTCTTATATTTGTATAATATAACTTCTAAAAATAATTTTTTCGTAATCAATTATGATTAATTTGAGGTCAAACCGAACATAAAAAAGTCAACAAAAACAAAGTGTAAACCTTTAAAGTTTCAGGAAGTACAATATTACAAAGTAAATTATTGGATAGTTTATATAAATAGTACTGTCTACGGCGTGGAAGTTATCGAAACCAGGCTGGTTTAAATTAAATGTTGATGGTAGTATAAGGCCTGACATGAACATGGGAGGCATTGGAGGTCTACTTCGAAACGAAAGAGGAAACTGGATGTGGGGATTCAGCGATTCCATCCCAGCACCAACAGTAGACGAAGCAGAAATTAGAGCACTGCTGTATGGTCTGAGTTGCGCATGGGAGCGACGAATTGAACGCCTTTAGGTGGAGATGGATTCGTCGAACGCCTGAGAGATGGTTAACGGCAGAACTGAGGTTCCAGAGCACCTTAGAAACTTGGTGCAGAGCTGCCAAGAACTGATTCATAAACCTTGGGAGATTGTGCTGCGAAAGGCACACCGAGTGGGCAATGGTTGCGCAGACTGTCTGCCAAAGATGATATACAGGACTGGAGATGGAGTTGGATTTTTGGATGCACCTCCTGAAGATTTGTTGCCACATGGATTTTGATTTAGTCTAGTTGCTTTTTTTTTCTTTCTGATGTATTAAAAAAAAAAAGTACTGTCTACTATTCACATCACCATCAATCTTATTTTCTTTATAACTTAAATCCTATTATAATACTAGTAAATGTGTCACACACGTTCTCCTTGTTGTTGTTTTTGAACATATAATATAGATACAAATTATACTCCCTCCGTCCCGATGATAAGACTACGTTTGATTTTTACACGTTTTTTAATGATAAGTTTTGTTTGATATTGATTCATTAATATAGAATGGAATGTGGATCAATATTTAAATGGTAGTGGTGGGGAAAATGATTAAAGTAAATTGTGAATGTGGGAACAATGATTAAAGTAATATAAATGGTATGTGGGGTAGCTTCCAAAAATAGAAACGTAAAGAATTAATTGGGACGACCCAAAAAAGAATACGTAAAGAAATGAGCGGGACAGGTTTGAGATAAAATAAGAAACTCTGAAAATTAAATTTTTTATTATATTAGTAATTCTCCAATAACACGACTAGATAGAAAAGGTGTGGAAAGTTTACACATATTTTTTAAATTTAATGTTTGATAAAAACGAGAAAAAGCTTACGCC
The DNA here is from genome assembly GCA_028274465.1 of Plantago ovata. Classification (NCBI taxonomy): domain Eukaryota; kingdom Viridiplantae; phylum Streptophyta; class Magnoliopsida; order Lamiales; family Plantaginaceae; genus Plantago; species Plantago ovata. The sequence continues at coordinate 17,969,050 of CM051455.1, forward strand.
AATGGGATTCGAACCCAAGTACTTTCTAAATGAATAAGAAAAAAAGAGAAATGTTACGCCAACTGGATTCGAACCCATGACCTTTCTACATAATAAATAAGAAAAAATATTACGCCAACGGAATTCGAACCCCACACTTATACTTAAGATTGTCACATGTATGCACCAAATTGAAATTGATTATAAATAAGATTAACGAATTAAATTCAAATTGAATTGATCAATTAGATTACAATTGATTTCAATTGCGGGGTCTGCAACATTTTATTAGATAGATGGTAAATAAATGTCTTTCTTCACCTCACCACTAATGTGAATCTTCTTAAAGTTGGAATTTTGTATAGGGTAGCAAGGCTTATAGTAAAGAATTGAAGTCAAAATTATATTTTATATACTATTATATTAGAAAACATGAGGTAGTATAGTAAACATGTAATACTTGAAAAATTCTTCTCTAGAGGTGACATATAAGTTGTTCAAAATTAAGCTATCACATTTTTCAAGTGAAAACTCTTGGATAGTTTTAGACTTTAGAGGGCATGTTTTACGACTTGTCGATGGACTACATTCTTAAACAAGATCTATAGAATAATTTTCTATACCTCCATTTAATTTCACTCAAGCTTCATCCTAATCATAATCATAGAGATCATCCAGGTTCAGGTTCAAAGATAATTGTCCTATGAATACTCGCTTATTGTAGGACTCGTGAGTTCCTATTGTAAATGTTTGAGGTAAGTATGTGAACTAAAATTAGAATTGTGATCGAAGTACTAGTAAGCAAGTAAAATGTGATGGTTGAGGGAGAGAAAGGCTATATTGTGGGGACAAAGCACGAGTCACCGGCCATTTTCATTGCCTACATCATTCAGATCTAATCTTGTCGCCTACTTATTCAAATTTCAAATACCAAACTATATCAAACTATTATGTAGACTCCTAATTTGATCTTTGATAACTCATCTGTTGTATTCAACAAAAAATTGTCACCAGTAGCCCTAGTTTGTCCGATGTATGAAAAATGGAAAATGGTAGTAATAAATGTAGTGCTGCTGATCTCGGCTCATATTTAGTTATTGATAGTAATTTATAGATTCCTTAATCCTTAGACATAGTTGAAATTATAAGGTGGTAAATTAATAGTGTATGAGAACAGTAGAGTTAGATTTAGTCGTTTCAAAAACAAAAAGAAGGGTGATTTGATTATGTTTTTGCATTAACATAGCAACAATGGAAGAATAATTTGACGACGGACAAGGGAAATCAAACAGAGCGATAGACAACTCTGGAAATTCATCATCTTTATTCATCATACGTTACAATGTTAAGTAATGGAAAAAAGCCGTGCGACACAAACAGTAACTAGAACGGTAAGTAAACATTATTGTAATTACACCAAACAAAATTTACACTCCTTAATTTCAACTACGCTAATCGAATCCGGTCCACAAACTATCCAACATACATTGTGTATAAATCTTGTAGTGGCAAAAGGATATATTTTCTAAAAGCATGATGACAAAATGTCCTGGCTAAAAGATGACGGGCAGAGCTTGTATTGATCGCCAACAACAAGAACAATAGTAAATTCATGCAGTGGTACATTCACTCAATTAATAGAGAGCTCGGTGAAGGTAATGAAATCAGCTAGTGTAACCTTTCTGCAACAGACTCACAGGTGTAACTGTTAAAGTATATAAAGCCATTTATTGTGGGGGCAAGATTCCAAGAGTCCCTCCTGACACTCACTCACACATATTTACACACACCGCTGTTTTTTTAATTCTGTGATGAAATGAAACCAAATAATCAATGGTTGTTTCAATGAGCATCTTTGTTCTTTCACCAACACAGCCTTTGCTCAAAAACCAAAAAAGAGTAAAATATTCACCTTTTTAACTTCTTCCTATAAATTCCCTTCATTGTTTTCTTCTCTTTTGTTTAACTATGATCTGACACCTCTACCAAATAGGTGGACAAGAAACCCAAAAAGTTGTTTCCTTTCATAAAAGGAGAGATGATGGTTAATAGAGCCAATGCAGATTTAAGGTCAGTTTCTTGTTTACTTTACTTTTCATGTAATGTATCAACAATGTGTATGTGTATCTTAGATGGGTTTTTTCTTGTTTGTTTGTCTTTATTTGATCAGTGAGACGAAAATGGAAGGTGAAGAGACTGTGAGGACTATTGATTGTTTGAGAGGGAGATTGCTTGCTGAAAGACTGGTTTCTAAGAATGCTAAAGATGAAGCTGATAAATTGGAAAACAAGGTCACTTTTCTAGTTTTAATCTCATTTTGTTGATATTTTGGGCTATTCTGTCAATTTGGTTAATAATGTGTGAATGTTTAATAATTAATATTATTACAGTTGAATGAACTGGAAAACCTGTTGAAAGAAGAGGAAAAATCAAGAAACAGGGCTGAGAAGAGACTGAAATACCTTATGAAGAAGCTTGAGTCCAAATCCAAGAACACTTCATGTACTGTCTCAGATGTGTCAGAGCATTCTGGCTTGGTTGATAGAAGTGATATTACATCTGTATCATCCATAGCTTCTTCAGTCACTAAAGAATCAGATGAAAAGAGCCCTAATCCCCAAATTGAGGTTTCCAGTGTGTCCCAAGGACTAGAAGGATCAAAGGAAGAGGCGAATTTATCGAAATGTACCCTACATTTGATGTCAGATTGTTCACAAATTGGCTTGTCAAGTCCAAACAGAGGAAGTTCTACAAGTGAAGAGAATTGCAGTGAGGTGGGATCAAATGATGCTACTCCATTAGCCCCTACAGGCTCAGATAACTCTCTGGAAAATGTCGCGAAAAGTACCGCGGTTGAGGTAGAGGAACCGTGCAGTGTGGAGTCTAGCTCTAATCAGAATCTGAATGATTCAAAGACAGATGGACAAGATGAAATGAGGTGAATTTGTTCATCTTTCCTATACAGTATTGGTGTTAGATGTTATTGTCATTAGAAGATTTCGAGTTCTTTAAGTCTTTCAGAGTTTCTTGCTCATATGGTGTTGATTGATGGTACATTGTTCATTGTTTCCATATGTTTGATTATGTTGAGTTTGATTGCATGCAGTGGCGAATGTGATCAAGGAGAAGGGTATCAGGCGGATAACTCGATGGCTCTAGTTCTGGTCGAAACGCAGCAGGAAAATCAGCAGAGGATCGATCCGGAGGTTCTCGATGCATCGGTGAAAGAAGTGCTTGATGCATTAAGGCATGCTAAAGAGCAACTGCAGAGCTCAATGGAGAGAAGGCGCATGAACATGATTAGAGTTGGTTAGAAGATAGTACTAATAGTAATATGCAATTATGCTCATTCCATTTGCAAAAGAAGAAAGGATCACAGTATAGGCTTGTGTTTGTTTGTTTGTTTGTTTTCACATATTGATGCATATAATAGAGAAGAAGAAAGGACTGAGTTTGAATAAATGGCAAGGTTGGTAACCACTTTAATTTTTCTGGTATGGAGCTAATGGTAATACTTCTTTGGCGCTGTGTTTTCACGTGAATAAACTACAGAGTTTTGTTTTGTAATTTTTGGATCATTTTATCGTAGTTTTTTTGCATCCACAAGATTCGAAGGTACTACAAGTCTACAACTATGTGTTTCTTATATTTCTCATATGTAACCAGTATAGAAATTTGTGTAAACATCATAGGAATGTGTTTAGATCTATCTACATGTAATATCCCTAAGAGATGTCAGAAGGTGCGTTCAACAACTTACAATCATCACAAAATTCTCAGCCAAAACCGATTACAAGATACACGGAGCATTTCCACTTCAAAGTTTTGTGAAGCGCAGAAAGAGCATGTTCCGAAATGTCCGGAGATGTTTTGTCATTGTTAGTTGTTACTCTTTAAATGCCAGGCGTGAAACCAAAAATTAAATCAAAGTGATCCAAAGAAAGGTTATCTCGCATTGTGCAAGCACAAACAGTTAAACCTTTGTCCCATGACTCTCATATGAGGACTTTTTTGTAAATGGTAACATTTTATTGATAGAAAAAATTTACAAGAACAAAAGAAGAGAGCAAGTGCACAAGACCAAAAGGCCAAGACTATAAAGAAGCTTATAAGTATAGGGGCACATTCCAAGTTTTTTTTAGATGTTAGGGGTAACCTGTATGTTGAACTTCATGGCTCCCTTGAGCAAATTAGATATCCAAAAACACCATTGGTTATCGATGAACAAACGTGGTATTGCATCAGACAACCCGCAAATTGATGGACTAGAAGTAAGGGCCGCACCATACTCTTGTCTCAAGCCCACTCAGCCTAAGTTGGTAGTAGTACAATTTGATTGGGCCTATCTAGTCAGGCTGGCTGCAATCAAGTTGTGAATCAAAAGAGTGTTTGGCAACCATTTTAAGGTTACAGTTTGCATGCAAATTGGCTCATAAACTTAAACTTCTCAACTTCCATTTCGTCATTCATTTTAAAGTATCACAAAGAGTAACTTAACACTTCAAAGTTTAAACGTTCTGTTCTATAGAAATCTAATCGAAACAAATGGCCAAGACGGACCCAGCTCTTGGGCTGGATTGGGGCTCCAGCACATTTTGAAATTTAAAAGAAAAAAGTTTAGTAAGATAAAATTTCAATTAATTTTTTTGAAATCTGAGATTAATAGATAGATTTCTTCATATATTTAATTTCATTAGAATTTTCATTAGCCGAAGTTGAAAAAAATTTCTTGGTCCTCCCTGCAAATGGCAACTTTGGTAGATGAATTCTTCTTGTATTTGTAGTTTTCTACCATGTCTATAGGTATATTAAGGTCGGTGATATTGCTCTAATTGGAAGTGTACCCGCTCCAAATGGCTGCGAGCAACTTAAAATTCATGTGGTTTTGAAACCACAAACATAAAATGACCTCTAGAAAAGCATGGCAGTATTATTATTACCTATTGGTGCATAAGAACAAACAAACCATAGATATGCATTATTAGTCAGATGGATTTTTACATAAAATAAATAATCCCTACGTTAGAATATATCATTCTCATCTTAAAAAATAAATATTGATTTAGTTCAGTTTAAATTAAAATTACTACATTATTTTCATATTATAGATAAATTTATAAATCTGAAATTCAGTAACATGGCAGAGTCTTACTTCGCTCAATAGTATGTTACCATAACTTTTAACAAACAAAATTGTTCCTTTTTCGTGTGGAAGAAAAAGGATGAGGTACATCTCATTGTCACACCATTTAAAAGAGCGGCCAAATAGACACCAACTAGCCAAGCTTAACCGGCATGTACAGACATAATTCACACTACAACTACCTATGGAAATACCTACTATGCCAAAACTTAAACTACAACAGAATGAGGTACATTTCAGTGTCACTAAACGTTGACTTGAATTTGGAACTAATTTGCGGAATTTCAGGTTTCTTCGGTTCAATCCATTAATTATCCACAACATATTTGGTGCAACTTTAAAATAAGGTTGTTAATCAATCGTATCAATAATATTATGTGATACACGTTATCAACCTGTTTTTGCAAACATAGACGACATCTAACTCAAATGCCAAATTTAAAAAAAAAAAAAAAAAAACTACTCAAATGCCAAAAACAGAAAATTGACCACATGGCAAATCAAATTTTACTAGTTTGAACTTGAATGGGGCATTCGCATTTTATCCATAAACAGTAAAACATCAAAATCAATAATAGTCATATATTCATAATCTGGGGTGGACCGATAACATAACAATAGTGCATGGTTGATAAAGACCACTTGGCTGGCTCCATGATCCAGCTACTCAACACTGCTAGCTAATGTCTTTTTCCATACCTAGAAATTGTAATGACGCCAATTTTTCCCCAACTTTTTTAGCCATTGATTATTCCCGATTTGGGTAATGCAAATGCACCAATCCAATTATTAAAGATTATTATTTATATCTGCGAGTTAATATAAAATAATTATAATAATATGTACTCTTAATAATTTGAGATTTTGAGATAGTTGAACTTCTATCATGTAATTAGAGTGATATGTGATATGGCAATGACCATCTATGATCGAATCTCCTCGAAAACAAACTCGTGCCATATTAATTTTTCACTCGAATGATCTCTCCACAGAGGCTGAAATCGACCACGATTGTGGGGGTATTGGAGAATTAATATATATGACCAAAATTTGTACCTATGTACCTCCCCAACAGTTCGAACTTGTCATGATACATATTTCTACTAACATACTCCGTCAAGAAATATTGTGTGGTTTGAATATTTTACGTCGACTTTAACTAAAATTACTGATAAATTACGCCAAATAAACTTTAATAAAATAATATTTTGAAATTAAAGTCCATGTACTCTTATAATACAACTTTATTAAAACTATATTCAACATAGTTAAGTAATTTATGTTTAAATTTTACCTAAAAATGCAAACGGCAGATTATTTGTGGGGCGGGTCGAAGGGACTGGGAGTGAGTAAATAGATATTTAACATAAGTGACAAAAAATAGGATAACTTGACAGTTTGAATTACAACGTGTTTGGCAAGCCTATAATATTTGTTCAACTTTATTCAATATTTCGGTATTGACTATTGAGTCTGCTAGATCAAATTTTAATGATATGGGTAAACGTCACATTTTTCAGTTTTCCGATTCTAGCATTGTTATAGAGTTCTGAAAGAAAGCATATGTCGTAAGTGTGTAGACTAGTCTACCTCTACACGTTCACAAGTCCAAACTCCTATTTAACACGGTAAAAATGTGATGTTCTAACTCTACGAATGAACTTGTTGATTTTTATGTACACGTTTGGTAAAATAGTTACAATGATAAGAAAAAAAAGTATCGACTAAGGTCAATAGTTTCTAACACTCGACACAATTATTGTTACCACATGTAAATAAAACTTTGCCCTTTCGTTTAGTATCATCTTGTCCTAAAAAGTTCAGTTCGTTCATTGATGAAGTTTACTAAAATCACGTCGTTGCACTTAAAATGTGCTACGTTTCTTTTCAACCTAGACTTCTCATCAATTTAACATTTAACAGTGGAAGACTGGAATGATATGGTTTGGATGGCATAAAAGTGCATAATAAAGTTAAAATCATTAATGTAGTAACTTAGACCCCATTGAGTTAGGGTGGGATAATAATAAGTCAGTATATAATAAGCATACCATCTTGATTATTTCTTATGGGACATTTTGGATTTTGGATGATACCATAATTGTGTGGTTTTAAGCTCAACGTAACATGTTATGCGTAAGAGAAGGGCCCAAAGGATATAGGATCTCAATCAATTAGTCAGTCGTATGTGTTTTGTGTTAACTTGTAAGGTTAAGGTGATTTCATCTTATTTGACATGTTTTTTTGGTAAATGTTAACAAGGTGATTAATTTTAAAAACTATTTTGTTAAGTTTTTTAAAAATAAGGTGATTGATTAGCTATTAATCACTTATCACATATGCGCTAGTATACACGAGTACATCATTTTCTTTTACATATTGATACATGTCGTATACATGGATACATGGTGTGTGATACGTAGTGTTGTTACACGAACCGAGCCTTATCGAGTACTCGGCTCGGCTCGGCTCGTTAAGGGTCAGCTCGATAAGGTTTTCGAGCGGAGCACGAGCCTAAATTTACTCTCGTTCCATTAACGATCCGAGCTAGGCTCGGCTCGCGAGTACTCGGTAAGGCTCACTGCATTATACACGTGCATTAGTATTACTAGTATTTTTGTCGTTCGGGGGATATGTTAGTATTAAATTATTGGCTTGAAATTGTTTATGTTTGCATTTTGTTAGCCTTTGATGACTTTATCATTGGGGAGTTAATTGTAATGTGTAATCTTGAATTTTTTGATATGTTATTTAATATTTTAATAATTTTTATGGTATTTATACTCGAATCGAACCCAACTAGAACGTGTTCGAGCCTAACGAGCCGAGCTCGAGCATGTATATAGTGTTCGAGCTCGAGCATGAAATTAGACTTTGTTAACGAGCCGAGTCTAGTGGTACTCGGCTCGACTCGTTAAACAACACTATAATAATACGTATCTGATAAGTCACATGGCGTGTCGGGCAATTTTGTAAATAGTTAAGAATTGAATACGTTTATCAAATACACTGATGTGGCGTGTCTGATACACTAAGTGTCAAATTAATATTAATGAGGGTGAGCCAAAGTAAGAGTCAAATTATTTGCTTGCAAATGTTCTCGACTGGAACTTGAATGATCAAGCTCTTCTATATGCTATTTTCATTTTGTTTATTTGTTTTAGGTCCATTACTTCTAGACCCCTCATTAGATCACGAAATTACATATAAGTGACCATTGTATTTTCTATTACGTCCAAAGATCCATTAGATAGTTTTAATTACATCCAGGTCCACAAATCTGACTTTTGGCGAATTAAAGTGTGGAAAATACATTTTTGTCCTTGGTCAAAATTCAAAATTTTGCTTTGACCAAACATTATCAATTTATGTTTATTATACATTGACCCCCAACATTTCCTACTTTTATGAAATCGACAGTAAATATTTTAAAATTAAGTCATATAACTTCTAAAAGTTTCAAATTGGCCTGTCAATATATTACAAATCAGTCACCAATAAGATTAATGTTAATAAATAAGCCCCAAGAAGATTTTCTTTAGGTTAATCAAATTTTTTTCCTTCTTTTTTTTAATTTTTTAAAAATCTTCTTCTTCTCTTCAAGACTCCGGTACCGGAGTCCATCTCCGATCTGGGAGTTGTTAAGCTCCCTGACCGGAGCAGAAAAACTCCGTTTTGGGAGCTTTTCTGCTCCCAGATCGGAGCTCCAAATGTAATTAAAAATACGATGGTCCCTAGATGAAAAGTGAACATCTAGTGGGGAGTCCAGACGTAAAAATCCCTTTGTTTTATTAGTTTTTTATGATTTAGATTGTATTTCTGATTTTCATACTTGTGATATATATATGTATGTATATTTTTTTAATATATCAAATTGTTTTAAAGTTAAGTTAATTTATAGTGCATTTTAATTTTAAAAAATCAACCAAACACGTACAATTATCTTTTATTATATATTTGACTTTAAATTTTTATATTTTACAAAATTAACTATAAATTCTTTAAAATTAACCCCATTACTTATCTAAATCTCAAAATGATTTTAAATATTATTGCAAAAAGGTCCTATACAAAATTATTGATTCATTTTCAGTTCCCTTTTTTTTTTTTTCATAAAATAAATTAAAACCTAATAGCTCCATAACTCCGATCGGAACTTTGTAAAGCTCCAATCGGGGAAGCTCCGATGGAGCTGTAAAAAGCTCCGATAAGCTCCAATCGGAGCTTTTTACAGCTCCAAAATGTAGTTTTGAAAGGAACTTTTTACTACTCCAGTCGGGGCTGTAAAAATCTCCGATTGGAGCTTTAAATAAGCTCCAAATCGGAGCTTAAAAGCTCCGATTAAAGCTTAGTTTTCGGCAGCCCCGACACCAAAATTTGTTTTTGGTGTTGGGGCTTGAATAAGATGGTGCTTGAGAAAAAAAGAAAAAGAAAAAAGAAAATAAAAGTAATAAAAGAATAAATAAATAAAATTAAATGATGAAAGAAAAAGAAAAACAAAATATGATAAGGGCGTGCTTTGGAAGGTGAATTTTTCAGAAATTTTGTAACTTGGTCAACTCAAATGGGTGAAACGTAATTGTTCAACTAAGAGGGGGAAATATAAAAAATGTTGCACTAAGAGGGGTGGTAGATGGAATTTTCCATATAAAACACAAATAAAAAAAATAGTCATATCCAAGTCGTATTGTATTTTTAATTTTCTGAAAATTTTGTGTTCTCATATTTATATCGTATCGGATACCTATTACCGTATCCGTGCACCCTAAACTACTCCCTCCGTCCCGATGATAAGTCTACGTTTACTTTTTGCACGGTTTTTAATGAATAATTTTGTTTGGTAGTGTTATATTGATATTTTATGTAGATGTGGGGTAGTTGATTAAAAAAGTGTGAGGTGTGGGTGGAGATAAAGAAGTGTAAATGTGGGGTCCATATTTAAAATAATATTGATGGGATATGGGATACTTTCCAAAATGGAAACGTAAAGAATTAATTGGGACGTCCAAAAAGGAATACGTAAAGAATTGATTGGGACAGATGAATACTAGTTATCTCATTAATTCGTCAATCAAACATAAATAGACAATTAAATGGCATAAATTCAATTCCACACCTCCATTTTCATGTAGTACTTGATTTACATTCACATAATATGAGGGGGACAAAACTCTTGGTGTAAAAAGTTCAAAGTTTGTAAAGAGTTAGGCCGAAAGTAGGACTACCCCAAAGTTTAGGGGCCATAGGGATGAGATTAGTACGTTTTACCTACCAATTAATGCACTGGGGCCTGGGCCATGGCCCATATACCGAGAAATAGTCATTTCAGTTTATCTGAACCGTAGGCAAACAAACAAGTTAAAATGCTTGACAACCATAATTATTTTATATCAATTGTGACTTAATTTGTAACAATGCATGCATCCATCTAACCTCTATTTTAGTTCTAAATTACTTTACTTTTTTATATCTTTTTATTGAATCTGAAAAATGTATAATAAAAGAATAATAAGGGTGGGAATAATATTAATATATAAAAATGTATGTAATTAAATATATATACAGTGTGTGTGTGTGTATATATATATATATATATATATATATATATATATATATATATATATATATATATATATATATATATATATATATATCTATATATATGTATATATATACACACACACAGTATGTCTACTCTATGCAGTACATACTAAAACTTGTACATGTGAACCAATATAGAAATGCAAATGAATTTTCATGCAAAGGAAGTACTCCGTATATAATATTGGAGTGAATGAATACTACAGATCAATCTAATATAATCAAACTATATAGGCGAGTTTTTTTTTTTTTAATTATAAACGGTAAATATTATAAATTTCTATTCATATATAAATATATTAAACCACATTATGCTTCCACAATCTAATATTAACATCATAAATCATCTTATGCTTCTAATCGAAATTAAACCATGCACCCCTCCAATTCCATAGTAGGAATAAAACATATAAGGAGATGGACGGATCTACATTTAGATTCACATATGAAATTGATGAAGTTATACCTTTCATTTTCTAGAGTCTTATCAGTTAGCTCACTTTTTCTACCAATTTTTTTTCTCCAATGCTATATTTGTGCAGTTTCATAGGAGATTAAAACACTTATAAAAGGACAAAACTTATATAGTAAGTCCTCTATATTTTCTCCGAAGGATAATAAGGTAATTATTTATATATTTTTAGGGAGAAAAAAAAGCTCAAATTTCTAAAAGCATTGTTTATATTCGGACCACTTTCTTGAAAGGTCCACATTAATCAAGCTGAGGACATAGTATGCTTTTGTCATTTCACTGTTTTACAAGAAAAACATGGATATTGACAGAATAGTAATTAGAGGTTATAAAATGTACTCCAGTAGATTGCAGATCATGAGTAGATGAATCTCATGCATGGGGAATTAAATTGCTGATATCTATAAAAAAGAATCTAATAATCAAATTGGTCATAAATTGAATCTGAGTCAAGTCCAGATAAACTTGTCCAGTCCTGGACTGGATCTTAGTTTATTCAGGTTTAGCTAGCTTGGTTCACTCATAAACGACATCATGTTTCTCCTAGTCTGTATCAAACATGAAATCATATACTATAATATACTTAGTTTAAGTTTATGTAACGACTAGACCACTAATTAATTAATTAATCGGTACTATTTATATATTATAATTAAAGAATAATTTAATACCACATTTTTCATTATTTTTAGGGTATCTTATTAGAAATGAAATTGGGGAAATACACACCTTACAAACATCACATTAGTATATTAGTATATAAGTTTATATTTTCACATCACACATAAACTTTATTTTTATGCTTCATCATGCAATTATTATACCACTTTTATTTTACTCACTAAATGCGACGATGAAATCATAAAAGCAATAGTTATTATTTAGATTCGCATGGGAATTTATTCACAATATCATCATCAATATTAATACAAATTAAAATTTATTAAATTGCAAATAAAGAAGTTATTAAATTGCAAATAAAAGAAGTTATTAAAGGTTGTGAGCTTTACATAGTAGACATACATTATAACACCTCACATTCCACATCGACTAAGATAAGGTGGAATAGGATAAAGTGTATGTAATTAAGTAGATAACCATTTCACATGGTATAACCGTATAAGTCATTTTGTATCACTAAAATCAAATTTGTGCGGGTCCAAGCCCAAATTTGACGATGTAATACCGATGAGATCCATGTCATAAGTAACTGCGCAAGCTCAAAGGGTCGGTTAAGACGTATGTGACACATATCATCAGTAAGAACACTGGTCCAAACGGTTGAGTTTCGATCGACTAGTGATCGAGTGTTGCATATATATTTATATTTGGGTTAAAAGTTGAACTTCATGAATTTGGGCACTTATGTATGTGTTTGAAATTTAATTTTGCCACTAATGTATGTACCTAAAACTTATAATTTTCTTTATAATTTTTTTAAACATATACTCTCTCCGTCCCAGAACAGTTGCACCATTTTGCCATTTTGGACGTCCCGTTAGAGTTGCACCATTTCATTTCTTTGCCATTTTGGGACATGTATATAATAATTTTATATTCCACCAATACATTTGAGTGGCCATAAATCACCAATAAAGTAAAAGTAACCTTCACTATCAATATAATTCAATATTTAACTCTCATTCTTATTTTTTGTGCCCAAAAGCAAATTGTGCAACTGCTCTGGGACGGAGGGAGTATAGTTTAGAGAAAATTGATTATAAGGGCTCACTATGAAGGCCTTTCTCATAAAGGACCTTTTTGTGTTATCAATTACATTTTAGTCCAAACTCAATTACATTTTAGTCCATTTGAGTTGACCTACACTTTAAACACCTTCCAACCAAACATGACTTAAGAAAAATAAATATTTTAAATCAAAAAATTAATTTAAATATTTAAAAAATCTAAATATACTTATAAAATAAAATAAAAATTAAATATTTAACAAGATCCATCCATCTTCTTCTTCGCTAAAGCTTTGATACTGGAACATTCCGGTATCGGAGCTCCGATGCCGGTAACGGTGGAGCAATGGTGGAGCTGCTGCTCCACCGATCTGTTGGTGGAGCAAGCTGCTTGCTGCACCGTTAATGGTGGTGGAGCAGCTTGCTCCACCGTTTTCGGCGCTGGAGCTCCGGTACCGGAAAGTTACGGTACCGAAGCTTTGGGGATGATGAAGATATATTTTTTTATTCTAGTTAAGTTTTTTTCTTTAAAATTTATTTTATTATTTTAGTATTTTACTTAGTTTTTATTTTAATTCTTTATCTTTTTTATTTGAAAACAATAAGGTTTGTTTGGTTTCATTAAAATTCAATTTTAGAATAGTGAATTTTTGTTGACGTTGGACTAAAATATAATTGATAAACTAAGGTGATTCATTTCGTTATTAAGGACGCTAAGAGGGTATAAAAAATCAATGGACCCTATAGTTTATATATATACACCCTATGTTCTTCCTAATTACTCTTATGTTTGTCATTGTATTTTTATCTTACAAATATACGGTATCTTAGAAAACTTGCTGATAAATTTAAAAGGTATATTTTAACTTTTTACGCGGTTTCGAAAAAGTTAGTTCTAGAAAGAAAAATACACACCAGCCAAAATAGCCTAAAATGGTGGTGGGTTTCTAAAGAAGGTTGAAATATTGGCCATGTAATAAGGGTGATAATAGAAAGTAAAACCCCCCCTGAAATAAAACCTACCACAAACAAACAGAGAGAGAAAAGAAAATGAAAAAAGAAACGTCAACTTACTCATATAAAAACAATTTGTCGGAGAAAAATAAAAAACTTGAATTCAATTTGTTTTTTCAATTAAATAAGTAAACAATAAATAAATACATACACACACACATACATACATACATGAATGATACACTCATCATCATCATCATAATCTGAGATCTCTCAGAATTCTGACACCATCTATAAACAAGATTTTCTTTGTTTTCCCTTTCTTCTTTTAATTTCTTTCTTCCTGCCAAGAAAATTCCAAATACCCAAATTCTCATTTCATTTGCATATTTCTTTGGTTGTTTTTGTTATCCATTAGCTGTTTTGTTTTTGCCCCTCCATCCTGTAGGAACAAACTCTGTCACCATCAAATCTTGTAATTTTTTTACAGCTAAGCCTGTTGTTGTGAAACCTGACACATAGAACAACAACCATGGAAGGTCCACACTCATTCAACCCAGGTTCAAGGTATGTAGCTCCATATTCTCTAAACTACTGGCCTAAATAACTGCTGTTGATGTATTGTCTATTGGTCTTTAGGTTAAACCAATCCCATACCCCTTTGCCCCTCATCGATTATAACTGTGATATTAATTGTGTCTAGGTATTGTAGTATGTTTTGGGGGTTTAGTCCTATCTTGTAAATACAACTTGTCCTGGGATGATTGGTATTTATTTTGTTTCTTGTGTTGGGTTGTTTGGTGTAGTTTATATCTGAGATACAACAATATATCAAGCGGTTGCAAGAAAATGGTAAAGCCATGTTGGAAACCAATGGTTGATGGAGATGGTACTAGTCGGAGAGGAGGAGATCCAAATGGCAGAGTGGATGGGTTGTGGTGGTATAAAGATCTCGGGCAACATGTTAATGGAGAATACTCCATGGCAGCTATTCAAGCTAATAGTTTGTTAGAGGATCAGACACAACTCGAATCGGGACCTTTGAGTTCTACTGATTCTGATATTTGTGGAACATTTGTTGGGATTTATGATGGACATGGAGGGCCCGAGACATCTCGGTTTGTAAACCAAAGCCTATTTCCCAATCTAAAGAGTATGTTTTCTTTTCTCTTCAATTGGTTATAGTTTTCATTTCGAATATCACGAAGTTTTGTTATGTCATGATTTGGTACCAGAGTTGCAGGATAAACTTAGATTGGCATAATATGTCACAAGTATCTTAAACATAGTTGTTATGTGGCTGTGGGAACCAAATGCTTTGTTCAATTTGCAGTATCAGAACTCATGTATGCTAAGTTGAATGTTTACTCGATAATATTTATCACATACTATATGGGTATGAATTTGACAGAATACAAAGACACATGATAGATGATGCAACTATTGTACTACCTAGTTGTCACTGATATGGCTATCATAAGCCCAAACTTGCCTTAGAGAACAGCCATGTTATCTAAAAGGTTGTTAACATGAGCATAGTACTAAGTTTAGATTTCAAGTTCTAAAATACATCCAGTGCCTCTTTGCAAAAACTTTGGATCATTGTAAAGTGAGTAAATGAAGCAAAATCAAGTAAAAACATAGAGATTCTTAGTTACTAAAGTGAGATGAATCTGGTGGATGTTTGCAAAATGTGTGAAAAATAGATGTTCTAAGTGATTTTCTGAGAATCATTGAGATAGCTGTTTGTTTTAAGCTTAATAGTAATCTAGGTTCACAAACACCTTTTCTAGTGATTCTATTCTACTAGAATCTAGAATGACCTTTGAATAAGCTTTCGCAACTTATGAAGGAATTCTGTACTGATATTTCCCTTCACCTTGTTGATAACAGAAATTGCATCCGAGCAGAGAGAGATGTCTGCGAGCGTCATTAGAAAAGCCTTCTTGGAAACGGAAGAGGAGTTTCTATCCGTTGTAAGACAACAGTGGACTGTTAAACCGCAGCTTGCATCTGTGGGGACGTGCTGTTTAGTAGGCGTGATTTGCAACGGGCTCCTATACATTGCGAATGCAGGAGATTCCCGTGTTGTGTTAGGCAGGGCTGAGAAAGGTGCTAAAAAAGCATGTGCCGTTCAGCTATCGACAGAGCACAATGCTAATGACGAATCTGTTAGGGATGAGTTAAGGAATATGCATCCCGACGATTCACAGATTGTAGTTTTAAAGCACAAAGTTTGGCGCGTCAAGGGTATTATACAGGTATCATCCACTTGTTACAGTTTTTTTGAGATTCATGTTGTTACGGGTCTTATGACTTGTCAGTTTCTATTAGTTTTAACTTTTAACGATTGTATTATACTAAAAACTTTATGATATTTTCTATTATATTGGCAAACCAGATTTCAAGATCGATTGGGGATGCCTATCTTAAGAGATCAGAGTTCAACAGAGAACCTTTGTTACCAAAATTCAGGGTACCTGAACGGTTCACAAAGCCAATTCTTAGTGCAGAACCAGCAATATTCGTTCACAAGCTGAACCCCAAGGATCAATTTCTTGTCTTTGCTTCGGATGGTTTGTGGGAGCATCTTAGCAACCAGGAGGTGGTTGACATCGTCCAGAGCAATTCCCGAAATGTAAGTCTTCACTCATCTATGACAAAAGTCTATATACCACGTTCAGTGCATGTTTGCAACAACTTTCTTATTGCTCTTTTACAACTTGCAAAGCAACCTTTTTTACTATGGGCTTAGGGAACTCATCCGTAGATGCATATGTTTTTTCTCTCTCAGGGCATTGCTAAGAGACTTGTTGACTCTGCTCTTCGAGTAGCAGCGAAGAAAAGAGAAATGCGTTACTCAGACCTGAAGAAAATCGATAGAGGTGTGAGGAGGCATTTTCACGATGATATTACAGTTGTGGTAGTATATATAGATCAATCTTCCATCAGCAGAACATCCGGTGCTCTAATGAGCCCTGTATCAATAAAAGGGGGAGGGGGCATTCCTTACAACGGTAATTCATAGTAGTAGTACATTACAGATTGAGTAAAGACCAGTAATAGACCTAGCCCCATAACAGACGTCGAACTTACAGGCATACGACGTCTAGCCTTTTCGACTCAGACAGGAAAGGAGGCAAGGCCCCAAGGGGGAGCGAAGAAACTGAGAAGAAAATAAGCTGATGAATGAAAAACGCTCCCACCGCACACACGTCTGCCATCGTTGTAGACCAAGTTTTGGCGCGGTCTCTTTATTTATTTATTTATTTGTTAACTTTCAAGCTAAGTTGTTAAAAAGTTGTTGTTATGAATAAAATACGGTAAGAGATGCAAGCACGCATACTTTCTAGGAGTGTTTATAACTTCTTGTTTTGTATACTTGATACAAGTATTAGTGTTCAATTCTCAGACACTGATTGGACAGGGAAAACGATGGAAAGAACATCTTATTGGAGGAAAATGATGGTTAGTGTTTAATTAGTTGATAATGTCGTTTGAAGGTGTTTAAAAATGTTTAGGTATGGCGTTGAGAAATCCAAGAGCAAAAGGTTGGCAAGGATTGGAGAGACGCGTAATGCATTGCTATTTGACGTGAAAACAAAGGTAGGTTATGTTAGATAAGTAGGTCCATGTAGTTTTCTGCTGAACTAGCCTTAAACGGACTCTTCAAAACGCGTTTCAGATTGAAATTATCAATCTGGTATTCTGGTGGATATCGTTACGTAGTTGTTGAACGCTTCTCTGGATTTGTACTGGTTGAGAATGCAAGAATTTCACTTTCCTAGGTTATGGATCTTAACTGAACGTGTTTGTTGGAATGAAGTTAATTTAATGAATCTGAACTAAACTTAAAAATGTATTTTTAGATGAAAAGAACATAAACATGGCCTTTAACGTGTTATACACACGAAACTTTACTTTTAATAAGCGCATCGTTTTACACTTTACTTGATAAAAATAGATGAATCGGATACTAATGAACCGGTGACACGAGTCAAAAGAATTTCAAAACGCGTTCAATTTCCTTATTCATACCGAAATCAGGACGTGAAATGTCACCCCTCGGTGCAAACAAAAAGCAGTAACAGACAGACCCAAGTGGAGACATGAGAATCTCACAGGATGCGTGTACTTGGGAAAGAAGAGATGGTATTCAGTGAACTTGTCCAACAGCTTTTGATACTACGGTTGAATGAAAACAGATTTCTGAGGTGAACAAATTTCAGAAGTAGACCTACTTGTGAATTGTGATAAGCGTGTTGAGCAAGCATCCAGTCACAAAAGAACTATTCTCACTTATTTTAGATCGGGGCTTGACTTGGTTACAGGTCTCCCAAATAAATTTGAGACCGCACCTCATGTACCGTATGTCAATACATAAATAAGTCTTCTTTCTTTTTTCAAAAGTAGCTTACACATAGTACTCCATTTACATATAACATAGAAAACTGCATACTCCATTGTCATATAACATGGAGTATATTTTTTAACATAGTTTCTCTAGCACCCCATTGTGATTGGGTTTTTATAGTTTTTCTAGCACCCCATTTGTCATTGGGTTTTTATGTTCTACCTACCACTGGTTCTCAGTATTCCCGATTTAAACATCAAATGGTCATCAATAAGAACAAGCAGGGGCAGCATTATCCACACATGCAGCAAAACAGAACCATGTCTTGGTCAAAATGGGATGCATCCCTTATAAGTACTTAACAGAATCTTGACAAATAACAAGGTCAACTAACAAAGTGCTCCACTATCACTACTCAAAAGCACAAGAAATTTCGCAAAATATTACAACTTTAACCCGTCCATGGCACGAATGATTTCCGCATACATGAGAACCTAGCGGTTTCACCTGGTAAGGCCACAAGCAATTGACAAACCCAGCTCCTCTGTACCAATGTATCTTAAAATTGTTCATAACAAGACTAAAAAAAAAAAAGACAGACTACATAAACTAAGGGAAACCCCCCACCCCTTCCCCAAGGGAAAAAAAAAAAGCTGGAAAATGAACTGCTACGCATGCTCAAATACCTTCCATATTCAATCATTACTCTATTCTGGTCTGAATAAAAATGCAAGCAGAGCAACAAGTGGTTATATGATGAGATTTATACTACACATTAACCAAACAGTTGGGCAGAAACATAACCAAAAAGAGCTCAAGTCATGATGCAACATGATACTAAAAGAAACACAAGTTCCTGTTTCTGATAACGAACACGAAATGACAGGACCATGGTTCATGTGCCTAAAACCTAATCAGTTGGTAACAAAATGAACTTACTTAAAAGTGGACCCACACACACACAAAAAAAAAAAAAAACAGCACTATCCAATGAACTTAGAAACCAACATAGTTTTAACTCCATTCAAAAGTTTTTAGAAGATACTGATACACACGTGGTCAGATGCTAAGATCATATGAAGAGTTCTCCTTAATCCCATGATGCGACTCATTAGAAAACCAAATTGCAAACTTGCCACATAGTATGTTATGCAGTCCTATATTAAAACAAAAGTCAACCATAAAAGGACACAACTAAAACGAGTTCAGTTTTAAGACCATTAATAGGACATCCGAAGTTTATTAATACAGAGGAGGTTGCTGTTAATTTTCCTGGGCCTCACCAAGGAACCATAACTAACTAAATCTGTACGCCAGCAAAAGGTAATGTAGACAAAAGGGGTCTTCATGGGATCCATGTCAGGAAGTCGGGACGAACGGAAAACGGGGTCAAAAGTTAGCAGCTAATCTAGGACCTGGAAAGAGTACAAGGAGACAATCAGGCAACACAGAAAGTGAAAAAACAAAACTAAGGAAAAAAAATGAGTCACTGTATTAAACTGAAATAGCAATGTGCAGAAGAAAGTCCAGGGAGCATACCTTGCTATGATCAATCACAGTAAATCATTTAGGTTCCTCAACAGCCTTGCCAGTATCAGCCGTGTTCTGAAATTAGCATACAACGAAGTAAAATTAAAGACGAGCAGGAAGCAAACCACACATCTAAACAGAAAGCGTCTGCTGCTGTTTAACTCACCACTTCAACTTTCTCACTGCCATTTGACTTCTTACCAGCATCCAGCTGCGAGAACCTGCACAACCGTATTTAATTAGTTGGTTAAACCAACATGCAAACATCCATCTACATTTAGCCCCACATATGAAACTAAGCAGCAGAAGTACAAATACACTATATAAATACAATACGAATACAGCAATGCGGAAAAAAAATTAAAAAACTAAAAATTCATGTACAAAAATACGTTCCATTATTTATATATAATTGATGGGCCGAGACTTCATATTTAATCAGACTGTTTGATGAATTAGGAATCTTTAGATCCTTCACAGATATAACGAGCCTCGTTTGCAGATACTTTTTTCAATTTCACGAACAACTATATCCACAGAGATGACATAAAAGACTTGAATACAGCAACAAATTCTAGCGTTTCATATTGATATATGAATACCTATTCTGCAAGAAATAAAAATACAAAGAGTGGTTACGCATATTCATGCTTCCCACATGAAATGCCTAGCAGGTTATCAGTTGCCTCAGATAGCCCCATAATCACATAGGAGCAGAGCAGCCAGCCCCCCACCATTATTCACAGCTATGGTGTTGATGTTGACTATCATGGCTAGGGTTTTAGGATAAGAGAACATACATAGAAAGCTAGCTCAAGTTTAAACTCAAGTGGGCCAGTTGAACAAGTGCTTCCCCATAATAAAGTCTACATACTTGAGTATCCAATTGTAAATTTGTAAGCTATTGGACTAGATTTTTCTATTTCTATGTTTCATACATTAGTTATTAGCAGCCCCCCCCCCCCGGGGGGGGGGGGGGGGGGTGTTCTGCTACTCCATCGGGGACTGAACGGTCATAACAATATGTAATGCAAATGATAATGACATAAGATGAAAGCTGGATTTAACAGTGACCTTAAAGCCCTTGCTTTCTTTTTCTCTTCCTCCACTGAGTCAGTCTTAGGTTTCTTTTTATCTTCCTCCACTGAGTCAGTCTTGGCAGAAGACCCAAACCGGGCAAGTCTAGCCTTCTTCTTCACATCATCATCAGCTGGTGCAGACTGTGCAATCCCAAACCTAATGGAATGCAAGTACTAAGCTTTAAATGGACAAAGAAAAGAAGAAAAAAAAGAAAAAAGAAAGAGTTCATCATAAGCTTCATATAAACCGACAAACCTCTCTGCTCTGGCCTTCCTCTTCAGGTCCTCTGCTTGCTTGGTAGAATCTGATCCATTCACAGCAGAAGCAGTGGGACCAGTACCAAACCTTCAGTGAAGGCACAAATTAGAAACCGCGACTTGCTAAAGCAAGAACCATTACTGAGTAATAAAATTTTACTAAATGGTAAGTGCTAACTGCACATATGTAGACCTTTGACGGCAAGATATACTGCTTCTTAGTACTATACTGGTACATGCAAGGGGAAACACTTTGTTGGCCATAAGAAGCAACAATTTGGATGTTAACTAATGTGTTGCGCTAATTGAAAGATGAAGAGTTTCCTGATTATCTATGAATGCATAAACCTGTCAGAAACAGCAAGCTAACTCTGATGGAAATTAAAACACCAGGTGTTTGGAACAATTCTAGAGTACCCACTGTTTACCATCATCACTCATTTTGTTGGCCATACACGATATTTCAGGGTTTTGCTGAGAATATTTGACAATTTTAAATTTATGGATATAGGCTTAAAAAATCTGGTGGTGCAGATATGCTGCTCAATGAACCTACTTCTTAAGAAAGTTTGATGTTGTCCATATAATATCCGTACAGGTGTATATGCTAGAATTTCAGTGTATTCTAGAGTATAGGCATACTGCAAAACAACCAGACATAAAAAACACATCATATGCACAGTGAACAAATTCCAACAGACACCGTGTGGGCTGAAGCATGTATAAGCAAAAATATGTAATCAACTAAACAGTTCACCAAGTGCACTTCTAATAAACTATGTGGTTGAATGAGGATAGGAACTTAATAACATCTACAAATGTGACCCCAGAGAACCGTCTTATCTTAGCATACATTCACTAGAATTGACAAAAAAAATCATGCAACAAACTGTCTTATCTTAGCACAAAATTAAACTCAAAGTTCTTAAATGACGGGAAATCATTCGAGAAACTCTAAAATGTGATTCCAGGAGTCTAACCAAAAAAAAAAAAAACAGAAGTACTGGCAGGTAATATACACCTTACCCAACTCAAAATAATATAAAACACTGAAAACCACATAATGCATATTCGGTACAATACATCATCCACTGCATTTCTACTAAGGTCTGTTTTATTGAAGGAGTATACTGTGCCCCTAATGGAATTTAAGGAGTATATTGTACGTTCACCAAAATTACTGAAAGAGCAGGCAACAAACATTCTTACTCTAGCTGAAATTGAACTATATGTTATTGAATGGCGCTAATAATTAAGTACAAAATGTAAAGCTAGAGGAAATGAACCGCAACACATTCAATAGAAATTTAGAAACAGTACCAAAATTACTGAAACAGTAGGCAACAAACAGTCTTACGCTAGCTGTAATTGAACTATACGTTATTGAATAGCGCTAATAATTAAGTAAAAAATGTAAAGCTGGAGGAAATGAACCGCAACACATTCGATAGAAACTTAGAAGCAGTGGTAACAAACACTCGGTAATCAGGAAATCAATAAAATGACCAACAGTGTACAAACCCTAAGCCTAAACCTAAGGCACGGCAAATAAACAATAACTGAATGAGAGCGTATACCTCTCCGCCCTAGAATTGCGCTTCTCAGCTTCGGAAAGCTGTACAGCCACTCCAAAACGCTCGGCACGTTTCATCTTCTTCTGAACAACAGTAGATGCGGTCTCGACACCGGTCGTCTTCGCTGGAGCATCAGATGTGGGCTCCGATTCGTCGTTGTCTCCTCCAGCGGAAGACGCTGGCAGCTGGTCGGAAGGTATGGCATCGTCTGCGGTGGTCGGAGGCAGTAAATTGAGATCTGTGGCGGTTTTAGGGTTTTCAGCTTCGGGTGCTGCCACCGTTGTCATTTTTTCAGTGGTTAGGATAGAGATAGAGAGAGAATGGAAAAGTTTGATGAAGTTCGCGGTTACTGTGAAATTAATGAAAGTTTGATGGAGGAGTACTTTTTTGGTTTTTTTGTTTCCGGTAAATGAGATATCTGTGGAGGCGATATTCGGCCCATGTGCTGGCACGATAAGTAGTTCAGCAATTGGGCCCCGTCTTCTTTTTGAGATGGCCCAGTAGGCTAGAGAGGCTAGGGAAGGCAATTTTGGCGATACAAGAATCCAACCCGGACCGATGCCAACGAATAGAGTATGGAATGGTGTTGAATGTAGTCCTTGTACTTTAAGTGATTACAGAAACATATCCAAATATTTTAAGTATTTACTACATACACACATTCTTGACAATATGTGAACTAATCTAACGGTTCAAAGTACTAATCTCTTTTTTTCGTATGACTATGTTTGTCAATGTACTACTATTCAAGGAGTACGATGAGGCAAGTACAAGACAAGGGACATACATGTTCGGGCTTAACAAGTCCATCCAATAATAGTTCAGGAATCTTGAACTTTAGAAATCTTATTGTAAATCACAACTAGCATCCACTATACAAATGTGATTGAGAACTCCCTACATGCATGTAGTACTCCCTCCGTCTCAGTGAGAAACTTACATTTGTTTTTTTCACGGTTTTTAATGTGAGGTTTGTTTGATAGTGATTTATTAATATAGAATGGAATGTTGGACAGTATATAAATGGTATGTGGTGAGAAAAATAATTAAAGTAAATTGTGAAGGTGGAGACAAGGATTAAAGTAATATAAATGGTGTGTGTGGGTAGCTTTAAAAAATAGAAACGTAAAAAATTGATTGGGACGACCCAAAAATAATACGTAAAGAAGTGAGCAGGACAGATGAGTATATTACTCAGTTGATTCTGATTTAATGGTCCTTTGATAAAATCCTAGAAACCATGACGTAACCAAACTTGTTAGTACTACATGCAAATTATTCACGAATGTAGGCAGGAAAATGTTAACCTTTTAGTCTATATCTTATTCAAGAATATCATTGGTTGAACGGAGAAGATCAGCCTCCACTAATGAAACTTGAACTTAGGCTTTTATCATCCAATTACAAAGTAGTGAATCGTGTCAAATCACACACGTTTCCGTCTACGCATAACTAGATAATCCATTAATCAAGATTGGAGACACATGTTGGTCTAGCGAAATGCAGGTGAGATAGTGAATGAGAGGTGCAGAGTTCGATCCCCAGCGGAGACATAAGGCGGTTTCAATGTGGAGATATAATGTGGTTTAGGATATTGTATAGTAGTAGCGTAAAAGTAGTTGTGATATTTGCCGTTTAAAAAAAAAAAAAAAAGCTCGAAGTTACACCTAACCACATACATTAGTCCGTCCATGTGATGACTGGTTATTTCACAACAAAGTGTAATTGAGATAGAACTTTTTGAATGTGTTTAAATGCGATTTTATTGGTTACGACATATTCGATTGTAAAGTTGAAAGTAGGCAAATCGAAGGGTGAAACAATTCAATACGAAAGCGGTAAAAATTTGGAAAAAAAAGGGTTCCGAAATTCCAGTGCTTCGACCCGCCAAGGCTTTCGGATCAACAATGGATGGGAAAAATAATCCACCTCCTACTAGTAATGTACTCCCACGGTCCTATTCACATATTCATTTATTTATGTTTTTTTTTTGTCCGTGGCCTATTAATTTTTTTTTTTTGTCAATTTTTTATTTTTACTCTATTATAATTTCGGCACTTAAACACATACTTTTTCCATCCCACTAACTTGTATAACTTCGTAAGTTACATTTTCGGCATGATTTAGGATTATAAACGTCGAAAAAAAGTTAATATAATTCAAAATAGGAAGATTTTAGTGGGATGGGGGAAGTAATACATCCGGAGTAATATATTTATTAAAAATCGTGGTTAAATAAAATGTAATCTTAATTTTAAATGTAAATCAAATCTATTTTGTGATTTCATTTTCCAATCTAGAGATGGTAAAGAACTAAAGATATGCTTTATCCAAGTCCAAGCATTTAATACAAATGTTTTGACAATTATACCCTCCTTCCCGCTCCACTGTGGTGGATAACTGCATTACGCCGTCGTCTCTACTCATCACTGGTACGGCTCAGCTCAATTAAGAATACAAAAATCCAATTACAGAAGCCATGAAATTGGCCCCGACAGTTCACAGCGGTGCTGCTCGAGCTCCGTTAGTATACCCCGGAAGGAAGCTCCTAGCATCTTCTCGATTTTTGTGCCCTAGAAATGTTCCGATCCGATTCGTTCCTCGCCGTCTGCACTCCCCCGCCGCAGGTAATAATCAACGAGTAAAAATTTGAGGAATATTTTTTTGTTATCGTAATGAATACAGTTTACTAATTCATTTACTGTTGCTGTGACTGTGAGTTTCAGATGGATGTGCCTGTGGTCAGAAGCATCATCCTCCGTATATTGTCTGGTCGGGGAAGACGGAGCGTGAGCTGGAAACTTCTACTTCACGTAATAACAGAATTTGAACTTGTTGGAATACTTTGAATATACTTGTAGTTTCCTATTGTGATTAGGTGAGATTGCTATTTGCTAT
The DNA here is from genome assembly GCA_028274465.1 of Plantago ovata. Classification (NCBI taxonomy): domain Eukaryota; kingdom Viridiplantae; phylum Streptophyta; class Magnoliopsida; order Lamiales; family Plantaginaceae; genus Plantago; species Plantago ovata. The sequence goes on from CM051455.1 coordinate 17,994,580, forward strand.
TTTTGAAACACTGAGCTCTTGTTCCAAACAATATGCAGAGAAAAACTTGATGTTTATTGTTTTCCTGTTAGAGTCAAAATTTCAAACATATTTGTTCTTAAAAAACGCGAGGATATGTGCACTTACGTAGCAACGCCTGGTCTGGTTTTATTCCTGGTTTTGTAATTTATGAGCTAATGTGGATGGAGTGTCCTTGCTCAGTTTGATGTTGGTCCTTATTGCAGACCTGAATTATTTGGTGTTGTAAATGGTTTATACTGAGGCATGAAAGTCAAGTACATTTTAGAGTGATATTGTCTCGTATCCAGTTGATCTAAGTTCTAACTGCGTGAAATGTGCAGCAAAAGTTTCGTCTGGATCACGGTCATCCAATGGCATTGATGACAATGAGAATGAGAGCTCGTCGGACAATGAACCTAATTCAGGGAACGTCACTTTAAAATCTGCAGACTATGCTTCTGCTCTCAGATCCATAGGTTTATGTGTATGTACTATCTGCATAAAGTCACGTCCAACTTTTGATCTTGACGTTTTTTTATTAGGATCTTGAATTGAAGTCAATGTAGTCGTCTTTGTTTTAGGTGTTCTCTGCTGTGGCGTTTGGTGTTGGTCTGGGTTTCAAAGATGGAGCTGGCAAGGCATCTGAGTTTTTTGCTGGGTATGTGCTTTCATCAGCTAGTAGGGCACAAGTAGTTTAGTTTGTGTCTTTTTACCTATACAATGTGCTCAGAGTAGTACTTCATTCCTATTTCCTACTAGAAACTAGAATAATAAGCTTGGTTATTTCAGGTTAGTTTTACTTGCCAACGTCCACCAAATGAAATCCTTGAACATTGTATTAGTAATTGGTGTCATTATGCTAAAAAGCAAAGACATTGATTGCTAAAGTATTTTTAAGTATGGGCTAATTATGTAAAATGTTTTTTCTTTCTACCCTGTGTGCGTGCGCAGGCGCATTATATGGATATGCTGTACTCCTTTTTGTTTTTGGCTTAGTTGTTGTTTAATCATACCATTTCTGATTTTGAGAAATAAGGCCACTGCTGTTCTTTTATTATATCAATCCAGTTAATGAATGTGAATTTGATAGAAGTCCCTGTTTCTACAGTTATTCTTGTCCTTTTTAGAAATTATAGCTGATTGCTTGGGTTATGCTTTCAGGTATCTACTGGAGCAAAGTTTATCTGTGGACAATCTATTTGTGTTTGTCTTAATATTCAAATATTTCAAGGTGCCACTTAATTATCAGGTCTGTCTTTCTCCCTCGAATTAAATGTTTCCTGTAATTGGATTCTTTTTTTCCCATGAGATTAGATTAATTTACTGAGCATATGGTTCTCCTTTTCTTTTTTGTTCTTACTATAAATTCATGGTTTGATGAAAATAGAGTCGGGTGCTTTCATATGGTATTGCCGGTGCCATAATATTTCGATTGACGCTGATACTTCTGGGAACAGCAACTATTCAGGTAACTTCAGATTCTTCTATGAACAGTTTATTTATGAGTTACTGGATACTGGAGCCAAAATGTAATGCTACATTCTGATTTATTTCGACGTAATAAGTACTAACTATAACTGTTTTATGCTTTGTCTTTCTTTCCACCATCTGCAATCTATAGAGGTTTGAAGCTGTCAACATACTTCTGGCAATGATACTACTATATTCCTCATTCAAGGTGCTAATCCTCTCCTGAACCTGAATATTTGTCTATTTTTCCAGCTTGAAATAGTTTTCCTGTTCCATACATTGAGAGCATGAAATGATACCTCATCTTGCAAGTTAATTGATGCACTGAATACATATGCTGCCCTCTCTCTCTCTCTCTCTCTCTCTCTCTCTCTCACACACACACACACACACACACACACACGCACAAATGTGGCTTCATTTACACATGGCTTTGCCTTGACATGTGGATTTTTTCCCGCCCCATGCTCAATGGTTGATATCTTCTTCTGGGTCAGCTTTCTAATCGCATTCATATAATTTCGAAATCGGGGACTGCACAACACTTTGAGTGGGATTTAAAGTACCGTTCTCACATTTTATTTATTTATATTATATCTGTTATCACATGAATTACAGTAAATTCCCAGTTATTGATTTTTACTCACAAAATATTACTAGTACTATTTTTCTACTAGTATGCTACTCCCTTGTTCAATCAGCTGTTCAGTTTTCTCACTATTTTAATTTCTTTCTTTTCATGTTTCAATGTTTTACTGTTTGTTTTAGTTATTTGCTGAAGAAGATGAAGATACTGATCTCTCGGAGAACTTCATTGTAAAGACATGCCAGAAATTCATTCCCGTTACCTGTAATCTCCTCTTACCTTTGCTCTCTCAAGCACTCAAAAAGGCGTACTCTCACACTCAACAAATGTAAAATACAAGCTGATCAAAGTTAGCAGGCTTGAGTTTGCTCATCAGTAACTGAAGTTGAATTCTCAACATTATATGCTGGTCAACTTGCACAGTAGAGCTTTTAGGCATTAACTTGCTGACATTCTCATTTTGTGTTAGTTCATAGAGAATTATTTGCCGTCAAGCATATACTGAACAATTTTTGCTGGATTGCATTAAACTTGCATAGTAGAATCCTGCTGGAGTCTTTAATTCTATCTTGAAAGCATTCTTATTGTAAGTCTGGGGGTCTCAGGATACTTAGTCAGAATCGATGTAAAATCAGGAAGTTTGCTCATTTGACATAGTAACTTTTATATAAACCAGTGTTAAGGTGAACTTCATAATATCTGACAGTTAATAAATATGAGTGCGTGATGCCATGATTACAAGAGATCAATGTAGTAAATATGTACCAGTAGATGGGCTCAATATAAAAATTAAGCTCAGCATAGCTCAATGACCATTTCTATGGATACTGTAAAGATAACATCAACAACCATTTTAGATAGGTATTACCTTGTTTGCTTCTATCTCAAATGGTGGTTATTCGTATCTGTAGATTTTGGTTACAACCTCACTCTTAGCTAGGCAAGTGAAGCCTAGACATACTAGATGATGAGGTGGCCAAATTTTAATCCACCTACAAAATTAGCCTGGAGCATGAGCCCCTTTTATTAAAACAAATAAAAAAAAAAGAAGCTCAGCACAGCTCAAACAAAACCTTGTGTTCTGAATTTATATATATGCGCAAAGCAGAAGCAGCATGGTTCAATGCTGAGCTCGCCACGCATTCAGACTGGTTTGCCTTGACTATGGGTGCACACTTGCCCATTGTATAATGTTTATTTCTTGCTCTCATAGTATAATGGGTGAACACCATTTATCAAGTTTTTAGTTTTGCTTAGTATGGTCCTATACTTTCTTTGAGTAACTGTAACCACCTTTATGCTTCATTGTTTGCAGCTGATTATGATGGCAACCGATTTATAACAATTCAAGATGGGGTGAGAAAAGTAAGTCCTAATTAGATTAGCGAAATATCTAGTTCATATGTTGCAGATTGTAGAATGTCATTGTGCATATTGCCAATTTCTTTTTTAACCATCTCAAGATTCATCATAGAAAACTCTGTCTACATAAGTGAACTTTCATTTTTTCTCAGTAAATTGGTTGTTTAAAATTGATAGTAAACTTGGTTTCTAACAGGAGTCCAACATTTTGGGCAGGCTACACCTTTGCTTTTAACGGTGGCTGTTATTGAACTGAGCGACATTGCATTTGCTGTGAGTATGAGTACACTTCCAATGGAAACTTTATAGATGTTCGATGAACTGAGACTGGTTTTCTCTTGACAGGTGGACTCAATACCAGCAGTTTTTGGCGTGACGCGGGATCCGTTCGTAGTTTTCTCATCTAATTTCTTTGCCATATTAGGTGCATTCATGTCCTTTATATTCTAGCCTTCTGCATAATTGAATACCCCACCCCCACAACGACAACAACAACAAAAAAAAAAAAAAGGAATCAAGGTAGACCATTGTCTTCTTAGGGGTGGTATCTTTTGTGCAAATTGCTTCGTTTAGACCTATATTTCAGGAAACAATAATGAGTTTTCTTGGACCAGGGGATCCATCATTCTGAATTAAGTTCTTGATTGATATTTCGTTCCTACATATATTACTCTTTGATGAGTTTAATGCACTATCTAAAGTTTAAATCCCTGATGACTAATTTTTATCTTTGTAGGTTTAAGGTCATATTATACACTAATTTCTGAAAGTATGGGAGATCTGGAGTATTTGCAGGTAATATAACTTGTTTCGTTTGAACTGGGATACTGCTTACACAATTCCATCTGCGATGTTTTGTTAGAGAGTTCCTGCTTGGACCCAGTGGTTTCAGAAACATTTTCTAATTTCATTACTTAATCCTACGCTTGTTACCACTTGCATGATTCCCTCCTCTTAACTGGCAGATAAGCTTGTTGCCACTTTTACCACTCCTTTTTCATAACTGGCATCTAGTCTTGGAAATATCTGTATCTTAGCTCGATATTAAATTTAAATGCTTGTTTCTACTAAGTATAAACATCTAGAAAATCAAGTGAAAAAATTAGTTAAATGAAGGCCGAATTGATTATTAGAGAGAAAGGGAGATGTAGCACTAACCTTTATAGGACAGAGTTACTCAGCCTTCCTACTTTGGTCAATGAGTATATTCCAGTAAGCTCCATTAGTAACAAATAAGATTAATCACTGCTGTTCCTTCTATCTACTTTGCCCCTCTAAAATTACATTGTTCTGCTCCTCAATCAAATTTATCATGTTGGCAATATGGTGAAAAACATGATGAATCGGGGAAATACAAAAGTTCATCTTTGTAATGTATAGAGTAAATGCAGTGTATACTAGAATATTGAACAAGTAATCTGCAAAATGTTGTGTTTTATGCCGTCTCCTAGTTTGAATTGACTGCTTAGCTGAGGAGTGTATTAGAGTGTTTTCTTTTTAGTGATGTCTAACCAACCTTTTTCAAGTATTAGCATTGGTTACTATAGCTATTATTTCATGGCTGCGGCTGCTAATAGGCTGATTGTGAAAGCCGAAAGGGTTATTCTTCAACAGAATCTCTTTTTAGTCTAACTAACCTGTTTGGTTGGATGTTGTGACCTCAAAATGTGACCAGCCTGCTATTGGTGGTGTTCTCGGATTTATTGGGTGTAAGATGATTCTGGACTTTTTCGGTGAGTTGCTCTGATAACTAAGACTTCTTTGTTCAAGCAGTAGCTGTAGGAGTCAACTGGTCATCTATCAGATAAATCTGTAACTGTTTTTCTTATTGTCTTCTAGGTGTACATATACCTACTGAGGTTTCACTTGGACTGGTGGCCACGACACTGAGTGCTGGAGTGCTGTTGAGTTTGGCAAAGAAATCCGACTCAAAATGAACACAGCTGTAGATGGACAAGCTAAACCAGAAAAATATACGTCTTTTATATTATCTGCAGATGCTGCTTTCTTCCCAGTTTTGAGATCTAATTTGAAGGAACAACAATACATATCATCTCATGGGGATTATTCTGGTTTCTATTTATTTCCTTCAGTATTTCTAAACTTGTTGCTGTTTGTGACTAGAATTAAAAGTCTGCCCAAAGATTATTTTCTAGTGTAAATCGTTTCAATGCATGTGGGAAATGTGCTGCTATGAAATGATAGAACTCAAGAATTTTGTACTGGCTTCTCAATAATTAGTTACAACAGTTATGATGTCAAATAATTATCCCGAGGACTTGAATACTTGATTATAAGTTATAACCATGTGTTTGGCTTTAAAACATGTGTAGTATAATATGTAGTACTATGTGTTTGTCTTTAAAACATACGTAGTATAATATGGTATGCAATAGACCCCTGATCGGAGAGTGGGCTCTGCTAATTGGATGAAGTCACACTACCTTCGTCTTTGCTGAGATGTCATCTTCGTATTTCCGACTTGACTCGGCCATCCCTTATTTTTTTAGACTTAGAAATCACAAGCGAGAAACATTTCTAATTTAAATTGAAGGCTAGTAGAAAAGCTGAGATTTCATCTTGGTATTTTCGACTTGCGTCGGCCATCCCTTATCCTTTTAGACTTAAAAATCACAAGCGAGAAACATAATTTAAATTGAAGGCCGGTACCTGGTAGAAAAGAGAGGAAGAAAATATGGGAGAAGTGAAGTTCTTGTTTTTCTGCAAGTGGCTGGAATTCAATTCACATCCGATTTACCAAAGTGTCGAAGTCTAGGCAAACAAATTCGTGATTGAAATTGAACTGCTTGACTTTAAAATTTGCCTGTGGTGTGTAATGAACCTCACCTAGAAAACGTCTCCATACATATTGATTTAAGCATTATGTGTTGTGTACTTGTATTGTACTCCCTCCAATTTAAATTAGATGTCGTTTTAGACCTTTTTTCACATTTCACAAATAGTTGTCGTTTTAGGGGTTCTGACTACTATTAATAGGCCTGTCCCTATAATAACTACTATTACTGATACAATTATATACTATTAATAGGTTTTTGTTTCTTTAGAATTGTGATTTTTTATACTATTAATAGTTACTAGCCTTCTTTATTGCCTAGAATAGTGGAAAATAGATTTTTCTTAATATGTGTGCAAGTGTCTAAAACGTCATGTAAATAAAATGGGAGAGAGTACTAGAACAGGATGAAGAAAGAGATACTACACACTAATTTTTCAATGGGACACAAGGAGAAGAAAAAACACTTTCTTTTTCAGTCGTTCAGTTTCACACTACGCAACGCAATGGGTAACGTAGTCGTAGGCACGAATGAATTAATTTAAAGATAAATAGGTAAATTTGGATTATTAGAGAATTTAATAGGTATTTATAAAAACTATATTTAAAAGTTAGAGAATTTGTAAAGTTAGTATTTACGAATTCAATTTTGGTAAAAAATAATAATTATAAAAATCCAACTTTATTTAAGAAAATTAAGGAGAATTATAATCTTATAAGTTATATCAGTTGCAACTTGCAAACCAAAAAACATAAAAAATTGCTAGTTTTAGACGGATTAATTTAATATAATAGACCAATTGCAAACACTAAAAAACAGATTTTGTTAACATTGAGTAATAAGCTAGCCTATATTATTATTATTATAGAAATCTAATTTTCCGAAAAATGAACTGTTAAGTATAGTATCTTATACTTTCTCCATCCATGTATATACGTTACCCATTTGTTTTGTTCACCTTTTTTAATTTTCATTTGACTTCGAACGAATTAATCCTATTCATATCGATAAATTAGTTTTGAAAATATTATTTTTCGATATGATTTAAGATCAAGTTGAATTTATACGGAACAAAATAAATGAGAAATTTATATAAAAAGAATGAAAGTATTATTTTTTCTCCAATATCCATCCAGAAGGTGCCCACATTTACTACGTGGTCCGTCCACACTATTCCTCTCCCGCACCTTCACTCAACTATAAAAGCTTATTAAACCACTCTCGAAAATTCCTGAAGCATAATACAATCAAATTATCTCATCCGATTCTATTCTCCCCGAGCTCGATCGCAAACGATAAAAATAATGGCTGCTCCGTAAGCTCTTTGCACTCTCTATTTGTTGTCTTCACCGTTTTCTAATCAATTGCAGTCAGTTAATTGTCATTTCTGATGTGAAGGTGTAGTAGAGAAGAGAAGTTCAATTTTTTACGTTAATGGTTTTTGAAAATTACAGGTCTGTGCAAGAGGCTCGTCCTCCACAACTGGACTCTGCTTCTGAGCCGCCGCCTCTATTGGACGGAACCACTCGGTATTCATCCTCTTCACGGCTTATTTTCAGCTATGGAATTTCAATTTAAAAACGAAAAAAGAAAAAAAAAAAAAACAATTTCTATTTTTGACATGATAATATGATATGCATCCTTTTTACGGCTTACTATCTTCTAGAATCTATCTACGGAATTCTATTTTATCTTTTTTTTTTATTTCTGATTTTGGCATGATCGTTTAATTAAGAGTAAATAATCTGAAGAGTGATTGCTTTTGATTTTCTGAAGGTTGTATACCAATTACCAGTGTCCCTTTGCTCAGCGTGCTTGGATTACCCGAAACTATAAGGTCTGTGCCTGTTTCATTTTTCCACATTCGATTATCGTGTTGGTGGAATACACTGTGTTAACAATATACTAGTAGATGATTTACTTAATAAACACACCATGTTTTTGTTAATAACACATAGTATATTTTTAAGTTAAGTATCTCCCACAAGATTATCTGAATTTGTGGAATGTAGATTAGCCAATTATGCTCTGAGGCCCTTATAATTGTGTACTTGAGATTTTTGGTCTAGCTGAAAGAATTTGTTGTTGAGTCAGCCATGTTATACTATGTATTATGGCACTACTGTTGTCTGTTGGATTATGCACAAAAAGAATTCTGGAGTACTGTCTATTTCGATCTATAGAAAGCTAATTAGTCATAACCTTCGGTTGGAGTTTGATGATCTACTCACGATGAAGTTATTGTGTGCATTGCCTCCATGTGTCCAGGGTTTACAAGATGAGATCAAGTTGGTACCAATTGACCTTCAGAACAGACCAGCTTGGTATAAAGAGAAAGTCTACCCTGAAAATAAGGTACGTGTCCTTGGATAGTTTGAAGGTGTTGGTATCATGTTCTCCTTCTATTTCTTCATATCAGTCATTCTATGATAACGATTTACACACACTTAGGGTAGTGATTAAACTAAATGCTTCTTCCTGTCTATTCGCGTTTGTTCTTCTTTAGGTGCCATCATTGGAGCACAATGGCAAGGTAATTGGAGAGAGCCTGGATCTGATTAAGTACATAGATGAAAACTTCAAAGAACCAGTTCTGTTCCCTGATGTAAGATTCTAAGTTTTACTTCTCACTCTAAATTATGTTGATCTCTCCTTTCCTTCCCTTGCATCTCAAAGTCTTGATGATACTCAGGATCCTGCAAAAATTAAGTTTGGTGAAGAATTGATAGCCCACTTGGATACATTCTTCAAAAATATTTTTGCATCTTTCAAAGGAGATACCATAAAAGAAGCAGGTAAATCTCGGTTTTAAGTGTCTTGATGTCTTCGATCTTCACATCATTACTAGATTATAATTCTACATGAATGATATTGATGCAAACAGGTGCTGAATTTGATTACTTGGAAGCTGCGCTCAGTAAGTTTGATGATGGTCCATTTTTCCTCGGTCAGTTCAGTCATGTGAGTGATAAATCAATCCAAATTCCCTCGCCAAAAGTAGAGAAACTAAAGAATACAACTCCCACCCCGAAGAATAAACTCTGCTAGGAAATTGTATTATGATACAATATATATCTGAGCATATGTAAAGTGTAGTAGATTCTTTTCTTGTAAAAAGATATAGGTGCGTGAACATCTTTCTTTCGACTTTTATCCGATTGGTGTCTTGCTGTTTACAGGTTGATGTTGCATATGCTCCATTTATTGAGAGGTACCATGTTTTCATCCAAGATGCGTGGAAGTATGATATTACAACCGGCAGGCCAAAACTAGCCACTTGGATTGAGGTACATTGTTTAATTTCTATTTCATGAGTATTCCCTTTCTAGGGGCACATACATGGTTGGAGCGCAGGAGATACTGAAACATCTATCCATCAGAAAACTTCCAAAAGAAAGAACGGAATTATGAAGTTCTTCCACTGTATGATAATGAAATCCTTGTTAAGGTTTGAAAAAAAAAAAAAAAAACTGGCCTCGAGAAGAAAAAGAATTAATTGCTTGGGCTTTTGCCTTTCATTACTCCCATCAGACCGTTTGTGTGATTTTCATTATATACGGCAGCGACTTTTCTCCCTTCTCTTTTCTTTGTTCTTTTCACAGAGGTTCCATATTTGTATTTTCAATTTCATGTGCAGGAATTAAACAAGATGGATGCTTACAAGCCAACAAAGTGTGATCCTGCGCATCTTATTCCCTACTATAGAGGCCGTTTTCTGGTAAACTTTCTTCCCCATGAATTCACCGAATTGAGGCTCTGTTATTCTGAATCCTCAGATTGTTTAATTTTACATTCTTTTGATTTACAGGCCTAGAGTTGAATCTCTAATACATGTCCACTGAGACGGTGAAGATGCTGGCTTTTCATATTCTAAGTTATTATTCCTGATGTTGAGTATATGTGCGCGAGTATATCTGTGTGAAGTGTTCTCTACAAACTAGATTTTCTCACCGTACTTGGATGTAAATAAGTCGCAAGGCATTCTGGCATTGTTAATGTCAGAGTACTACCTCTATATATTTGGAACGTATTGAGCTCTAGGGGTGGCAATGGCATAAGAGGATGTCTCCTCCCCCAAATTAGAAAAAAAAAATACCCTTTACAAAAATAAGTATGTTTTATATGTAATACTAGTGTTGGAGCACCGCGCTCAGCACGGTGCCCGTATTGGTGTGACCTTGTAACAGGATGTTGGGGTTTGTATGCAAGATGAATATTGTGATTGTATAATTCGTATACAATCTGAATGCCATAGCAAGTGGCAAATTATAGTACTTCTGGAGTCTTGGAAAAGAGATAGTACCAAAAGGATGAAGTTCTGTAGGAAGGCTAATTACCAAGGTGAAGTATTGTAGGAAATACTTTCATAAAGGCATTAAGGCAATACTGATATAGGCACTCACTACCTACCGCAACATTCTTGGTTAGAGTATGAGCAAGCGAGCAACTACATTTTCCATCACACATATTACACGTACAGAAACTGCTACTTCTTTATTCTTTCAATTATAACGTCAGCAGGTGACAAACATGAGCAAGTATCCACTCCAATTGCTTCACTGCTATACAGCCAGCATCAATAATGGTTATTCTCTTCCAGTCCTCTTCAATTGCAAAATCGACACATTGCATACGGTCAAGGCTCCTGCCTCAAGCTCTCTCAAAATAGACTATATATATAATGGACTCATTTTCTCTTTTGGGCTACAATATCAGGCAGCCCCAATCCATTATACTTACAACTTGATAATAATTTGACAGGATCTTGATGTCATTCTTACAATCAAAAAACATCCAGAGAATCATATACCTCTCACCAGAATTATTATGTAAATAAATCACACGAAAAACCAAGTGAGAACAACTTACTAAAAACAAAGATCCTAAAGTAGCATTTCAGCTTATCAAATAAAGATCGATAAACCAAGTGAGAACAACTTACTAAAAATCACAAACAAGGCTCTGGAAATATGAAGATGAAGATGGAGAGGCTGGGCATAAATAAATCAATCTTAATTGAAAATTGATTATGATTATAAACGTGATGACAGTTAGGCCTGTGAATGGGTGGTAACCCGCAACGACCCGGTCTTCACCCGCTCCACCCATTCACATGACTAAAGTGTGGGTGCGGGTACGGGTTAACACCCGCACCCGTATAGCACCCGACCCGCTCAGCACCCGCACCCAACCCGCTCAGCACCCGGAACCCGACCCGATCAACTTTTTTTTTTTTTTTTCTTTTTTCATTCTCAATATTGTACAATTGCTATGTATTAAGTTGAAATAATTTTTTTACAATTATAATGACAGACCCTCAAGAGTTTGCATGATGCACATGTTTGAGTTCATCCAATCTTTCATAGTAAGATTTTATGCAGAACAACATAATAATGGTAAAATGGACATCAACCAAAATCTAGTATTTATAGAAACTAAATTGAAGATTGATTGGCAGTGTTTATGTGACATTATTGCAAGATTGGAAGCTGTCATAAGTAGAACCTTGAAACCAGCTAACAAATACTACTTCCTTTCATTTTCAATAGATCAAAGTTCTTTCATCTTGAGCTTTTTTGCCTTGCTTCTAGACAAGTTCTGGTTTCTCTAGAAACGAAAGAAGGCCCGATCAACACTATGCAGCACAACATTAATCAGAGCTTGGAACCTGGAAGTGTAATCTTCTTTAGCTCCTTGCGCAATATCTCCCCAGATGGACTCTTGGGAATTGAGTTGACGAACATCACACGTCTTATTTCTTGTATGCTGCAACCTGCAGAATAGTGTACAAATATTAAAACTACAGACAACTAATGAGATAAAGATGAATAAAAAGAGTTGTTGGAAGTCTGTAACAAGAAACAGTAAGGTTCTTATGAAAAAGCTTTCAGAATTCAAACCATACTAAAAACTGACACTGAGATCTAGAACAGGAGATGACTCACCACAAAAATGCAGCAGGGTAATTTATATTTCTTCAAATTCTACTACATCTGTCTCCATGCCGCCGAGCGCATCAGCAATTTCAAAATCTACAACAAAATTCAAGAAATAAAATATAATAATAAGTAACTTCTCCAAACATAGGCTATATATGAAATAACTTAATAAAGTAAATGCACTTACCATCCGTGAGAAAGGAAATCCAGTCTCGAGACACAACTACAGCTTCAACTAGATCCGATAACATTGTACAACGTGACTCGGACAAAACTTGTCCACCCGTACTAAATGCTGATTCAGAGGCAACGGTAGTAGATGGGACTGCTAAGATATCTCTAGCTATCTTACCCATAACACTACCTAATCTCTCGTGGTTTTGTTTCCACCAAAGCAAAACATCGAGAGAAATTAACCCATTGAACTTTTCTTCCGATAAATATTTCTCCAGATCTGATTTTTCAGCAAATGAATCACTAGCAAGACACCATTTCTCAAAATCATACAACGAAGAAGGCAATCCGCTACTTGAGCTACTAGCATCAACTGCTCTAGTCCCCGAAGAGTGATGTATGTTCCCTCCATATGCTACAAACAACTTATCAATGGAGTCCCGAACTGTCTTGGTATGAAGCGCATGTTCTTCCTCATTTTTATAGATCTTAGAGTAGTAATACTCTATAGTTTGCATCTTGTACCGAGGATCGAACACCGTGGCTGTAGTTAATCCAATAGTACAATTACAATCCTCCCAATACTTCAAAAACTTTTCTTTCATATTCCTAACCATATCCCTAACATATGAGTGATCACTACTTTCCCATTCTAACATGTGAACATGAATGTCATGAATATCAATAAAGAACAAATTAGAAGTGGAGTAGTTACTTCCACTTAGACGAAGTGTAGCATGATAAAAGGGCTTCAAGCAATCAAAAATAACTTTAGCTTTTTCCCATTCCGATTCAGTAGGATTCAAATGAGAGTATAATGTATCATTGGCCCAAAAATTAAAAGCAGCCTTAAGAGGGAGTGCTGCCTCTAACATCAAATACGTTGAATTCCACCTTGTGGAGACATCCATTGGCATATCTTTTAAATGGTTCACTTTGCATTCTTTCTTAGCTTGGTCAAACTTCTGTTTGGCACTAGGAGACTTGTCCAACAACCGAACTACATCACGAATTGTACCAAGCAGATTCTTAATTACTTTGATTCCATCTTGAACCACCAAATTTAGTATATGGGTTGAGCATCTAACATGTAACATTTGACCATCTAACACTAAAGATTCACCATACCATTCTTGCAATCTCAACAACATAACATCATCTGATCCAGCATTGTCAACTACTATCGAGAATAACTTATCTCCTATTTTCCAGTCACATACCAGCCAAAAGGTTTCAGCTCATGCCTTGATCGTGCTCTGGGAACTTCTACTCGGGGGCGGACATATGATACGAGGGAGGGCCCGCGGCCGGCCTACATTCAAATTGAGAAGATGTATTTCGAGTAATATATCATGGTTCCAAAATACTATCCGAAGGCGAAGTCAACTACACTGGAGAAAGGAGCAGATTAATGAAAATTGGGAAAGAATTGAGCAAAATCATTGATAGAGTATGAAGATCATCAACCATGGATATATACCATTCTAACCGGTGTTAACATCTGCCGATTGGAAGCGTTGATTGACCGATGGATGTAATTGTTCAAAACCAACTCTAAGGAGCGAAAGGTCTAGAACGGAAGAGAAGCGACGCAACGCAGCAGAATATATGTTCCGGAATCAAAGTGAACCAGTATCTATAACTCTAAAAAGAACAAGAAGTTCACCTAATCGGACCAGACAACCAAAAAAATGGTGCAAACAGATTTTTTATAATTGAACCAAACCGAACTACCAAAAAAGTAAGAATCGAACCGAACTACCACAAAAGTGGCTCTTATTATATTGTTTAATTAATTAATATTTTTGATATTTAAGATTTTTCCTCTGCCCCATGAAATTCCGAAATAGTCTATAAATCAATTAACATGTGCTTAAATATAATGTTTCCATTCAAATCCAAAAACATTCCTGATTAATTAAACTTTTAACATGCTAAAATATAAACCGCACGTTCATATTTGGTAATAACCATAGATAATTCTCTTCACTAGTGTAAGATTAAGAATACTATGATAAGAAGTGCAATGCATTGTCGCCTCGCCTCCATAAAAAGGGATATGCATTGTCGAATCGGAGATGCCCAGGTTAGTTTGTCCAGAGTTCAGAAGATCAGTCATTTATATCTTCCTAGTGGATACAAATTCACATCATACACAGTTCGAAATCAAGGAAATCAAGGGTGAGCATCGCGGGGCGTTCCCCCAAAATTTAAGATTATTTTTTTCTAGATAATATTATCGATTTTTCTCCAACCCAACTCTATGTGTAATCCCCTAAGGACGGGATTGAACCGTCATTCCAGGATTTAGCAATAGGATCTTGAGTCAAGTGCCTTCTCTAGACAAATCGAGTTAAGGGGCCGGAAGATTGCAGGTTTCACTCTGAAATATGGATCCGCCCTTGGGTTAGATGGTTGCAAACTGTGCAGATTGTGATGGCCCATTCAGCCATTCTAGTTAACAGTTTGTATTGATAACATTTAATCATACGACAAAAGTTCCAGTTTCATTCACAAAAAGTAGTTATAAGATAGTTGACCCATGGAACGGCTTGGAGGTCAAAAGGTACATGTACGGAGTATTGTTTTGTGGACACATGCACGGAGAACAACTCTTCATCCGGGATTTTCCGGAACATAACAGAACAGTGTACAGAAATTCCCTTCGACAAGACTGCCACAATAAAGAAAAAAACCAGTTCTACCAGAAAGGATATACTGTAGGTTTATAAACAGAATATCCATATTACAAAATGTATCCATTGCATGAGTTTTCTACTTGTGAATGGAACTAGTTTTCTGAGTCTGTCTGTAAGAAGGGAGTCAATAACCAGCAAACAATTATAAAGCTTAACCAACCATCCTCAACAAAATCACGAAAGAAAGAAGTACTTGAACCCCCACTTCCACATCATAAACAGTTTCTGTTTTGCAAAGTAAAGAACAGGATATGTACCGAGAGCCGTCGTCTCTTATGCTATTCATCAGAGTTTTTGTTGGAACTGTCTGTTCCAGTTTGCTTCTCTTATGCTATTCATCAGAGTTTTGTTGGAACTGTCTGTTCCAGTTTGCTTCACGAATTGGCCTCTAACTCGAGGGCGCTGTTCTGCCAATTTCTTCCTGTTATGGTAGCGTACCTGAGATCAAACAAACCATAAGGGACATCCATTATCTCATATATCAAGCAAAAAAGAAATAGGGTACTACAAACGAGACAGTGGTTCCAAACCAGATAAAATACCTTTTTGGCAAAGCATCTATCCTTCTTCTTCTGACGGAATTTGCTCAAAGCAGCTATTCTACGTGCTATTTTTCTTCGTCAATTTTATTTCCGCTACCACTGCCGCTAGCATCTCCACTTCCACTTTTCCCAGCTTGACCAGCATCACTTTCTGGGTTAGCTCCTGTAGCGTTAACAGCGTTGCTGCTTCCGTTATGTACATTGCTCATATGATTGCTCCCAGATGCACTTCTGTTTAAACTATAGTCCTTCGGATTACTGTCCATGGCTTCACCTACTGCATTTGTTGATCCACCATGCGGTGGGGTATCCACAGCCAACTTCTTTGATGATAATTCTCCGTTGTTGGATGATGGTTGCTGTTCAAAATTATGAAATCGGTGGTGGTTATGGTGAAAATTGTTATGGTGAGGGTGCTGAATTTGGATATCCTGTTGAAAACCTGATAAATCTGTAGCTTGGATTTCACCATGCAGAGTAAAACTGGCTTGTGGCGGACCATATCGGGCATCATGTTTAACAGGTTTGAAAGCAGAGGGGTGACTACCATTGATCGTTGATGTTGTTTCAGACTCATCCTTCATGGGAGACGGATATTTAGGGAGCTTATTAGTAGTAGAACCCATATCTAGGTTATTGCTAAGACCATTTGACCTAAGATGTACATGATGGTCAGTTGAATGACCTCGTATGCCACGAACTGACTCTAATTTAGCAACTTCCGGGCAATTGTCAATCAACGAGCTGCATCCTGTGTGTCCATTAGGAGGCTTAAATATGCTTGATGATGTATTATACCTGCAGCATGGGTAAACAAATAAATTGCTGCATATGTATCAACAACAATGAAATAAGATGTTTGAAGGAAAATAAAGGAATTGCAGAAAACATAAGAACTAGCGACCCTCTTCTTCCATACCTTGAGAAAGCAGATTGCTCAGATCGGCGTAAGACAAAACGTTCTTCTTGGCTAGATCTTTCCGTATCCGGAGCTTCTCGAAGTCTCTTCAAACTGAGCTCAAGGTTTGGTTCTTTATTATAATTAGTCTCCAAAATATTAGTTGCTTCACGAGTAGAGTCAGATTCCCTGCCACGGTTCTTGTTGAATTGGCATGCCTCAGTGGTATTATCTTGCCCCATGTCCTTTTGATTAACATAAGTGTTATGTTCTAGTACAACAGAGGGCTTGAGCTTTGAACCACCGGCAACAGGATTTTCCATAGGGTTTTTTGCATTTGATTCAACATTCCTAGGTGCCACCGCCTCTAAGTCATTACTCTCTGCAATATTGTCTACTCAGAAAATGTGTTCTGAGATCAACTAAAGGAAAGTTTGGCAAAAATGCCGAGGTATGAAATGATAATATAGTACCAGGTTTTTGTTCATGGTCATCTCTTGCTGCACTAAACTGTACCCTCTTGTAGCTTGAGTTCTCAGCATTTGATCTGATAACTTGGGCGCATGTGCTGTCTTGGCATTCAGCTACTTGATCTATAGGAGACAAAGCTTGAGAGCTCTCAACCTCCATGGCTTGTTTAGTCCAAGAGCTCTGTTGAAAAATAGGAGAGATAATTCGGACAAAGGATTGTGATTTATAGCCTGGGGAACTGAGTTTTTACAGATGAGCATATCTACGCATTTCTCATACTTCCGCAAAGAATGAAACAGATGACTTTGGCAGTTGGGGTAAATATGGCATTCAATGATCATGAGTTGATAATATCTATAATGACAGTGCTGAGGGAATCTCAAAACACTTATCACTTCACTCACCAAAAACAAAATAGAAGTCTTTAACATACTTGAATTGCCATAAAATGGTAGAAAAAATTACTTTCCCTTCATAAACATGTGCAGGGTGCAACAGTTAATTCCCCGGGTGCCAGACTAACAGCCATCAAAATTAAGGTAGCAAATTGTATTAACCCACACATCCTACTATAACCAACAGTACACATTAAGTATCATGAATCGAATTGAAATCTTGTTGAACATAATTTTTTACTATAACCAACAGTACACATTAAGTATCATGAATCGAATTGAAATCTTGTTGGACATAATTTTTTACGTCCAATCATGTATGTTCATCATTTGGACTCACAATATATTCAAGTAAGAATTCAGTACAATTTCACGTAATTTGCAGGGCCAATAGTTATTTTCTCATTACTTTGGAGCTTTTGATAAAACTATAGAAACCATCCAAAGTAAACATTGTACTAGCACCCAATTTTGAACATTGAATGTGCCCAAACTCGCTGATGTGATCACTGAAACTGATAGGTGGACCGATAGGAAATTGACCAAAAAGCCTGCTTAGCGCATAACTGGTTTCCACAGGAAAATGGCCAATGAATAACTATTTCACAAGTTCGACCTCAACATATAAAAGATGGTGAATTCCAAAAGTTTTAGTTGCTGAGATTCAGGTTCAAGAAAACCATGGCTGTAATGCTGTATTCAATTTTCTGTAATTACGACTCATACATAGTTATCTATAATTATGACTCGTAAATGGTTAAAAGTGAATAAAAGACACACACACACACAGAGGGTAAACAATCATCTTAGGAGAAGGATTTTCTATTTTCTACTAAGCCTGTATATAAATAAAAAGATATAAGTAAATAAAAAGAATTTTAGAGATTGACAGCCCAACATGTTGAGAATGTCCCTCGTTTACCAAATATGATTGATTATAGAAACATTAATTACGAAAGTGATATCATGTCATGTTTTCATTGGATTTATCAAATGCTGATGAAATGGATGCTTTCAGTAACAAACCATATGTAAGGCAGGTATTTGACTTAATTTCAAGTGGGGGTAAGTGTGCTACCTGCGTACCACTTCCATCATCACTACCATCACCGCCGTTTAAGCCATTACTCATATCGTTTTCCCCATCACCACTTCCACTGTTGTCAGATTTATCATTACTTTTCGATTTCACTGATTTTTGAGTTTGAGTTCCACTCTCGCTGCCGCTTCCACTTGACTGCCGGAAGCAAATGAACAAAAGGGATATCAGGCACAATGAGAACCAAATTAATAACAAAACTCTGAGTCAGCGTAAGAAATATACAATGAAAATGCTAAAATAAAACCCAGTTAAATAAACTTTCTTACTATCCCACCATCTATTGTTTTTTATTTAATTGAAAATACTAATTTTGGAGGATGTTTGACATTCTAACCTGCTATTGCAGGTAAGTATGACCAGACCATCAGGTACCCTTTCTTGAGACTTATTATATTGTTCTAGTTTAAGAGAAAAAAGATAAGTGTCCACAAAAATAAATAAAACCCATCAGCTGAAATCCAACGTTCCCTCACGTCTGATTGATACGACTAGTACATCTTACAACTTTTAAAAAACCGTCACTCTGCGTTTTTTTCAAATGGTTAGAGAATCCTCACTACAATGTCAAATATGAGATTTAAAAAATATATATATAATTAAAAAAAAAGCATGGAGAAACCAGCTGGGAGTATGTTCAGAAGTTTCAAGAGAACAATTTCTAAAAATTTAAAGGTGAATTAGGACAAAATTTAAAGGAGCTGTGCTATGATATCCATGAGAATATTTCATGACTATGAGTAATAACACAATTTGAATTATTGTTCGATAGAACCTTATGGTCACTTACACTATGACATCTCCTCCAGACATGTTGCCAGAGGTTCTTAAGCTCATTCTTCCTTATAGGTTTAACCAGGAAGTCAACTGCACCTTTGGATAGACACTTGAACACTAAACCCATTGAATCATGAGATGACATCACTGCACATAAATCCCATTCATGAGTCGGTCTTATTTGTGGCATCTAAAGAATCTGTAAATAAAACTTAATAGAGAATAAAAACTCACTTATCACAGGAACATTCTTTCGAGTTTTGTGGCTCATAATCTTGTTTAGAAGAGGTATTCCAGGTAAAAATGGCATCACTACCTCTGTCAACACAAGGTCAACACGGTTGTTCAAGTCTTCCAAAATCTTCCATGCTTGGAGTCCATTAGCTGCCCCTAGCACTATATTGATAATCATGATTAAATGATGAAAAGAGAATTAGAATCAGCAAGGTACTATGAAAAAGAAACATCATGTATAGAAATAGTATAACTCATTAGATATATTGGGGGGGGGGGGATGCCAATCCTAAGAGACAAGAAACCAATGGCAATGCCTAACACTTAACCAATTGGGTTCGCTTATATGAACTGAAACCGTACCAATATCTTCACTTAAGGTAAACTTTCAGACCCCTACAATTTTAATCATGCAGGCAGAATTGTTAAGGCCTGACAGGCCACACCATGAACAAAATATGCATATAATGCAAATTATTTAAAGGAGCACGTAAACTGCCACATAGGCCAGCTCCGACAATTTTGCTGACATGAGATCCCCCGTTAACAGAAAGTTTTATGCTACCAGATGGCATTTAAATCTATTTAGTTGTTTCCAGCTGGACAATACAATTGCTCAACACATGCAATATAGACAAAGCAAAAACAATCAAAGGAATTTTCCTTGTATAGAATAGAGGGCCATGTCGGGTGCCATACTATGGGAACTAAAATTGTATATCTAGCATTGTACCACGCATTCACAAGCCAGATCTTCATATATAATCAATTAAGAAGAATATCATTTTTAGTTTGTCTGCCTCAAACATAAATGAGAAAAAGTAACCGTACTCTCATATCTTTGCAGATACTCTCAACTTGTCTTTAGTCATAACTGAAACATCTACGAAACACTAATCTCTTTTTCTGTCACATTCTACTTTGACTTTGACAGATTAATCTACCTTCATAATTACAGTTCCGAAGCAGAGCAGTGACGATATGGCGGGTAGAATCATCATTCTCCACCAATAGGACACGAATGGATTCGACATTAAGGAATCTCGCCCAACACACTGTTGTCGACTGAGGCAGCTGTTGTTGATGTTGTACTTGCAAACTGCGTGAACCTTGCAACCCACTTCCAGCCCCAGATGTCCCAACTTCATTAACTCCATGCACCTCATTACGTTCGTCTGGCGACTCCTTTTCGCCATCAGCATCGATATTCATTGAAAAAACTCCTGCCAACCATCCAAACGCTAATGATGAAGCAACGGTGGGCAGTTTGACCAATTTCAGTCAAAACTTCTGATAATCTCACAACGAAAACAATAAGGGCAGGTCACAGCTAATAGTATAAGCTTACTCCATCAGAGCAATCAAAACCTTTCAATAAGCAATAGAAACAGAAAAATCCAAATCTACAACAGAACAGTCAACATAAATAGGGTAAACACAAACAATTAGGGGGGGATACAGATTTCACCCTAGAGAATTCGAAGCAGACCGTTCTCGAGCCTCTTTGATGAGATCCCTCGATGCTCCGTCAATATCTCTAAAGTCAAACCATAGTCTGTTCACACAATAGAACAGAGAAATCAGTCAGCTAAATGATGCTCCGAAGTCCAAACCCTAAGCTCAATCATTTACAAATGAAATGTCCTTTAACAAACTACATACTCCATCAGTAAACTATATCCAGCTCAAACACTAAAATTCCTTCATGATTACGCCAATCAAACAGCTAACAGTCCACTATACACATAACAAAGCACAAGCAGAAAATGACCGACTAAAAAATCGTAACAATATCAGAACGGAAATATCTATCACAGCTATATGCTTCAAGTACGCATCATAGAGAAAATCAACCCAATTTCAAAACGCACAATACCTTCAGAAAACGGATCAAATCCGGTACCGGATTTTGCAGAATAAAACTTCACCGGCAAAAATTCCAAAGGAATTTGTATTCGACTTAAATACAGACGAATACAGTAAGCAATTAAGATCAAATCTAATGGATTTGTATGGTTTGGGCCAAAAATGGAGATAAAGGTTGCTTTATGTTAGGGTTCTCTCTCCACTACACAGAAACAAAGAAATGTAGAAAAGATCTTTTAATCGGAAATTTCTGTTCTGGTTCGAATTTAGAGATTTTTTTTTCTGAGGGTGATGACGTGGAATTTCTGCAGGCTGATAGGACGACACGTAGGCATAAATTATTGACATGTAGGACGATTTAGACGACGTGTGCGTAGTGACGTGGACACAATCTAAATGCGGGAGTTGAATAGCCTTGAGCCGAATCACAACAGATTTGGAGCCTCAAAACAAGTGGACACGTGGCGGTTTCACTAAAAATATCTGGCTTCTTAAGCGGAAGTAGACGCCGTTAATTTGGACGTCAAGTACTTCAGTCCTATCTACTCCTCTTATGACTACAAAAATTGACGGCGTCAGTTTCTTCTTTACTCTAAATACAAGGTGACTTTGTTTAAGGTACAGATTGGTCCCGAATAATTTGTTTAATTCCGTTATTATCATTATTATCCATCTATCAAAAATATTGTATGCTACAATATTTATGAATATATGTGGTGGACGGCGTCGATTTCTTCTTTACTCTGAATTTAACGTGACTTTGTCTAAGGTACAGATTGGTCCCGAATAATTTGTTTAATTCCGTTATAATCATTATTATCATCCGTCTATCAAACTATTGTATGCTAAATATTTATCATTTATGCATGTATGCTAAAAATATTGACCCTTAGGATCGACACAGTCACGGGATACTCATGAATTACTCTTCGATTGATATGTTAGCCCCATAAGCCCCACACACATTAAAATTTCAGTGAATTATCCATTTTTAAGATTGATCCAAAACAAACAATTATAGAGTTATTATGTATGGAATTTTTATAAGAAAAAAGAATCGTGTTGGTATGAATTGTTTTTTTAAAACCTTTCTTAAATCTAAAGGCGAATGAAGTTAACCCTTTCTTCCGGATTTCGTAAACCGGTGCCAATAGAGTTTGGTCGGCCAATTTAAAGTATAGGCTAAGATCAGGTTAACTTAACAACACTATTTGTCAGGTTAACCTAAAACGTCATTCATGTGCATGGTTAGGCAAATAAATGAATCTAGAGATTTCTAGAATGCTCGTTTCTCTCGCCCATACATACTCCTGTTTAGAATCTAGAGAAATCTACTCCTTTTGAGTTAAATGTTTTCTCCTTTCTAAAAAAAATAATAATAATAACTGTACTTTCCTTGTTTTACAAGATAATACATTCAACACATATGTTACGTAAAAGGAGTAGTTCTTGATGATATATGGAGTTGGATTATGGGAGTGTGCATACGTTTATCTGTTAATGATTTCGAATTGTTCATTATTGCTTGTTGGAGTTTATGGCATAATAGAAACAAAATTTGATGATGAATGGAAGAACAACCCCATGGATACAGTCCAGTATGTTCTTCAGTTTTCTGCATTTCATCGTTCCAACGCATATGAACCTGTTGGGGATTTTTTTGATAAGCAGCATTCTGTTCTTGGTCCATGGAAACCTCCCCCACATGATTTTATTAAATGCAATTTCGATGCAGCAGTCCCATTCACAGGTGATATGGGCGGAATTGCGGCTGTTTGTCGGGACAGTACGGGGCTTGTGTTGGCCTGGCATCGGAAGAAACTCCAGGCAGCTTATGATGTAGCTACTGCTGAATTACTAGCAGCCAAGTTAGGCCTGGAGCTGGCGCGTCATCTAGGTTACAACCGGGTTATTTTGGAAGGCGATTCCTTGCAGGTTATACTCGATATCATAAATGGTTCCACTGCTTTATCTCCCAATGCCAATTTATATGCAGCTGTTAGGGAACATCTTCATTCTTTCAGCAGTTATCAGATCATCCATATTCGACGAGAAGCTAATGAGTTAGCTCATCGGCTGTGCCACAATTTCTCTATTGATGCTGTGGGATATGCTTGTCTGCCTTTTGATTTCCAGGAGCCTGGGTGATGTCGTTTTTTAGTGTCTACTGCTGTTTTTTTTGTTTTTTGTTTTGCTTTTTCGCCTTGAGCTGTCAGCTTGTATTGTTCAGAGATACTGCTACTCAGTTTCTTGTTCTGTGGCGTTTGTTTTGCTATTGGGTATTAATAATATAACCCTTTTCAGTCAAAAAAATAATAGTAACAACGGATTTTCTACCGTCAGTCAAGTTGTCGCCCTGACTAATGTCAGTCATGTTGTCGATACATGACACGTGTCATGTCCACTGTCGCCCTTACATGCTATATTTAGAAAATATCAAAATTACCATCTATACAAAATATAAAAAAAACGATAACTATACAATAAATATTAATATGGTGTTTATTAAATTTTTTATCAATATGCACGATTAAAAAGGTCAAACAACAATCATCAAACTTAAAACTCTAAAGTCTAAATTTTGATGAACCTTAATTTTTACCACTGATCCCTTTGTTATTTCTTATCCATCTTCACTCGTTTCTCATTCATATCAGGAATTGAAGCTTTTTTATCTTAAAGTAAACCATTTTCTTACTTGTTTAAACATTGAATTAATATTAAAAACATCATTTTTTTGTTCCGTCGGAAAAAACCTAGTTTAAATTTGAATTATTTCAACTAAAATTTGGTTCAGTAGCATGCATTTGCAATTTATGTGGCTCCATCACATTTTATTAACACCTCTACCATTATTTGTTCCATAAGCCCGCCAGAATCCGTTCTATTTTATTCTTCCTGCTAATATGATGTTTTGATGATCTTACTCTTGATTTTGGTTTGGTGAGAACGGAATTAGGAAGTGGAGGTAATGGTTATTGTTTCTTGGGTGGAGATTATAATGACGTGATGCCAGTGGAGTATTTTTATTCCTGTAAAAAAAAATTTGTTTGATGCACTGATGGTTAAGAAGAAAAGAGAACTGTTGTTTAATCCGATGAATTATAGTCTTATAGACAAGATTATGTTTATCCTTTAAAAAAGATTATGATTAATTATTTTAAATGATTTTTTAATTTTATAATGATATTTTTCATATTTAATACATAATTATATTTTATTTATTTAAAATTAATTTTGGAGCAATAGAGTACGACGAGGGCGACACCTAAATGCAACAGCTAGTGCGACATGTAGTTTGGTCAACAGATCTCCACCGTTAAATTTATTGACCAATGATTATCTGATGGCTCATTGTAATTGACTGACAATAGTCTGGGGGACACTGACGGGACGGTAGAAAATCCCTACTAACAAACAAAAATGGATGATGTATTATATGTTTAGAATCATACTGGACGGAAGTTATCTTTTTGGACTCCCTGCAATTCATTCTTTTGGTCAGGGGAATCAGTCTTGGCTGATGGTTTTTTTAATTCCCTTTGTTAAATTGGTTTAGATCTAACTTTTATTGCGGTCTTGATCTAGTTTAATGTGGTATCTTGTAATCTTTCAGCATGGCTCATTTATTAATTAATATTTTTTAGCCGTTTAAAAAATAAATAAATTATTAAAGATACTTAATACTAGTTAAGATGAATGAATGTATAAACGAATCAACATATTTATCCTTGGATGCAAGATGCTCAACATTTCAATACCAGTGGGTTTCTTTAGCGACGGTATAGGTTAGATCCGAGATAGTATATGTTGGGACCATAACTAAAAAAAAAAAGAAAAAAAATATGTAAAAAGGAAAGAAAAAATTTACCATGCTTGTCTGAAGTATGAGCACACGAAGTGGATCCTTCATGTTGATTTGCAGGGACGCTGGTAAAATCAAATGGGAAGTATTGCAAATGAGTGACATGGCTAGTTCCAACGACTTGGCCTTCTTGATTAGCATCCATGTATGACTTGAACCAACGATCTACTCTACTGTATGTATGTATGGGTTACCCCTCTAATATTTGTGCTTCTAATATAATTGCAACTTACGGATGATATATATTTATTGAATGAACTTAAATAAATACATTGCATGGACAGAATATATATTCTAAATAAACATTTCTTATGGAATTCGTGCAAAGATGGTAGAAAGCGTGGCAAAGTTAATTGGGATATTGTCTGCACCCCAAAAAAAGTTGGTGGTTTAGGTATTCGTAATCTCCAGATTTTTAATAAGGCTTTTCAATTTAAACTTTTATGGAGATTACTAATGCAACCCGACTCTTTATGGGCACGAGCTTATAAAGCAAAATATTACCCCAATTCTGAACTTTGGGACGCACATGCCTCTCCTGCACATAGTTTATTTTGGAAACAATTAGTCAAAGTTAAACACCATTTTTTACAACATCTGGCTCCTATAATTGGAGATGGTCTTAATATCAATTTTTGGTATGACTGTTGGTTATTTCCTTTTCCCTTAAAGGATTTTTTAAATACCGAACCGAAACCTGTGACCATTTCTGCTTTTCTTACTCCTAAAAAACATTGGAATTTGCATGCATTATTGGAACAGGTTCCTTTTGATCTCATCCCATACATAATGGGAACTCCTGTGCCATTAAAACAAGTAGAGGATGACATAATTTGGCGGCACTAGAGGTGTTATCTGGGTCGTCCGTAGAACAGCCCGGCCCGGATAGCCCGTCAAATTTAACAGCCCGGAACAACCCGTTTAAAATGAGCCCGGAACAGCCCGTGAACATTTAAAGTTGTGGGCTATATGGGCCTTACTCCTAGTGGCCCGCGACAGCCCGGCCCGCGAACACTTAAACCCGGGTGACAGCCCGGGACCGTCACAACCCGTGGCCCGTAACAGCCCGTCACGTTTAGCCCGTGTAGCCCGCTTATTTGGTGTGATTATAAAATTATATATTATAAATTTGGATTGGTATTTTTAATTGGTCCATTCTAATTTCAATACTAAGCCCATTTTCTTCATTAAACAAACCAAAGTTATTATGGCAATATCAAATAATAAGATTTAGAGAGAAACGGTGGAAGTATATATATTTTTAATGTTCTTGTTTACATATAAATACCTTATTTTAGTTAATGAAAATGAGTTAATAATGGGGCTCGCCCTCGATCGAAACACACATGAATAGTTGAAGTTGAAGACTAAGGAGTATGCAAGTATTTTCATGGTTGTTTCTTCACCAATTCATTCGATCGACTATTATTATTATTACTATGAATGTAATTCTATGATATTATTCATCGTTTATCAACTATTATTAAGTTGTGCACTTGCTATTTAGCTACAAATTCCAACCAAGTGTTTGCTTGATTACTTTTATTCAATTTGAATGTAATCTACAAAAAGAAGGAGATTGAATGGCCCATTTAGAAGTTAAACGAGCAGTCCATTTAACGCATACACGTGACGGCCCGCCAAGAAGCACATTTAAAGCATAAACGTTTTGGCCCGGCAAACAGCCCATTTAAAAGCATAATTGTGTCAGCCCGGCACAGCCCGTTAACAGCCCGATCCGTCACATTTATAAATGTCACATGGGCTGGGCCGGGCCTCAATATCTTTTAAAAAGCCCGGCCCGGTTAAAAAGTGGCCCACGACAGCCCGCCTCTTAAATGTAGCGGGCTAAAGCGGGCTGGCCCGGCCCGAATAACACCTCTAGGCGGCACACGAGCACGGGGTTGTTTACTGTTAAAAGTGCATATAATGCTCTACTTCACGAGCAATGTGACTATCCTAACTGGCCATGGTCTCGTATTTGGGGAATTAAAACTTTGCCTAAAGTGTTATTTTTCGTTTGGATCGGTTTGTATGATAGGTTACCTGTGGCTACTCGGTTGCATAAACATAAAATTATTGAATCTCCTTTTTGTACTTTATGTGGAAATGAATAGCCGGAAACCTTGAATCATCTCTTTTGCTACTGCCCGGCATTTGAGAAAGTCCGGACAAAATTATGGCCACCTGTTGATTTTTCAAACCAAAATTTCTTGTATGTTGTCTTGTTTCATTTCCCCATGAATGATAAGAAACAATTACTGCTTTTACACTCTTGTTGGATTATCTGGAAAATGCGCAATGATTATCTGTTCCGACATGAAAGTATTAGTTTTATTAAGTTTCGAATGACCTTACAACAACTGCAGCAGAATGTAACCCTTAGATTTCCAGCAGTACCTATTAAGGAACCTACTACCGTCTTATGTCGTTGGAAACCCCCACCCCATGGATATTTAAGTGTAAACACTGATGGGTCTACTCTTTCGAATTCGGGCCATTCTGGCATCGGGTGTTTGTTTCGTAATACACTTGGTGATTTTGTTTTAGCAAGTGCAGCATATATTGGGATTACTGATAATACAACTGCTGAATTTTGGGCTTTAAAGCATGCTTTAACACTTGTTGTTGAACATAATTATAACAAGTTTATAGTATACTCTGATTCACTCTTCCTTGTTCGTTGTTATAACAGGGAACAGGTTCCGGGGGTACGGCAGCAGCTACTGCTACAGGACACTAGGCACCTGGTTGAACAACTTGAAGATGTAGGGGTACAGTTTAACTTTCGCGAGGCTAATCAGGGAGCTGATCTTTTGGCCAATTATGGCAGCAACAAGTCCAATCTCATGCCGTCTTTTGTGCAAGTTCATGACGATTCGAACTCCTCACTAATCAGTAGAACTTGGTCGATCTGCCCAGAGTGGCTCATGCAATCTGTAATAAGAGATAGGAAGTTTCAATATCCTCGTACAGCATCTATGTAAACAACTTGTACCTGCACATCTTCATGTGAATATAATCGTTGGTTTCCTCAAAAAAACTTAAATAAATACTAAAATTTCATTATTTATTGAGTGGTTGAGGATTGAGGAAACATACATGTGGCGCTTGTAATAGCCTCACCGATGCTTCCATCTCAGTTTAAGTTTGGCAAGATGGTGTTTTGCTGAAGGTCGTAAACGTAAGTCAATATGAGTGATTACATTTCACATCTCGTTCCCTGATTCACGAATTAAAAGTGAAAAACAACGAATTAAAGAAACATAAACACATGTGCATCGACAGTTGTGGATTACCTCCAACAATTAAGTTGGAATAGACTGAGTTGCGAAAAAATGACAAACGTTAGTCGGGTATAGTCTTATATATTATCATGTGACCAAAAATATTTTCATTCATTAGGTAGAATCTAGATTCATTTCATAGAATCTAGACAGAATCTAGATACATGGCGTAATGAACTGCTCTTTGGATAAGCCACACCGATCGATTAGCTGTTTATAAATATACCGGCACGATACATGTGGTGACTTACAAGAGCAATTAGACATAGAGTCATAGATATTACACTAATCATCTCTCTTCTTTTGGTTTACGACTTTACGTAAACTAATCTCTCAATGAAATTTGTCTGGCCGGTTTCAGAAATAGACTAAGATTAGGTCACCTTATCAATATTAGTCAGGCAAGCATTCTTTAATTTGTACTTAACGTCGAAAAGAAATAAAGATTTGTCACATACATACATAAATCCAGCAAATGTAAAAGTAAAGTTCATAGCATACAACTATGCAGGACTGAATTGACAAGAAGAGTAAACCAATCTTACTTGCATTGCAATGCTGTGATAATTTCTGGCTATTGCAAAGCTGTTTCTTCTTCATTTCATGGCAGAGATGCAGAGAGGAATGGAAGCTGAATTGCAGCCTGCAGCTTTAATCCTAAATGTAGAGAGGAAGAGAACGCTTGGTTCGCTACTTTTTATAGGAGCTCTGTGACCAAGTTTTTGGCACAAGAAGCAACTGGGCGGTGTGTGATTATGCCCAAGTCCCAACCCCTGCTTTTGTGTTTGCAAGAAGAGATAGTTGAAGTTTGCCTACTGCATGTGATCCTATCTTCGCTTTAAACTTGGTTGAGTTATAATCTATTAATCTATGATCATTTCACCTTAAATTCAGTTCCATTAAATTCGATACAATTCAGTTTAAATCAATTCAGATATGCTCAAGAGAAATTTATACTTTAAATAAGTTCGTTCAGTTAAGTTAAGTTCGCATTAATCAAGTTTAAAGTTTTTTTTCGAATTAAAAAGAAACTAAAATACTTCAATCATAATTGTCGAAAGATTATTATGTTACTAAGAACACCTGGCCGACAGTTTATTACAATTATAATCTAACTGATTTTTATTTTATAATCTATAGTACTTGGCAAATCACTCAGTTTATAACCTATGTTAAAATCATCTACCTTATCAGCTTTTCTAATGAGCTACCAATCACCTAATCGGCTGAGATCGTCTATGAGTGATTTGATGAATAGGGCCATATATGTGCGTGTCTAAAGCTGAACATACCTGAGATTCAGAGGTACTTTGTTATTACACTAGTCGAACTCTGCAACTAGGCAAGAAGGGATCTCATTTTGTGCTTATGCCATATGCACCTATTAAGTATCAAGAGAAAGCTGGAAGATGCTTGATGCATTATGGCAATAACAGGATTCAGTATATAAACTTGCATGGTATACTAATTATTACATTACATGTGGACTAACTAGAGTAAGAAACAATTTTCTTACTTCATTCTCACCCTAATAATGTCGTTGCCAATTGAAGTATTCGGTGTATAAGAACAGCCACCAAGTGAAACTCCATGGTTTTCTTATTTTCCCACAAGGGGGGAAAGATAAATAAATGAAGAAAAAAACTCTTTTCTGCAAAAATTTTGTGAATGTAGTGAACATGTGACAAGAACCTATGCTGTAGCAGACTGTTTATCTTCGTTTTCATCAAGGTTCAGTGCTTCCAGCAACTTTGGCAAGGTCTCGGGGATACCTCCAGGTATGATAAATTCAAGCATTTTCCCTTGGGCACGATAATATTCCTCCACAGGCCGACTCTGCAGCAAATAAAAAACATTTCTCAGATGAAGCACATATAAAAGTGCTCAGAGTCATTTCTAACGAAATGTTCAAGTTCAAAATAAAAATTCTACATGAAGCAAACAGACAGAATGGCTGGACTACGGATAAGATGAGCCTCAAATCAAAATAAGAGTATTAAAGCCATGCTTTATAAATTATAATCAGAAAGGTGTTGTAAGTAAACAAGAAAGATAATATGCATCAATAAAGCTGAAGTTGTGTTTTTTTCTTAGTCTTTCAACATGCAGAAAGCTAAAGTATTTGGGCCGGCTACGTACCTTATCATTGTATATTCGGAGCCTTTCTTTCACAGTTTCCTCAGTATCATCAGAACGAGTCATAAGCTTCGAAACACACTGTGAAGGTGGAAGAAGTGGGTCCATGTTTATATCAGGACTTCCATTTTCACCCTTAACATTGATTGTTGCCACATTAAAGTTCTTCCCACATTGGCTGCAAATCCTTCTTCCAAGGCATTTCTCCATCAACACATTATCTGGGAGCTTCAGATTTACCACCAGATCGATGTGTGTCACATCATTCAATATTTCCTGCATATGGTGATTGCAGACACATTATGAGATACTCCACGCACATAACTTCGTTAAACGAAGGAAAGGCAAAAACATCCACTTTTGCAGGATAGTAAAAGAACAAACAACTATGGAGGCACATACTCCAAAAACGAGATATAAGATCATTATTGGCATGAATGTTAAAAAGTAAAAGAACAAACAACTATGGAGGCACATGACTACTCCAAAAACGAGATATAAGATCATTATTGGCATGAATGTTAAAAAGACGCCTTCTGTTGAAAGGACACAAAATCTACGTGAATAGGCATAAATCCTGAACCTGATATATAACTTAACATGCAGTTATAAGTGATTTAGGGGATAGGGGCCCAGAAGTCAACATGTTTTTAAGGAATGCTTGTACCGTGGGAATTTTCCAACAAAAATACCCGACTATACGGCATTTCGTCCTGGCTACACCACCATCAACACATTAGTTAAACTCACACAATGAATGACATTTGGTTCAGAACATGAGTTAAACTTCTCCACTAGCTCATCTCAAGCTCAGCTAGTAACTAGTTACATGAAAGTGTAGAATCAGTATACTTGGGTAAAAATAAAAGAAATCATTGACTTGGTTTTCTAAATAGGACACTACATTCACGATGTATTTAAACAGTGTGATGCTTCAGGCGTACTTCATGACATTGTTTACAAGGAGCAACCACCAAGTTCATATCAGTTAAATAACGTACCAGAGAGCAAACAAGCAACAGTCAGGGTATAAATGATTTCCATTGTTAATACTTAGTAATAGTTAATAGCCATTCTCTGGTACAAACTAAAACTTGCAATTTTTGAAACTGCACGTGTCACATCCTTTTGTGTAACATCCAGAAAGGAAGACGATTACTTACCGCTTGTCTTACAGTGCGAGGAAAACCATCAAGAATGAATCCTGATTCCCCTTTGGTTTCTCCTGCCTCAAGTCTTTTGGATAAAAGATTTATAATAATCTCATCAGACACCAATTTACCCTGGTTCACAATTTCTTCCAGCTGCCAAACAGAACGAGAGGAAAACGAACTCTATAAGCAAAATAGAAATATCTCAATTTCTAAAGAAGCACGTAATAATGGTTCAGCAATTATGCAATAACAGGATCCAAACATGGAAAAACACAAAAAGCTCACATATTCGGTCTCACTTAAAACTTTTAACAACACGTGCGAGGGGGAGGGTAAATGTATCCACCGAAAGATATTACTACAATAGTATAATTCATGTTGAAACTCTATATCTCAAGCCATGAGAAGATGAAGAGCAATCCACATTTCTCACAGCAAGTACAAGCAACATGAATTATGTCATTCATACGAGCAACAAATCACACCAACTCGAAACACTTGAGGATCACAATCTAATTAAAGCTCAAAGTTTTACAATTTCTCCAAGTTTCACACATGTAATATACAAGAAACCAATCACCCAACCATTTCAAACCACTAGTCCGTACTCAAATTCAACACCTTGCATCGGAATAAGAACTAGAATAACAAAATCCATGCACTCTAAGTCTGAGCCTATGCTTATAGTTTGAGCCTTGAGCAACAAGCATAAAAAACCAACATCTATTACAAAAAATAACACAA
This sequence comes from Plantago ovata, assembly GCA_028274465.1. Lineage (NCBI taxonomy): Eukaryota > Viridiplantae > Streptophyta > Magnoliopsida > Lamiales > Plantaginaceae > Plantago > Plantago ovata. Next base: position 18,027,073 of record CM051455.1, read on the forward strand.
GCAAACTATGATTCAGACCAGCTGAAATTCCTATTCTACCCAAAGATCAAAACTGAAATCAAACAAGTACGTAATAAACAAATCAAGCATTGAGATAGAATAAAAACATAAGGAACATATTGATTGATTAACGACAGAATTATTATTGAAATAAAAAGGCTATACTTGTTTGGCCAATGGACCGGAAGAAGAGAGCTCTTCGCGGACGAGATCGCCGGTGGCGATGTGAGGAACGCCGAGCAGAGACGAAAGGCGGCTGGCGTACGTCCCTTTTCCGACACCAGGGCAGCCCAAGAACACCCACTGGATATTCTTTCCCTTTGGATCTACGCGAGGAGGAGGGGAGCTAGATTGGGGCTTTACTTCGGCGGCAGCAGCCGTGAAGAGAGACCTGCTGACGAAAGACGAACTGGAAACGGAGGATCTGAGGAGGCGGGTCAATGAAACGGCCGCCATTGGTGGTGGTGAAAAGGGTTACAGGGTTCGGCGGAGCAAGAGAGGCTTCAAGCTGCCTTTCCAGGGAGACTTTAAAGGGAACGTTTTCTTTACGCTTTACGTTAACTAACGTGCGGAAAGGATCTTTTTCCAAGATTCGGACATTGTGGGTAAGTATGTCCTACACGAGTAAATGTTAAATTGATTATTTTAAATTTAGATCAATTCAGTTGTTTTAAATTTTTAAATGTGTGAACTTTCATTCTATTCAAATTTACTTAATAGTAGTACTCTATTATATAGAACTTTCACTTCAGTTCAGCTTAAATTCATTAAGTTCAGTTTAATTCAAATCAGTCCAATTCAGTTCAAACAAAAATAATATAGAACTTAAGTAGGGGTAATTTGTGGATTCGATTTTGTAGTGGACTGGTTCGAACTGAATTATATTGGATTGATTGTCGAACATGGTATTTAGGTCGTCGATTGAGCTTCGAGATATTCTCATGGAGTTAGAAATCGATTTCTAAGGCTTTGGCAATCCTAAGTACCAAAGTGGAACTAAACACACTCTACATCTAAAACAAATGATAACATTTCAACGTATTTGAGAATACTATGAAATATATACAAGTTAAATTTGTAATGGAAAAATTATAAAAAAAGTAGGAGGTATTAATATCTACTTCATGTTCGAAACCAAGATTTTAGTTTCAAATTTGTCAACAAAATCCCTTGTTTTTCAGATTATTTATATTTACTTTTCAATTAGTTTTTTTAGAAGGTTTGTATAATATGTGCATTCATGGTCTTTAATTTGGTGTCGCTAAACAATCTAAAAAAATACTTTCTTCGTCCTAGTGAATTTCTTACGTTTGTTTTGTTTACTTTTTCGTAACTCTATTTGACCTCTAATAAATCTTAAATTTTAACAAAAAATAATTAATTAAAGTAGAGACACTATATTTTCATAAATTAATTTTTATAATTTAGAGGTAAATGGAGTAAAAAAAAATCGATAAAAACAAACGTAAATAAATGAGTGATGCATATCCGGTTAAAATTGGTGGTAAAAATGAACAATTACATTTATTGGAAGTTGCATGGAGAAATGTTGTGCCACGCGGAAGCTCAACTCCCACAAATCAGTGTAACAGCCATAAGACCTGCTACTTCACAATGGACTAGTTAGTCCCTTCTCCAATTCCAATGGCATCTTCTCTCTCTCCAACGACACCATACGGTGCCGTTCAAATTGGTGCCAAATTACCTGTTCACCCCTCATCTAACCACATACCCGCCCAGCTACCCAAAAAACACAATCTCTTTCACAAACACACTCTCCATCACAGTTCTGGCGCCCAATCAAAATGGCCGCTCGTCACTCCGTCTGCCATATCCGGCGAGACCTCCGCTGTGGAGGAGGACAAAATTGTGTCATTGGACAGCGTGACAGTGTTTGACTTGAATGGAAATGGAATCCCTATTTCTGATTTGTGGAAAGATAGGAAAGCTGTGGTTGCTTTCGCGCGTCATTTTGGGTAAATAAAAAAGAAAAAAAAATCTCTGATCCGAACTTTTAAACATTTTGCATGTTGTTGATTGAAGGCTTTAAAGCTAGTGAATTCTATTGGTTTATTTGGTTATATGGCTTTTCCATGTTCAGGTGTGTGCTCTGCCGGAAAAGAGCTGATTATCTTGCTGCTGATAAGGTAAAATTTCTTCTCCGTAGATATAGATTTGATTTTTGCACGTTTTACGGTTTTTAATGAGTGTGTTAGTGTTATATGTTTGGTTAGCAGCATTCATAAAATAAAGTACTCCCTCCATCCATGATGATTAATTGTCCCATTTTAAATTTTTGACTCGTCAACCCTATTGGACTTTGAATATAAATTTAAAGAAATTGTACTATCAAAATATAATGTATAATTTTATTATTTATTTTACCATTATAATTTAAGATTAATTTATTTGTTAAAGTCAAATACATTTGGTTGACCCGTCAAAGGAGAATTACTCATAGATAGATGGAGGGGTAGTAATAAAAGTTAAACTTAAACAAATGAGTTGGACGAGTATAATACTACTAGTGATTTTAAGAATGCTTGTTAAACTCAACTTTCAAGGTCTATTACTCTATTTATGTAGAGCTTGATCATTTATAATTAAACTACAGTGAAACAACTCAACAAGTAGTATGTAAATAGGGTATTAAACCAGAGTAGATAGCTTCTTTAACAGTGATATGTGTTTAATTGGCATACACGGTACCTCTAAATTCGTAGACTTTGCTGTTCCAATTGAATATGTTCTGATCGAGCGTTGCCTTGTTTGACAGGATAAGATGGATGCAGCCGGTGTGGCACTTGTTTAATAGGACCAGGTAGTGTGGATCAGGTATGAGATTAAAGAACATGGACTTAGTTATAGGCTTCAATAGATTATGTTTTGCTGTTTACTTTGTCAATGTTTGCTCCGTAATATTCTTTGCATGTTTTAAGCTAGAGCTGTCTACCAACATGTTGTAGGCTGAAGTTAATGGAGTGGTAGTAACAAGTTTTTTGTTTGCAGGCTAAGGTATTCTACGAGCAAACAAAGTTCAAAGGAGGTTTGTTCCGGAACTATTGCTTTTCCTACCTTGTCCTTAAATGAAATCGTCTTCTTTTTTTTTTTTTTGTCCTTTTCTTTCGGTGTGTGTTTCTGCTTCAGTGTATCATTTACTACTATTTTTATTACTTTTCAGTATGTCCCAGATTCATGCAAAATTAATACAGTAGTAGTTTAAGAACTACATAGTCCCCTAATATGATACGCTATACCAGAACCACAAAGTTCCTTAGTAGAAAGGTCACACACACACAATCGAGCGATATAGCTAGTTACACAGCTGCCCAAGTCCTCTAGTAAGTCCGAATCCTTCTGCACAAGAAGGAATAAAATTTTGCCTATATAGAGTCTATATGATTCATACTATTTTTTCTTGAGACATATTTGTATAGATGATCTCCTTACTACGAAGCAATCTTTCTTTGCATAAAAGACCAGCATCAAATTTGTGGAATGGTTTATGGAATCTGGTATTCAAGATTGCAAGTAACAAGGAAGTTTTTTCTCGAAGATGAAGTAGTGATAGCTGCGAATTGTAGCAGAATGATTATCCAGAATTGAGCTTGAAAACCAAAATCCAAATGGATTCACTATCTTTCACTATCTGTGTGAGTTATTCTGATAAAAGAGTGAGGTACACTGATAAATGAGGACAGCAAGTTAGTGATAGGATGTTGGGAGATGATGACCAGATAATATCATGTCTTGATGGCAAACTTAATAATAAGGGATCCTGTTGTTCTTGCAGAGGTATATGCAGATACTAGCTATTCATCATACAAAGCATTGAAATTTGTCTCTGGTGTTTTCAGCACATTTACCCCTGCGGTATGATTGTTCTGTTGCTCATTTCCCTCGTTCAGCATGCATTTGAGATCTTTGAGTTTCCCCTGGCATCTTCTTTGAGGTTTAATGTTTTGTAATTGACCTCCTCAGGCAGGTGTGAAAATACTACAATTATATATGGAAGGATATCGACAAGACTGGGAGCTTTCGTTTGAAAAGGATACCCGGACAAAAGGTGGCTGGTATGTGAATTAAGTCACTGTATTAGTTTAGATCTTTTACTTATATATTGATAATTCATAGGATTCGGAATAAAAGAGAATTGACAAAAGAATTGAACTTCATAAATACAAAAGACCTGACTCAAGCTTAATATAAATTCATTCCCAACTAACCGTAACAGGAATGTACAACTCCTCAACCCTTAGGTCAATATCAGGGAAAACACAATACCACTTACTAATAAAAACACAATATTGTACAAGGAATGTGACTTTATCTCTGTCTGGCATGCTTCTATGTGGTGAATATTGTATTTGTTCCGCTGTTGCTTTCTTATTATTGTTGTCACACTTATTTCAGTTATTTGTGGTGAGTGTTGAGTTCGTATCAACAATAGTCGATTACCTGATCACAAAAGCTCACAATAACAACTAAACCACCAAGAACTTGCTGCACCAAATCAAACACACACCCAAGCAACCAAAACAGAAAACAGAGCAAGAACGCAAGCAAGAAAGAACATCATAAGAGTTTAACGTGGTTCGGTTGTACATAACCTACGTTCACGGAGATCACGAGCTTCAATATATTATATGAATGCCAATTACAAGTCCCTAACAGTATGCAATAAACAAGAACAAATCTGTCTCTCAAAGCTAGAACCTATAATCTATAATATATCACTTGTCGAAGTAGTCGAACAAGCCTTCAATGCGTGTTGTTATGTTCTTGAGCATGCACCAATCACCCCTTTATATAGCCTTCAATTTGCAGCTAAACCTAAAGGAATTCGAATAGGAATTGAATTCGAATAGGAATTGATTTCCTAATGGAGACAATTACCTTTTTATGACTGCATTCGTAAACCGCTGCTGAGATAACACCTCACAGTGAGAATTTTACAACCCGGGTCTTATGTTGCACTAATGGATATAACGAAGAATAAATTTTTGTGTTTGTGAGTTTCACTTTAAAGGAGACTTTTCTATTTTATGGAGATATATAATTGATCGATCATTTGAGCTATGACTCAATTGAGAATGTTAGGAGGCATATAATGAGATCTATAGTGTCACTATATGAACAGTCATTGGTCATTAGAAGCGTAAGCTTGACTAGCTAATTGTAAATTCTAATTCTCAGAGGTAAAATTTAGAAAATGACTATCTCTGTTGGATCATACAACCGATTCACTTTTCCCCCCTCTAAAGCGGAACTATATTTAAATTATTGGAATTTAGATCATGCCATAGCACTATTTTATGCATTGTGAAAAACTTTGCTGAACCTCTTGCAGGCAACAAGGTGGTATCATTGTTGCAGGCCCGGGGAAAATAACATCTCCTACATTCATAGGGTTAGTAGCCCCTTCCAATTTATCTTTTATTCATTCATTCCATTGATCGTGATATACTTTGTGTTTCATCCTCTCTCTCCGTCTCATGTAACTTTAGGATAAAGAAGCCGGTGATGATCCAGAAATAGAGGAAATATTGAAGGCATGTTGTTTGCAAGGCAGTTGATATTATGACAAGAACATGCATGTAACACTAGTGTAGTCTTTCTTGCTTTATACTTGTATTGTGTTTGCTTATGTTCACTTGTTTCAGCACTGTCTGTTGACACCGGAGCTTCTACTCATTCAGCATGTTAGATTCTTGTACTTGTGATGTTCTTGAAAATTTACTTCTCTTGATTTGTGATATTCAGAGAGTTTTATTGTCTAAATTTGTTTTCATTGTGAAACTCGACAAAGACCATGGACACCGGCCATAGGCACAATTAAAGCTAATTTCGATGCATCTGTGCCAACAAACGGTGAACCCGGAGGCATAGGAGCCGTACTTCGTGATCATATAGGTTTCATCCTAGCATGGGCGCGGCAAAAAATAGTAGCAGGTTTTCAGGTGGAGGTGGCAGAGGCTTATGCTGCCAGACTCGCGATTTGGTTGGCTAGATATTTGGGGCAAGAACGTATCATACTTGAAGGTGACGCCATGCTGGTAATTCAAGGAATAAAGTCGGCACATGATCATAGGTTTGTGAATGGTGCACTGTATGAAGAATTACGAAATCAACTAGCCTTATTTACTGAGTTGGAGGTCGGTCGTTCACGTTCGACGTGAAGCTAACCGCTTGGCTCATCTTCTTAGGCGGAATTTTGCTACAGATTGCCTAGGCTTTACAACATTGCCTTTTGATTATAGTGAAATAACGTAGCATTAATCCCTCACATGGATTTGTGTGTATAGATTATTGGAGAATTAATATAAATGACTAGATTCCGTTCCTCCCCAACAGTTTAAGTTTTTGGGAGAGTTGGAATTCTATCATGGTATCAGAGCCATCTAGCTCACGCCCAATTGGGTTCGAATCTTCTCGGAGACAAATTCCGTCCCATATTAAATTTCCACTCGATTGGTGTCCCCAAAGAGGTTGAATCCGACCACGAGTGCGGGGGAGTGTTGGAGAATTAATATAAATGGAATAGGTTTCTTCGGCTTGAGTTGGGTTAAAAGCGCGGAATGTATTTGCACCATCACCATCTTCAAATAAAGTATTTTCTACGGTAGCACCGTGAATAGCACATAGCAAGGCGGCACCCAATACACCAGCAACTCCCATCATGACTAGATTTTGTTCCTCCCCATCAGTTCAAGCTTTTAGGAGAGTTGGATTTCTATCATGGTATCGTAGCCATTTGGCTCACGCCCACCTCGGTTCGAATCTACCCGGAGACAAACTCCGTCCCTTATTAAATTTCCACTCGATTGGCCTCCCCAAAGAGGTTGAAATCGGACATGAGTGCGGGGGAGTGTTAGAGAATTAATATAAATGACTAGATTTCGTTCCTCCCCAACAGCTTAAACTTTTGGGAGAGTTGAAATTCTATCATAGATGAACTAGTTGAGGTACAACCACTAAGAAGGTTTATATATTTTTAGAATTAGACAGAGTATTGGAAGGACATTAAGAGTAAATCTGGTATCAGAGCCATTGCAGTCTAAGCTTTGGCTCTTATCTTCCTAAGAAGTATATATGGGTTATGAATTGTCTCTTACAAAAAATGCTAATAAAGAAAGTATGCTCTATGGTTGCCATGCACTGGATCCTCCACATCAGAAATCTACATTAGCAAAGAATGAATAAAAATATAGAAAAATTATTTGTGAGGTTATAAAGCTTAAAATACCTTGAGGCTTTTTTTTTTCGTAACAAAGAAGTTTTACCTCGGTTAAATAGCAAAACCTTCATGAATGTTTTCTTATATTCTCAGTGCTAAATTAATAAAAGAGACAACTCAATAACCAATATTACTTCAAAGGATAGATAAGAAACAAAACATTCTGTTGTGGTCTCTGGCTTTATTACATACAATGGAAAATACATCAGCTCTTTCCAAATCACCTTCCTTCAACCTCAGAAAATCAACCTCTAGCAAAATAGACTATCTATATGAAGTAGAATATGTAAGTGATGATAGTAAGGTCCCAACAACTCAACTACCTTTACTCAACCCATATAGAGCCTTTACCAAACCAAACTCCACTTTCCCTAAGGTTATAAGACAAGTCTTTGGCCCAAGTAAACATGGTGCAAGGGAACTTGTTCTAGCCTCACAATTAGAACAACACCTAGTTCCAGCAACTGAAGCCGAACAAATGATTCCACTCCGCTTAAATGAGGGGATGGTTCATCAATGGAAAACTCAGGGCTATACTCATCTCCATTATGGAGCAGTTCGACTTGCATTAACCCTTCATGGGAGAAAAGGCTTACCAGTAGTGGCAAGGCTCGCTCTGTTAGATGCCAGATACAGAGGATATGAACATGCATGTATTGCAACTCACCAAACAACTCTGAATGTTGGTACAATCTTTGTCACTCTTTTCCCGAATTTCAATGTGGCGCTAGAAGATCCGCAAATCTACAAGAATTTGCACATCCAGCTACAAATCACAGGAGCTCCACAAGTTGCAAACACTTATGCAGCAACTCTTCATTATCAAATGGCGTACAGTGTTCAAAATCATGCGATGGATCTAAGCTTACCACGAGACGCTGAAGATGCATTACTCATACAACTGGAGTCACAGCATAGTCCATCCTGCATCCATATCCCAAGGCAGATTCCCAGAAATGAGCTACTCAAGTTACTCCCATAGGCGTGGGTGACAAACTACGAGAAGCTCAATGACAACAGTATTCCCATACAATCTGTTGACTCGTCCATTCATCGCCGGAAAGATGGATCGATTGGGATCTCTTTCAAACAACAAGATGAAGAAAAAGCACGACCCACAACTTTCTGTACAGAGATCAACACGATCTCTCTGCCAGAAGATACTCAAGTCATAAGACAAGGAGCCTACTTGCCTGAAGTCCCGATAGAATCCTTCAATGAGTTTGGGGATCCTATCTATTCGTTTACGGATGCATCAGGCCACAAGTTCTTTGATGTCTGTGATTGTCAGAAGTGTTTGTTAGAAAGCTCTGACGAAGAAGACAGTCCCAAATATCAGAAAAGAAAAAGGAAGTCTTCGCAACAAAAGCTCAAAGAGCGATACCAGTTAGGAGATCCACGAGTCGGCCTCCTTGGAGAACCTGCAGGAAAGAATTTTGAATACTATGTCTTGTATTCAAACCAACCGGTTTCAACATCCTCTGGTCAAGATGATAAATCATCACAGATCAAGACCATCAAGAAGATGGAGTTGAAATTCAGAAAAGATGCGTGGCTCAGATACAGACAAGCTATAAAGATAATGCTTTTGAAGGAAGCAAATTTCATCAAAGAGCACGTGGAATGGCGGCAATGAATGGAGTAGAAGCATCCAGCCTTGATGAGAGACTTTTTTTATCCACATACAGCTCATTGGCATAATCTAGACCTATACCCACAAGATTTTGTTGAAGAAATTCGACAAATACTTGTAAGCTTTCATGAGCAGTACTCGTGGCCCCGATCAAACCCTGATCATCCGATCTACCGAGTTGAGGGAAAAAAGTACATCTTTAGGAGATACGTTCCGGGCCATAAAATTACGATTCTAGAAATACTTTCAAACAGTGAAGAAGATGATACTGAGCCTGACAACGAATAATGCGGAAGCCACTTCACTTTTGGAGACAGGGGGAATAAGTTTAAGTTGAAGATATTATCTTTAAGTATGTTTCTAGAAAAAGTATGTAATAGTTTACCATGTGTAGGTTACTATTACCATGTGCTATTTAGAGTAAATATCTAAGGAATATTCTTTGAAATATTATTCCTTAGGCTTAGTAGTATAAATAAGGGCTTGGAGGTGTGTTGTTACCAAGTCAAGTGAGTGAGCTAAGTGTAAGTGTGAGAGTCAAGTTTAGTCCTTGTAATATTGAGTGTTTACTTCAGTATAATAAAAGCTTTCCCTTCATTAGAATACTCTTAATGTCCTTCCAATACTCTGTCTAATTCTAAAAACATATAAACCTCCTTAGTGGTTGTACCTACTATGTGTCTGTAAATTTTTATGACTCTACGGTACCTTGTAAACTTGAGTTGATGCTCCACTTTTGTTTGGCTTTATTTAAAAACGCTTATTTTCCCAAAAAAAATAATTTGTTTTCATTGTTATGATGCCATAGTTATTTATTGATGAAAGGGCACCAGATTTTGTACTAAGTCGGATTTTAGTGCATAAACGCACTACATGGCAGAACCAGCAGTATGTAAGAAAGTTCGGATGATGAGTTATTATTACATGAAGGAAGCATATTTATCAGTTTTAGTTGTGTGAGGAACTTAATACCGCATCAGATTAATCAGTGATATCTTGTGTTTTATAGCATTTGTTCCCATTTTAATTGGAGCGATGTACTCATTGATCCCACTGTTCCCGATCCAACCACCGGTCTCTCCTGCTACACCATTGTTTTTTTTTCCTTTTTGCAAGTGAATTTAGTTAAGCAATGTCATTGATGCAGTCAGATTTTGATAACTGATAACAATTAACTGGCCTTGCATCGATTGTATGTTGAGCAATTATTAAAACAAAATGTTCTAAATTGGACAACAATATATAAATATAGTCCAATACGTAAAGCAAAATGGTCCGGAAAATCCCAAGAGAAGTCCACCACATGGCCTTTTAATCTGGGCCAATTAAGGGCACACTAGACATTTTTAATCAATTTAGATCACTTTTCGTGGTTCACCCCAGAACTCTTGTTTGGTTTGTTGTGGGATTTTTGTTTTTTGACTGTTTCGTGTATGTGTGTTTGGATAAAACCAAACACCAAACAACATTGATAGTGACGCTTTCATCCAAAATAAAAAAAAAACCCATACACACAAAAACCGACTCATCCATAAGTCGTTTGACCAACAAAAAAACCGTCCACTACATAAATGTGGATTCAACAAATGTAAATCGTGTATTTTCAAGAAAGAAACATGGCAAGCCCCTAAAATATGTCAAGGCAAGCTACTCCCTAGTCCCTAAAATGTGTATCTCTCCCAGAGTGACATACCAAAAGGTGCAATTTACATTTGCTGAATCCAACATGCTAAAAAGTGTATCTCACCCTACTCCTATGAATGATGCTAAAAAGTGCGACATACCAAAAATCTAAAACAGGTTCCATATGCTGAATGTGCAATTTATAAACAAAATAGTCCTCTCAAATCATCATCATTTATCAAGCTCTGGCCCTTCACCATCATCTTCAAAATTCATTTATCAAGCTCGTGCCTTCACCAAGTAGCAGGTTCAAGACGGTTTTCAAGTACTTCATCAAACAAGAAATATATAATAATTTAGAGTCAAAATCAAAAAAAGAAAAAAAAAAGAAAAGAAAAAGTCAATTGGGAACAAATTCAATAAATCAATCGTCAAGAACACATTTTTACTTACTACTCGTAGTTACTACAGTACCAATTAAGTGAATAACTACTGCAAGTTGTCAAGAACACGAAACCAATACGATATAAACTTCTACTATAAACTTGTTAAAGAAAAAGAATTGAAGCAGTACCTCTAGCATTTGAAGCAGATTGTCGTTCGCTGTTGTGTTTTCTTGTCTAATCGAGTTAAGCTCCACCGCAAAAAATTGTCTGAGTTCCTGAATAGATTCTCTAACTTGATGAATCTGATTAACCATGTCTTGAACAGGAAAAATTTGAGCAGGGGCTTGAGCAGCTTCATGTTCATCTGGGTTATTTTCTTCTTCTTGAGCGGCTTCAGCTTCATCTGGGATTAATCCATCTTCGTGAGCAGCATCAGCTTCATCCGGGTTAATTCCATCATCTTCTTGAGCAATTTCTTCTTCCACCGGGTTAATGCCTTCGTCTATGATTTCCGGCTGATTCATGTTGACAGAAGACTCTGAATTAGACACATTTTCCAAGTTATCAGCTACAGACGATTGGCTGGCCATCGTGAGATCGATCAGATGAGATAGAATCTGAGTTTTTTATTTTACTAACAGAGCAAGAAGAAGAGAGAGTAGGAGGAGGAAAACAAGAATAGGACTGATCTGTTATATTTATAGGGTTTGTTGTCGTGTTGATTCAACGGTTGTAATTCAAGAAAAAATTTCAAAATAAGGAGGTGAATAGATTTTTTAAAGGAGAAAAAGAAAAATGTAGCCAATTTTCATCGGTGCTGGTGTTGGTGGAGTTAATAATTCGGGCCGGGCCGTTTTGGATGCAATCATGCAAACGTGAATAGACAAAACATGCTGGGCTTAATTGACAATAGAAAGAAAAGCACTCTATAATTTACCATTCCATTAACTAAGAACTGTCCGATAGATTATTACATCATCTTCCCTAATTACATGATCGACCAATCGGAGACATATATCTCATAGACAACTGGTATAATTTAAACATATAATATAATTTATGGGAGTAGTAATTATTAGTATGTGAGAATAAGGGAGATGAGTATAATTTGTATTTTGCATGCTCATTGGGGAGTATAATGTGTATCTGTATGATCGAAGTCTGAAGACTTGCATGCTAGTCTTAAGACTTCGATCATACAGATACACATGCAGTGGACCACTGAAGTTTTGAATAATACTATATATATAGCAGTGATATTTACAGGTTTTCATATAGTCCGTGGTGGAATGGTTTGCTTTTCTCCTAATTGGCGTTGGTTCGAATCTCATGTCCCCAAATGTTATTTAATTTTTATTCTAATCCAGTTTTCATATAAATTTCTTGTGAATTCATTTAGACTTTTATCAATCATTTTAACATTTTTATTAATCATATTTATCTTACATTTTAAAATTTTTCATTTTTCGTTTTAAATCTAGATGTGCATGCATGTTCGTTTTACTTTTTTTAATTTATATATCGGTTGTGGCATGTTTAATGCTTAAAATTCTCTATCCACATTAGTTCAAGATTAAACTTATGCGTGTTATTTTGATGTATTTGTATAGTTTTTTTTTTGAAAGGTGAAAATATATTACGTAGTAAAATGTCTTAAGTTACAAACCGAATAGACGGAACAGAGTCTGAAATTAAAAATACAAATAGCCACGTAGGTAAAAGTATTCCATGTCTTCGAGCATTCTTGTAGCTTCCTCCATAAGCACTTGGTGATGCATATGAACAACTTCCTTCCTGCGCAGACAAGAGATAAGATATTGAGAGTCCGTTTGGATGACCAATTTAGTTATTCCAATTTGCGTACATAGTTGTATTCCTAGTTTGAAAGCAAAACATTCTGCTGTATTAATATCCATGTTTCCCAAAAATGTGGTTGCGGCTCTAATAAAACTTCCATCGTGATTTCTTATCACACAACCGGCCCCTGATGTATTTGTATAGTTAGAAACATATAAAAGAATATTTTATTTTTTAAATCATTTTATTAGAATACTATATATATGACATTTATAATTTTTTTAAAAGTTTCTACAAAAATGATATCTTTAACTTGGACCCGTCTGAATTTTTGCTCTGGCTACGCCACTATACACAGGTGCAATGAAGTAGATTTTCAGCAGACTTTAATCCTTAATAATTAAGTTTATGCCAAAACTGGTCAAAGACTCAAAGCTGACCTTTTGATTGATGGCTATAATAAGGAAATAAGTTATGCAAGGATGGAAGCTATTTACATTTGTCATCAAAAAAAGTTGAGAGTCCTTGTGATCAGATGTTCTGGTGCAGTTTTCACCAAAAAAGACATGCAATGACTTGCTTACTAAAGATACTGATTCAAAGATTCATAATGAACAAGGTGCTTCAGAAAAGCAAGAGATATCACGAAGACTTCTGCAAGCCCATATTGAATAAATCACCCGGTGGAGTATGGCAACATGATCGATATACTTATAGTTTGTCTGTTAATCTAGTTTGATTTTTATCGAGTTTCAATATTATTAACCACCCGCCTTTCACCCGCTATCTGCCAACGCATTTTTGCAACCCACCCGCGACTTGAGTGTTTTTTTCACCCGCCGCGGTTTGTAAAAAAAGTCACCCGCATACGGTGGGTCGACTTAGTTTTTGTTACAAACCCGCCTACGCTCACCCCATATTCAACTGGTAACTGAATAGACTGGAAATAGTAAAAAGAATGCATTTTTTGAACTGGAACAGATGAACCTGATACATGGACTGAGAAAAAAAATGACAATATGAACTATATGAATGTGTGAAAATTAATGTTGTAACAGTTCCAACATTCAGCTGAGATTTCAAATAGTCACGTTCATATGGATTTCTACGTGAATAAAAATGAGAAACTAATTAACTGAAACTTTTCCATATCCTCATACAGCAAACATAATGCCAGCGTGTGCTGATTGTTGGTTCCATACCCCCTATATTTTTATTCTTTTCCATGCAACAATGTTCCCTACTTCGTCTCTAACCGCTACACCCTAGCAACCTGCTCGACCACCCACGAATGCGTCAAAATTTAACTTGAGCACACCAGCTGCTGATTTATGATAGCACTCGTCTGGTACATGAAACCCGCTCAGTTGGTTCAGAGCGTATGAGCTGTTGGAGATGGCCCAAAGCAGAGATATGAACGTAATACTTGAATATTAATGAAATCAATGCAACATCAATACGAAAAGCAATAATCCCATTAAAAAAAACCACTTGCAAAGTGAAAAAGCCTGATCAGCAAAGCAATAATCCCATTAAAAAAAAACCACTTGCAAAGTGAAAAAGCCTGATCAGCATCAACAACATTACTACTTAGAACATGTCACGTCATCTCTCAAGTACTCAACTTACTACATTCATTTCCATCATGCATGCCCCAAGCCCAGCTGGTTCATACGGAAAAAAAAAAAAAAAAAAACTATCCAGCTGCTTTCACTGGAATATGATGGAATCATCAGCAAACACTACTTCGTACATGATGAGTGTTAATAAAATTTCCTTTATGACTTTTAGTAATTCACAGTTCTAGCTATAAAGTGGATGAAGGGGCAAAAGATTGCATCTATGGTGCAAATCACACAAAAGAGAAAAAGAAATATTCATATGATGAAAACTTATCGCCCAAAACTGCTTAGTTGAATTAACATGAACAAATTAAAAGAGAAGATCGAGTAAATAAATATAAAAAAATCCTAAAGTTAATCATTCTTGCATTGGATGGAAAAGAAATAAAAAAAGAAGCATATTTCGTTGGTTTGATTAGAAACTTAAGACCCAAAATTAACCACCAGAGTAGTTGCAGGTACTACTTAAGTAGCGAATCTGCACGAATATGTAAACCCATTCAGGGCTGATCTATGTGAATCTGTGAGACAATTGAATGGTACTGAGTCGATCTGTTTAGCATTCTCAGAAATCAATGGATTTTATCTCTACTTAAAATTCCATAAATAAAGAAACAGAAGAACCAACCTTGTGAAAAGGCGGCAACAGAAACTACGTTAACAAAGAAAAAGAATGAAAATTAAGAAAGAAACTCAGTGTTAAAATAGGATTACTTCACACAATAGAACCACTCAGCTTAAACTTAAAAAAGAAGATTCTTAATGAATTGAAATTCACTCCATGAACCCATTGTTTCATGGTACAATATATTATTTACCTTCTATGGCACGCGTTCCAAGCTTCGTCAGGCGATGTAGTATTTACTGCAGTGGAATCAAAACGAAGCAAACAGAAAACATGATTAGTTTAAAAAGGAAGAACCTATATACAAATAATACATGGATACATGGATCTTTTTCTCAAGACATCCCAAAAGCTAGATGGATATGAATGCGACAAAAGCAAAATAGGCACACAATATATATATATATATATATATATATATATATATATATATATATATATATATATATATATATATATATATATATATATATATATATATATATATATTTGAACGGCATAACTGAACAACTGGTGTACAGTTGTAGCATACAGAGAGAAAATGTAAGATCTGTCAAAATAAAAAGAACATTGAGGAATGCTCAAATTATCCAAATGTCATAGAAGTTGATCAGTCAGCAAATGTACATAGATGCAAAGCTTGAATAGTGTAGGATTTCCCAATTAATTGTCCAGCATTAACAAAACCCATGATTTTTCAAGTAGTTTTACCCCGACCACAAAGATAAACTTCACATAAAACTGAAAATCTCCATGCAGACACTTATAATTTATTAAATACAGAAATCTGTGTCCCACATAACGACCCTTTTTTGACAATCAAGAAATTTTTTCAAAGTAAAATCTATTTCCTGCTAAAAAGGAAAGGATACACAACTTCTCCCCTTATCATAGCAATTGTATATGAATAATTGATCAGAAATTAAACATATACGTAGTATAATTTAATATTTCTTAGATGACCTGAATAAACATTTAGGCAACAGGAACTTATATTCCTAAGAACACATAAAATCGCCGAGTCAAGCCAATAAACCTAGATCAAGATTTGAATTAGGAGAAACAATGCGAATGAGAAGAGTTTCAGAACAGAGAAAAATAGAAAACCATTCATCCAAATATTTCACTAAAACAATAATAATAGTACCCTTGGATATCAAGTAGTGAAGTGCCTAGCCCTGAAAAGTGGGTGAATAGTTTTCTGCCCCCGTAGACTTAACCTATTGGTATAACAATTCTTGTGGCCTACACAACACCCCCCCCCCCCCCCGGCAATATCGCCTTTAACTAATCCGAATCCAATGCAAAGGAAATATCAATCAGTGCACCCAGAAATAGAACCACAAAAGTACAACAACGATCAAACTAACTCCATTGCAAAATGACTTGAAGCTAAATACAATAAACTCAACTTTCCCCATCAACAATCTATGCAGTACAATGTAGCCAATAGCCATAGATCCAACAGATATCGCAATTATAAGGGCAAACAAATATGTCTTTCTAAGTCATTTCGCTTGTTATTGTAGCCCTCTGGAAATGCAAGGTAAGATAGTGATGTCAGTTTGAGATGAAAACTAAACAATTAAGTCTAATTTAGGCTGTGAGCGATTACAGCTCCCGATGAAGTCTGATTTCTTCAAAAATGCTAAAGGTTTCATTGTATCTGCCAATTCACTTTCCCATGACAATATAAATAGCAGTCATATGGAAATTTGTGTAGAGTTGAAGAACTGATTTAGGAATGAAAATGCTTGGCCATATGGAATCCATTAATGAATATAAATCTTTGCCAAAATCAATCCACTCATAAAAATTCAACAAAATACAACAAAACTAAAGCAAATCATAGGAAAGCTGGGAAATAGAAAATCAACTTGATACCATCTGAGGCCACTTCAGTTTCAGTATCAGGACAGAACACTTCATAGAGAATCTGAGGCAGAAACACTAATCTAAGTAAGGTATTCAGTAAAAATCAGTATTTGTCTAGAACAGCAGAGCAGTAGTAGAGGTAGAAACTAATAAATTGAAATTTTATCTGTTCATTCAACAGCCTCAGAATAAAATTGATAGCTTTGAGTAACGTGTTTATCACCTGCTGCAGAAACAATGACGCCAATGAGAGAGAAAAAATCCAAAATCAAATTAAAAAACTACAAATTAATATACTGCATTGAAGGAAGAATACAGGTTTGAGTAACATAGTATCTTTTTTGAGTGTGAGGCGGTGTATCTGTGATTTTTCCAAGAGAAAAACAATGGAATATGTTGCAATCATACAAAAAGGTTGAAAGTAAATGAATTGTATTGAATTGGATATCAATGCTCACAAAGTAGGGAAGATGACAATCAATTAATCAATCAAATGAAGATAGTTCTTCAATCTGGGGGAGGGCGTGAATAGACTTGACACTCCCATCGACCATAAATACCATTGGTTTAGCCTAACCACAGTAGTGATAAGATAGCAGGAGAAAGAAGACCTCCACAATGATCATCAGGAGCATCTCACTCCGATCGCATAGTTGCTAAAGTCAGCTAACAGAAACTCGTAACTCCCTCAGGCCTCAGCACAATGTACAAGTCACTTAATTAACCATGTAAAGTAAAAACTTAATAAGGAAACAAAAACTTCTCTTCTGATAAGTAATTTTGAAATTCACGAACAAGTGTCTTTAACTCTTTCTTCATGACACAAGAAAATTAAATAAAAATGCGGAAAAACAAATGACATTCTTAAAACGAGGTAGCAGCATCACTTCAGTTGTCTAATAGCGTACCGTAGTCACACTCTTTAGTCCGAAAAGAAAAACTTGAGTCTTTTGCCCATCGCCACTAATATATATTAGTTTCTTGAGGTGAGACCCGATACACAATGGCAAAGGTACGGCTGCTTGCACACTACGCCAGGGGGGTGCAATCTTCATATTCAGGCTGATTGATCGAAGAGATGGCAATATATGAAGAAATTCCATCAGCTCTTCAATATAAACAGATCCACTGCATATCTCGAGCTCTTCCAACCGGGCATGAGTGGAAAAATCAACCATTGATTTTACTTTTACCAGGACCTTCAGATAATACAGATAATTAGTATCTTCACTAATGGTGAGAAAGATAGGTTCTGGAGACAATTAATTAGAGAGTCAGCCAGTCGAAAATCATCTAAAAAATGAAGATATTTTTTTGCAAATAGAAAATTTTACGTATATTATGGAAAGTAGAAACTATAAGCAGAGAAGGTTCTTCGTACGCTTGGAAATAATTCAATTCATGCTTTCGTATATTATTTGTGGAAGATGTCAACATATTATCTAAGTACATATAAACCACCAAATGCATTAGAGGATAGAAAAATTGATGGATGAATAAAATGGTCACGTGCCTTAAGAGCTCCACCAGATAGTTTTAAGCGGCTCAAATTGTGAAATCCATTCAATATTTTGCTAGCCCATAGAGCAAAACTGTCGCATCTCACAGGGTGATCAAGATATGCAAGAGAAACTAATCAACTTAGGCGCTTCGATTTCCACAGAATCTATGTCAATCCATTTGCAAAGTTGCAGTTCAAGAACTTCCAAAACAGGGGAAATCAATAGGACACGGCTAGTACTCTGAGCTTCTTCATTCTTATCTGTACACCATGCATCAGACTCAACCTTTTGAGGCTGAGACAGCAATTGCTTGCTTTAACACCCAAACTGCATTTTAAATTAAGCTCCAATTCTGTCAACGAAGTCCAACCAGAAAAGCATCCTTGTGAGACAGGACTATCGGTCAAGGGAGTTAATATTTGAAGATTCTGAACGCCTCGCCTCAAAACAGCAGTTGTCCATTCCTCAACGTCCCGGGAGTGGTACCAAGCACACACAAGACTAAAATTCCGTATTCTCCAGGGATTATTATTAGATAGGAGTATCGTATTCATAAAACTGTGAAAACTCTCAATACTCACCTGCTTGCGCATCCTTCTAAGCAAACGTAGACCACCAAGACTCAGATCAATATCATAAATAGAAGCCCACTTGTATCGCCAATTTCTTGACAGTAGACTTGTCGCCACAGCATCTATAGTGTGTAGCCGGGACAAGATATTAGTAATAAGACAGTCTGGTAAATTACTTATACGATCTTCTTCGTGGCTCTTGTATAGCTTAAGTTTCTTCCGTGGGGATGTACTACCTGTATCCATAATTAACCAGATACAGCTTAATACATATGATAAGATAAACTAGAAATAAAATCTCACAGAAAACCAAACTAAATAGATTGGTTGATAGATTTTGTAAGCAACTTTGATTTGGTTTACTACTCACTCTTTCCCATTCTTCAATAGTTGACCATGTAATACCATCATGATATTGGAACGGAGAGGCTGGTAAATAGAGGTTGAAACGAGCTCGTACCTATTTGAGTAGCTTGAATCATCTCTTCCTCATCGGTCACTCGACGTCCAGTTTCCAACATCCCCGCCGCTTCCTGCAGTGACCGAGGAGCAGAACATATTAATCACCAGTTCATATTAATCAATCAGATCAATCAGACATTAGACATACCTCTCTCCGTCGTTGTTGACCGATATTGCCTTTGGCGTCAATCGCTGCTTCTCCGCCGAGCTTCTGCTCTTCCATCACGTCGTCGTCTGAACCTTTCTTATCCAACAGTATAGTAGATTTTCCAACTTTTAAACAAACCAATGTACGTTTAAATTTAATCGAAACCAATGCCTAATTCGTTTAGACACGTTATCCTCTCAGCTCGATGAGGCCTTGCTTTACTAAAATTAAATTAAGGAGAAATTCCATATGAGCTAACCATTCACATATAACTTCTAAATTACATTAAAGAAAAATATAATAAAATATATAATTATATTTTAAAATTAAATTGAGTATATTTTCATAATCAACTTTAATTTATATTGATATTGATACAGTTTAATTTAAAAGTTATACGTGGTCAAAGTACACGATGAATAGTCCATTACAAAGTTATTAATGAAACGGAGAAAGTATTAATTACAAATAAAGAATTAAGGATAAATAAGGATAAGGACTGATACAAAAATATAATTACTCAGAAACTTTACAGATTCCTTGTTAATTTTTTTTAATTGATCTTAAATTAATTATAATTCAATATAAAAAATATAATTTTAAAAATTATATAGTAAAAGTGTACTTTTTATATTTTTATATTAATTTTTACTTTTGTTTTGTAAAAACTTATTATTAATTTGAGATATTCAGATATAAAAATAGTTAACAAAATTAAATAGGGTTCTTTTAAGTTTTTGGAGAAAGTAGCACTACCATTTTATTTTGTAGTCCTAAAATCTACTGTTAATGAATTTCAAAGTCTCTAAACGAGTTTTATAATTCATTTGGCATCTATTATTAGTATTATTATTGATATATTGAATATTGGATACTATTTATGTGTTATCGACAACTTTTTTCTTTTCTTTTCGAAATGGATTGGGTTCAACACACTCAATTTTAACCCCGCTTAAACTAATGGTGTTTAGTCCGGTTCGGATACAAGATTTTTATACCTTGAGTGAGTGAAGACTTTTCTAACACGAACACAATAACCAACGAGTAAAGTTGTTTTTTCTACCAATGAAAATAATATGGTCTTGAATAATTATGAACTTTTCTAAAAGAAAATAAAAAAAATTATGAACTGAATTGAATTTATATATAGTGTAAAAACACAAGATAAAACTTGACGAAACTGAATATAACACATCTCGAATGAATGACAAACATTGTTTTTTCAATTACTAAGGCTGTGTTCTCTTCGATTGAACTCCGAATAGAATTTATTTGAACTGAACTGAATAGAATAAAACTAAGTTGAAATGAACTGAACTGAAGTTATTTGTAATATAAAATACTATTAAGTAAATATGAATTGAACTTAATGCATCTGAACTAAACTGAATTTATAATAATTAATTTTTATACGTAGATAACAAAACCTAAATTAAACTGAACTGGAATGATTTGAATTGAAAGGAACAGAAATGAATTAATCGGGCCGTGGTCGGTCCATTCTAATTTCTACTCCAACTCGTTATGGCTGGCTGGAGAACTTGGGAAATAATGGTCCATATCCATACTCCCATTAACTATAGAGGCCCATTAATAAATAAAAAATTTAACAAAAGGGCTGGTACCGTAAATTCATGTCTTTAGGTAGCTTCTCGAAATCGGCCACTTTTCCAATTCCATACCCTCATCCACCACAACTCCACTACACAATCAAACAGCTCGGCCACCTCCTCCCGGCGGCGACTCCATATCTCCCCGTACAATTAGATCGTAACCCTAGGAATCGAATCGATTATTTTTTAAGTCGGATTTTTATCCGTCAGCTAGTCGAAGGAGAAACTTAACTGAGAAAAGAGGAACATGCCTCCCAAAGCATCGAAAGCCGATTTGGCGAAGAAGCAAAAGGTAGTCGAGGACAAGACATTCGGATTGAAGAACAAAAACAAGTCGAAGAATGTTCAGAAATACGTTCAGTCTCTTAAGCAATCCGTACAGCCTAAGTCCGACGCTGTCAAGCTCAGCGAGAAGGTCAGATTTTACTTTTTCATTTTATTTTTATTTTTTCTATCTTCGTGGATTGATCGTCGGTTAGGTTAACTGTTAACGTTACCTGAGTTTGTGAATCAACAGAAGAAGAAAGAGGAGGAGAAGGCAAGGGAGAAGGAGCTTCAGGAATTGTTTAAAATCGCCGTAAAACAGCCTAAAGTTCCTCCTGGTAAACCACTACGAGTATTGCTTGTAGAATTTGAATAATTAAACATGTGGTGCCTTGAATTAGATAAACAGTCAATAAGTTGTTATAGTACTTGATTGGAACTTGAAGTGGTAGTGTAGGTATACTGAAATCCATCTACTACAATGAACTTTAAGCGTTGGTGATGTTGATTAATGTCATGTAGTTTGCTTAAGCTTACTTCAATATATTTGTTACCTTGATTTAAGGGGCAATAGGCTTCATAGAGCTTGTTTGCAACTCCAAATTGTGGCATGAATATGGAGAAATTTGATGGATACATTGATGGCAAGACCTTGGTAATTTTGATTGATGTTATATAGGTTGCTTAAGTTTACTTCAATATATTTGTTACCTCGATTTAAGGTTCAATAGGCTTCATAGTACTTGTTTGCAACTCCAAATTGTGGCATTGATATGGAGAAATGCGCTGGCTACATTGATGGTAAGACTTCTGTGATAGGATCATATCTTATTAAATTGTGTTGCTGCCAGGTGTTGATCCGAAGTCTATACTGTGTGAGCACTTTAAGGTAGGGCAGTGTGCTAAAGGGTTCAAGTGCAAGTTCTCTCACGACCTGAACATCCAGAGGAAGGGGGAAAAGATTGATATTTACAGTGATAAACGGGATCAAGGTTTGCACAGCAGTTCATATTCTCATCAGTTGGTGTTGAAGTTCTGTCCTTGGCTTCCCCGTCAGTTTCTGACATTTTATATGTTCTTTGTCCATTAGATGATGAACAGGGAATGGAGGACTGGGATCAAGAGAAATTGGAGCAGGTTGTTCAGTCCAAGAGTCAGGAGTACAACCAGAACAAGCCCACAGATATAGTAAGTTTTCAGCTGCTTGTTCATATCATTTGTTTTGTGGCACCGATGAGGCCCTATTCTACCGTTCTGTTCACTGCAATCTGCATCACATGAGTATTTATTATATTCCATTAATCTCCTCGAGTTTGTAGAGGTGTCATTCAGCGTTAAGTTTTAAATCTCAGATAACTGACTGTTGATATGTTTCTGCTCTTCATTTGTGTTGTGGAAGATGTTCAACCTGTAGTCCCGGTGTGATATTTGATATAAAACTGATCTTCATCTGTGAGATGTTGGATTTTAGTAGTCTATGTTACATTGTCCAGTGGATTTGGGAACGGCTTACATATGCTTGTGTGATAGGCTGATATCTAACTACTTAAATATAGGATGCTGCATTGACAGACTTAATAGGAATACTTGGAGGCTGATGATCTGTTGATGAAATTAGCAACTTTACTCATGCAGTATTTACATCAGCTTAGATGTGGAAAAAATAGCTGAGTTTATTATCCATCAAGTTAAATTAGTACTGAGAATCAAATAAGACTTCCACCAGACAGAAATTGGCTAGAGTACTGGATTGATTGGCAATTTCTGTTATCTTTACGCATTGTAATTTATATATATATGCTTTCTAGTAACTATAGTGTCTATTTGGCAAAGTGAACTGAAAAGTGACTGGTAGCTGATAAGGTGACTAAATCTGACCAGTCACTTTTTTATTTTAATAAGCTACATAGAGTAGCCTCTCAAATCAGTCACCTTATCGACATTCACCAAACATACTTATTATGGTCAAACGGTCAAGTAAAGTGAAATCACCTTATAAGGTGATGCCAAACACACACATAATGGTTTATGAATTTCCAGGATCATTATGCGAAAATCGTACTTTTTTATCAAAGATGTTCTGTAGATCTTCAAAAGAATGCTTGCTTCGTGCCATTTCTTGTCTGTTTGGTATTACTCCAATATTTTGCCTGTTTGGGATGAATTTGTTTTGAAGCTTCAACAAAATATCGTCCTCATTAATGTAGGTATGTAAATACTTTCTGGACGCTGTGGAAAAGAAACAATATGGTTGGTTTTGGGACTGCCCAAATGGAGGCAAAGAATGCCACTACAGACACGCCCTCCCTCCTGGATATATTCTAAAATCTCAGATGAAGGCTTTGTTAGAGGAAGAATCAGACAAAATAACGGTAGAGGAAGAGATTGAGAACCAGGTAGATCTATTATTTCTGTTGTCATCGTTTGTTTGCTTGGACTAACTTGTAAGTAATAGTATTAACGGTATCTATACTTTTGATTTCAGCGTGCAAAAGTAGCCACCACAACTCCAATGACGACAGACTTATTTTATCAATGGAAGAAGAAAAAGACAGAGGAGAGAGATGCTGGTTTGGCAGCACAGAGAGCCGAGAGAGCTAAGAATGACAGAATGAGGTATGCCTGTCCATAAGGGACTTTACAGGTGTACAAGTTAATAATTTACCTTGATTAGGATTCGGACTTTCATTGAATATTTGCTTCATTATATTGCAGTGGTCGCGAGCTCTTCCTTGCAGATGCTAGCTTGTTCGTTGATGATGCTGAGGCCTATGAGAGATACCAGAGAGAAGAAGAACCTGATGTTGATCAGAAGGTAATAGTTAGAATATGTTTTATTTAATTTTATGGAATACAATGAACTTTTGAATCCAGATTGTGCCATTTTCTCGTTAAAAGAGCTTGCCCTCTGAGTGAAGCTCACCATTATAGCTTCAATTCTTCATCATCTAGTGCTTCACTTTTTTTTTTTTTTGGGGGGGGGGGGAGGTGTGGTGGCTGGTCGCAGTGTTTGTTAATAAAAATTACCCACTTGTAAACGAGAAACAACACACCTTAAGTTTGTAGCACTCAATGAATGTAATAAATCAGGGATTCTGCTGGAGACACTGTTTCTTGTCCCCTATGTTATGCGGATGACCCAAAAGGCAGTTGAAATGCATTTGTATTCATGTTGTTTGGGCAATTAAATCTTTGACAGAATGATCATTAGGTTTTCTGTTGGCTGATCTTGTGGTAGTATAGCATACGTAAAAGCAACTGTTCTAAACCAGTTTATAATGTAGACGAGTTTAAGTGCCACAGGTTACAAACTGAAATATTGGTCATATTTTAAGAGAAAGATCTGATAATTTGTGTAACTTGGTTGTAAAAATGTGCATTTGGGTTAGACATGGAATCAGTCATTGTATCGTGCATCTCTAATTTTGGTGTTCACCCTCATTTGAGCATTATTGGTTTCACTTATTAATTCAGGTCAATAAGGATCCTGGCATGGACAGACCAAGTTCTTCCACATCAGCTGCACACAGCGCAGAAAATGATCCTAACCCCGGTGATGATGACGGGGATGAAGATGATGATGATCTTGACATGGATGAGCTTAATGAACTAGAAGCTAGCTTATCAAGAACGTCATTACAAATTAAGTGAACAGTTTGATGATCTATATCCATGTGAGGTGGAAAGGTTGATGTTCAAATCCATTTTTGGAAGAAGTGCTCTGTTGCGGGAAGCTACTGAATGTGAGGGGTTCCCTTTGCCCGCTGGTACTTGTAATTTATACTTTCTTTTCTTTATTTTCCTTAGCATTTCTATATCTTTGCAAACCCGGAGCATGGTGTGACTACTGTCTTTTAATTAACTGGTTTCTGTGGACTAAATCTTCTAGTAGTGCATGAACTGAATAAGATTATGATTATCTTATGATGAACCGAATATTCTTGAGTGCTGCTGGATTGGAGGCCTTTTTAGAAAAGAACCTTTATTCTCTTCTTTTTCCCTTCTAGTTTGGAAATGGAATGAGACATAGCCTGCTGTATTAATGGACGTGTGCTGCTGTTATATGTTGCATATTGTAATTTCATCTGTTCCGGGTAAAATTGGGTGAACCTCAGGAGCTCTAAGTTGCGGATGCCCTTAGGTGACGAAAGACTTGATAGTTTGCTGCAAACTTAGCAGAACCAGGTGATAATATCATGATACTCCGAGCAGCACATTTGTTCCAAAACCGGAAGTTTCCCTGAATTTTTTTAATAGCGAAATTGGAGTACACAATATATGGGCCCCCAAGAATCTGTCTCTTGGGCAGTCGGGCAAATAAGAGTAGATTAGGACATATAGCATGTGACGGATGAGAAATGGGTATATATGAACCAAACTAAATGTCTAGGACTAGAAGTATTTACTCATTTACACAAATGTTGAGGGGCGATAAGTTTATTGTGGAATTTAAGTTGGTTTTAAGACTATTAATAATGGTAAAAAAAAAAAGTACCCCAATACATTGAAACTTATATATAAAAAATAACAAAAAACTAAAGCTTACATAATGATGGGTTTGAAGTTGTAACGAGCGTAACCCATTGGTTCTATACCCCCGATTCGTAACTGGAAAGCATGAACGTCCCTACCCTAATCGGGGCCTAATCTATCTTATCTTATTTCTATAAGGAAGAGTTATTTCTAATCATTTAGTTCAACCACTTGTCCTAATGTGATTGGTCCAATATTATATCCATTCCACGTGTCACTCAATTTATCAATTGATTCTATCTACTCAACTATTAGCGGGATACATACCTATCAACCCGTTTATTTCCTCTATAAACTAAAACCAATCCATCAATTGATTCTGCTTCTGGTAAATAAAAAGGTAATCTCTCACGCTATACTAGAGAAGAAATTAGAAAAATGATAAACCCTATAGGTTGACATTACAAATTTCATCCCAAAAAATCGTATTTGGATTGCGCTTCAACTATATCAACTGTACTTGAAATTTTTACCTCATACGGCTCCTCGTAGGCCGTCAAACACTGTAAGAGCCTTTCAATATTTAAGATCTTGATCCTTTTGTAAATCCTTTAACTCAACCTGTGAATTTCCGTGTTATAGTTTTCACTTTTCTACCTCATATCCTATTTTGAAACCAAGAAAGAATATTAACTTTTTCATAAAAAATTTCATATTCAAATTAGATGTTGTGGCAAATCCTAAACCCCCATTAGGGTCCTTCTTCCCTTGAAAGAATAAAGGATTCAATTTAAAATGAGAAAATACAGGTAATTTAGAGTTTTGGTAATTATCCAAGAAATTGGGGTGTCCGACTCAAGGATTCAGACTATCTATCTAATTGTTGTTAAAAAAAATCGCACCGCTTTTGGGCAACCGTATCGACAACCAGGAGGAACACGGCGGATTAATCGTAGTAAGTAGCCTCCCAATATGGCCATTTGGGTAGGCTCGTTACTTCAATTAAGATAATGAAAATCCCTTTTCTATTTTTTTTTAGTTGAAATTTTAAGTGGTTTACAAAAAATAATAGTGAAAACAATTATCCCTAGGGTCGAGATTAAAAATGAATAAACCAATGCTTTCATTATGATTTACAATTATAACTTTCCTGGCTCTTTGTTTTTTCTTTACAAGCTATATTGGTTAGACTCCGTTTATTTAACCTTAAATTCAGGTCTATTAAGTTCATGTCAATTCAATTCAAACCTATTAAGTTTCATGAGTTTAATTTGACTTTTCACTAATAACAACACGGACTAGTCTCCACGATGATATTATACACTGAAAAAGTGATACTAACGCTAAATAAATTTTGGTACAGTGAAATATGGGCATAATCAAGCACATAGTATATTATCTGGTAGAGATCAGTGGTGAAGAACAAGTAACACTTGGGTTTAGCTACATTTGCATGCTTGGAAACAAACATTGTAATAACAGAACTACAACAACAGGTACACCATCACCTGCTTGAATCATGTGATTGGTAGAGAATTCACCTTACAGGGGCTAGAATTGTATATACCAGGAGGAAGGTAACTATGAGGATTGCAAGGGCAAGGGTGAACCTTGGGCTGGTCCATAACATGAGATTTGACCTCTCACTTCTTTTGATGGGATCAACTTCCTCCGAGAGCGGGAACTCTGAACGTCTAGGGTTCCAGGTCACATACTTGTTGGGTGAAAATCCAGATAATAAACTCTTTTTCCCTTGCTTCTTGAAATTGGTCCAAGCCTTGTCCCAATCTGTTGAGAATTTATCACCTAGTACAAAATATTATGCGAGTGAGAGCAATGAAATTGATCTCCCCTGGACTACATGCTTCTCTGATGTAGTTTAGTAACCTGAAATATCTATAAAAGCCCTTTTTTATCATCCATATTTCCATGCCATTGTCTGTAAAAATTAAGCTACATACAACAAATATCCTTCTTCCCTACAGCAGTCGAAACTTAAGGTCATGCTCTGTGACTTGAGGCCATTTCGCTTACCTTTACTAGTTTGCTCTGTGAACATATTGTCCTCATGCAACTTCTGTGTATGTATCACATGAACTCATGTCATGGAGAATCACTAGGCTTTTACGAAGAGATCCATGTTCAACGATAATAGGACATGTTTTAATGGTATCACATGCACATTGACAAATAAGACTTAACACACTTGCACAGAGCATGCCACTTACTTCCCAACTCTCAGTTTCCGTCCACAAAGTACTTAAGATCTTCACTCTATGCACTAAATCAGACCAGCAATCATGTTCCAGGCAGAGCGCAAGTCTCGAAGAAAACACAAAATCATACTATATCCGACACTAGCAGCCATTCTCACGAAGAAAAAACAGAGAAGAACCACAATGTAATGTAGTTGTACAATGTAAACTTACACCACAACCCGCCCAAGTGTCAGGGCTCAGCCGCTCAGGCATGTTTTTCCCAGTCTCTTAGACACGAGGGGGTAGTTCAACGATCCACCTCCTATTAATCCACCCCCTATAATCTAATTTTTCCGTTTTCCCCAGCCATTTTTTTTTTTTTTTAGAAAAGAAATGATTTTTCAAAGGCTAATTCTAAGACTTCACTACTGGACTAGACAATGCATATATATCTCAGTAATGTATGGAGTGTTCAAAGCCAACTAGTCCATGTTTGTTTTCACTCAATTCTACCATTATAGAAATGAAAACGGATCAAGATTAAGCCGATATTAGCCGGTTGCAAGAGAAACAGTCTACAATAATAAATCTCTGTAATCAAACTGCAATTTACAAATTTCACCTCTGCTCTAACAGGAATTGGTAATTATGTTCCTCATCCTTTACTTTTAAAAACTTATCATTGTCCTCTTATTTCTAATTATTAACACACAGAGATCAGATCAGATCAATTGACTAGCCTCAATTAGGTAAAGAAGAAGCTCCATAAAAACTCCACCACTTAACATGCGCTTTCTAAACCAGCAAATTGAGCAACAGTAAGAAACCAAAACACTACTAGTAAGGTTCCATAAACTCAATCATGTCGAAAATTAGCTAAAGGAGAAGAAAGAAAGAGTTAGTATCCATTACTGTTGTTGTTGCTGTCGCCATTTTGCCGAGGAGGTGGATTCTTTGCATTGCAGCAGGGTTTGAGGATTTTCTGGTTGCTTGATGGAGATTTGGATAAATTCGAGTAAAGGCTTCCGAATCGGATCCCAATATCCATTGCTGGTGGTGATACTGATTACTACTATATCTTCTTTCCGTATGAATTTTGAATTTTCAGCCGCAAAATTGATTTTGGTACTAGCCTGGTGAAGAGAGAAGCTGTGTGGCAAGCAACGATTTGGCTATCGCGTTTGTAATGAGCGCGATTTTGAGCAACAGTAAGTCAGTAACAGTACGATTTTTGGACACTTTCCTTTTTTTTTTTTTTTTTTTTTTACCCTCGCTAGGCTGAGTAATTATCGGAAAAATTATGGCTCTGTTTATCAAAATTAGCGTATAAGCTAGCTGGAGCTGATAAGCTAGCTTATTTTATTTTAATGTACGATGTTTAGCAAATGAGCTGATAAACTAGTTGATTTTAGTTTACGTGTTTAGCGAATGAGCTTATAAGCTAATTGATAAAATAACATAAAAGGACATTCATATTATATTGTTATATTCTTCATTCATTTTTCTTATTTAATAATAAAATTAAATAATAAATATAATTATTATTGTTATTATTATTTTAACATAAAAATAGTAATATATTTATGTCTAAACTATTAATTAAATAATCCTTTTTCAAGTTGTGAACATGTATATGACAACAAATATTGTGTTATTCTTTACTAGTGTTATTAGTTTTATTTATAAATAGTAATAATAATAATTATTATTTTAACATAAAAATAATAATATATTTATGTCTAAACTATTAAATAAATAATCCTTCATTATTATTATTGTTGTTATTATTATTATTATTATTATTATTATTATTATTATTATTATTATTATAAGATGATAAGCTACGTACCTTATTAAAAAAATAAGCTACCTTTATTAGCTTAAAAAATAAGGTAGCTTATAAGCTCGCGTTTACGTAACAGACTTATTTTTCCTGACACTGACAATAAGTCTGTTACGTGAACACGAGCTTATAAGCTTCTGGAGCTAACGCTAAACGGAGCCTATATTCAGATAGCGACATTGCACCACATCACATTATAATATAGACCTTAGGTTCACAAGTACACACCTCTCACCTTCTCAACTTATTGTAATCTTTCCCTACAATCATCCTCCCCGTTCTCACATTCTCACCTTATGATGCAAGATCGCTATTTGAATAGAATTTTCTACATGGTCTCTAAGTGTTTCAAACCGCAATTATCAACACCCACACTAACCACTCATTGTGAAATGAAATGATAATGAACATGTGTCTGTTCGGCAAATGAACTACATAAGTTGATTGAAAACCGATAAAGTGGAAGGTAGCTAACAAGTCACCTCATCTATTTAATAAGGTATGTAGAGTAGCATATCAAACCAGTCGCCGTATTGACATCAAAGGTCTTTTTTTGTAAAAATAATATCAAAGGGATGTTCAGTAAAGCTCATCGTATCGCTAGCAAAATTCATACTTAGTAGTTAACATATGCGCAAGTTGGTTAGCTGATCGTCTAGTATGAGTGACCTGGAAATCTTCAACCAGTACGACTTTGCTTGATCTGAAAATTTTTTCAATTAATCGAACTTGAACCGAGCAAAACTGCACTAGACTGAACTGAATAAATTTTCATACGAAAATAATAAAGTCCGAGAGTGAGACTGTGAGAGTAGAAAATATCCAACATTGAATTTCCTACCGGCGAAAGTAAGTAACGGGTTGAAGCCCACAAACGATTTGGATCATATAGCCATTAGCCCATCACATGATTCACCATAATAACCCGTTTTCGTCAATGGGCCTAAAACACGTATATATTATATAACCCTTGGTCTAAACCTAAACCAATCCCCCTCGTCAGAAACCCTAGTACCCCATTTCCCCTCACCTCCACCAAAAAAAAAATGGCAGCCGCCGCCGCCCGCCCCCTCGTCTCCGTCCAAAACCTGGACAACGACATGGCCACCGACTCCAACTCCCTCCCACTCCCCGACGTGATGAAGTCCGCGATCCGACCCGACGTCGTCACTTTCGTCCACGGCCAGATGTCTAAAAACTCTCGCCAACCCTACGCCGTGTCAAAAAAGGCCGGCCACCAGACCTCCGCCGAGTCCTGGGGTACCGGTCGTGCCGTATCCCGTATCCCCCGTGTTCCTGGTGGCGGTACCCACCGTGCCGGGCAGGGAGCTTTCGGAAACATGTGTCGTGGCGGAAGGATGTTCGCCCCAACTAAGATCTGGCGCCGATGGCACAGGCGCATCAATGTTACTCAGAAGCGACACGCCGTCGTTTCAGCTATTGCTGCTTCTGCTGTGCCTTCACTCGTGATGGCTAGGGGACACAGGATCGAGGAAGTTCCCGAATTGCCCTTGGTTGTTTCTGACTCTGCTGAGGGAGTGGAGAAGACTAATGCTGCTCTCAAGGTTTTGAAGCAGATCGGTGCTTTGCCTGATGCTCAGAAGGCCAAGGATAGTCACTCTATTCGTCCTGGAAAGGGTAAGATGCGTAACCGTAGGTACATTTCTAGGAAGGGCCCTCTTGTTGTTTATGGTACTGAGGGAGCTAAGCTGGTTAAGGCTTTCCGCAATATCCCTGGTGTTGAGATTACTCATGTCTCTAGGTTGAACCTCCTGAAGCTTGCTCCTGGTGGTCATCTTGGAAGGTATTAATATTAATTTATGAGTATTTAGCATTTACCTTGTTTACTCTTCTGTATATGATTTTGTGCTGTTGAGCTTTGATCTAGTTTTATGATTTGAACTGGCTTTTTATTTGATAAACCTTTCACAGATTAAAATTTATTAGGTATTTGGCATTGTATTTTTTTTCTTGATTGATTGACTTGTCACATGTATATTCATGAAAAGACACTTTTATGTTAAGAAATGATCCACGTACTTGTTCTGAAGCTAACACACTAGGAAACACCACTTCAAAAGTCTGAAAAATAGTTTAGGGATTTAGTCTTTTTAAGATTTTAGCAGTTTGTTTATACTTGTAAATTGCCATGTTTATGTTACTGTGATTAAGCATCAATGCAATGACTTTGTTTTGGCTGTGTTGTTACATCGATGAAGGTTATATTTTTTATATTGCATGTTTCACATGAATAGGAAAATGCTGCATTGGAAATGTTTTGATCAAGCATTGTTGTATTTCTTACACAGCCTGCCTGTTGGGAATACTAGTTGTTTTTTTAAGATCAGTCGTCATGTTTGAATGAGCTATTATTATTTAGTTCACTTGTTAAGATTTGGCAATTTTGTTTCCATTATGTAAGCTGAGTTTGTATGTGTCTTATGCCGATCAGGTTTGTTATCTGGACAAAATCTGCTTTTGAGAAGCTGGATGAGATCTATGGAACTTTTGACAAGCCTTCAGAGATGAAAACTGGCTACATCTTGCCCAGAGCTAAGATGGTTAATGCTGATTTGGCTAGGATTATAAACTCTGATGAGGTTCAATCTGTTGTGAAGCCCATCAAGAGGGAGATTAAGAGGGCTCCTTTGAAAAAGAACCCCCTCAAGAACTTGAATGTGATGTTGAAGCTCAACCCATATGCAACCTCTGCCAAGAGGATGGCTCTATTGGCTGAGGCCCAACGAACCAAAGAAAAGAAAGAAAAACTTGACAAGAAGAGAACTAAGATCTCTAAGGTATGCTGTAATTACACTTGTTTCTTGTTATATATCATCACATATTTAGGCTATGATATCTATATGTTGTTTTCAATGCTAATATGTTTCTATGCTGATTACATTTTAGTAGTTTCCTGCTGTATGTGTAATTACATATTAGCATGTAGTATTTTATTGTCGGAGTTGTGTTGATAATTTATACTTAGATTAGTGTTGAATTTATTTACTTACCTTACTAATTCCTCTTTTGAAACCTTTTAACGAATATTGCTACCAAGTAGTGATTATTTATACTTGGATTATCCCTTGCCTGACCGTATATTCTTGCTGCTGCTATATTACTAGTGAAGTTGCTGCTGCATCAGGGAGACTAATTCACGACAATCAGTTGGCAACTTATTTTATGACATGAGAATTTACTTGGATTGTTGCCCTTTCTGACGCTCCATTCATCCACACTTGGCATGTTTTGTATTAAAAGTTACTTAAAATTTATATTGATATATAATATTTTTGGTATTATGTAGCCTGTATCCTCTGTTGTCCAAATCTTGTTTGTTTTTGCAGTATAGTTTTGCCTTTCATGATGATATGTTTGTTTTTTGTACTAACTTTTCTTTTTCCCCTTGTTCCTGTTTAGGAGGAGGTTGCTGCCAGCAAATCTGCTAGCAAGGCCTGGTACAAGACAATGATCAGTGATTCTGATTACACAGAGTTTGAGAACTTCTCAAAATGGTTGGGTGTCTCAGAATAGCTGCGTACTTTAGGTTGATGTCATCTCTATATTTTGTTTTTATGAATCGTTTTTTGTTTCAAGTTTTGTAGACATGTATGGGATGTTAAGGCAGGGGAGTTTCTGTGACTGTTTAGAGTCTACTCTTATCTCTATTTGGTGCTCGGATTTTGGATATACTTTTGTTAAATTATCTGCTTTCAATACATTTGCTTTGGATTCTTCTCTAATACCCAATTCTGGATTTTGAATCAATTCTGACTTTTACAAGTTAGGTTTTCTAAAGAAGTTTTTATGGCGCATTAAACCCTTCAGTTTTATTCATTCAAGTTAGAAAGTCTAAATTACATTGTTCCTATTCTAAGTGTTCTTCCCATGCTAGTTTATTTAAATGTTGTTCATTTCTCAACCGGCTTTAGGAGTTGTGAATTAGGAATTGTACTATTCTGAATTGTAGTTGTCATAACACAAGCAGATTATAAAGTGTCTGTAGACGTCCTGGGCATGGAATGCTGTACAGAAACTGGACCGGACAAAATATTATGGTCCATAACATTTCGGGCGAGTTCCTCATTGGAGGGCTTGTTTGGTTGGTGCACCTGTATGGACTTGTTCCAAAACCCAGAATAAACAGATCAACACCTATTATAAATCTCACTCTACTCTTACACTATTTGACATGTCAATTTACCTAATTGCCCTTGAAAATTGAGGGCATACCAACATATCTATTGCAGCGTTTGGAGCTGTGCAATGCGATGATGGTAAGGAAGACGTGTCGAGAGTGGCTTTCTTTAGCTAAACTTTGACACACTAGTTAGACTGGAGTATGAAGATAAGGGGCTAACCCTTGGATTAGATCATTACTCATTAGAGTAGGATTTTCTGCATCCAGTGTGTGTGCCAATGGATGGATTGGTTAACCCTTCCTAGTACTAAATTTTTGTACCCAAATGAAATCCATTTTCACGGTTCTGTCAACTGATCTGTTGCAACATTGAGAAAGAGGAAATTCCATGCAGTTGCCCATTGCCATGAGGATGTCTTATGAAGTGCTTGAAGGTGGTAAGGGTCAATTCCTTCTAGGTGATGTTTTTACAAATTAATTATAACGTGATGATACTCAAAATCTTGTTTTCAAAAAAGTGACATTTTTGCAATTTAAATTACAACTTAATGACCCTCAAAATTTTATTTTCAAAAAAGTAAAATTCCTATTATATTTGATCCCTAAAATTTAGCTAGTATATTATAAGGTAACTGACATTAGTACCAATTTCTGTAACATCCGTTTGCTTCCCTTCAACCTATTTTTCACTTTTAAATTGTTCATGTAAATTAAATAAATCAAGCACCATTCAATAGGCTTTCGATTTACGTTTTCAAACAGTATGCTTGCAATTTTAAATCAGGTACCGATTTGATTTCTTGCTACATGGTACATGATTCCAAATATTCGCCTTCCAATTCAAACAAGTAGTATGGTCCATGGAGAATCAGTACATGTAAAAATTAAAATTCATAAAGAACATTGTACATGATTTTGAATGAAGAATTAGTACAGGACTTGTGTCTTGTGAAGGTTGCAATATTAATGGTACACGATCCTACAACAATGGTACATGAAAAATTATATAGATAAGAAATAAATTGAACACTTATTTTTGAAAGGTACCTAATTTTGTAATTGGTATACATGCGTGCGGGTACATATTTACATAAGTTTATCTACTTGGTACAACATTTTTTGGGTTTGATACATGAATAATGTAAATGATAATATATATATATATATATATATATATATATATATATATATATATATATATATATATATATATATATATATATATATATATATATATATATATATATATATACACTCATGCTTATATCATACTTATGTCATATATGGTGCGGGGTAAATAATACATGCGTGCGGGCTAAAGGGCTAAATGATACAAGTTAATAGTATATACTTGTATCATATATGGTGCATATGATTTGGACTCACTAAATTAAAATGTTAGCAATGTACATGGAGATCCAAATATGGTATATTTATTAGCTAGTATTATCATTTTTAATTTATCGCATGAATAGTAGAGATTTGAGATTAATTGCAAGTTATATTCTAAATATAGTACGTGATTTATTAGCTTGAGAAACGGAATTAGCTGATCTCCTAAAGTTTAGGAACAATTTCAAATTAAATTGGGGTATTTTGTTCTACAAAATTACTTGTTAGAAAATAAGTTTAAATTTCGTCACTTACATGTGATAAAGTTTGATTCATAGCATTAATAATGCAAACAAGAATATTGATAGCATTAATACGTAATAAAGTTTAAAAAGTGTCATGTAGTTTTCCGTTCTGGTAATGGTGGGTCAAGAAAAATTAATCACCCCAGAGGGTTCAGCTAACTTCAGGTACATAATGGTTAATACTCCCATCTATTCCATTAAAACCATGAACGTGTGTAGTTTGGATGGATTGCCGAAGACCTAAACGTGGGGCATTTAGACAAGTACATACTACGATTATCATTTTGTTGTGTTGACAACGGTCGATTTTCTAGTGTGCGTTGGTTATGTGCGGTCTTACCTGTATTCAATTATAAGGAAATAAACAATGACTATAGTTAGATTTGATTCATTTCTTACTTGATTTCTCACCGATACTCACTTCAACATAATAAATTCAACTCAGGAATATTGGTCTTGTTGTTAGATTATCTCTAGCAATATCTTAATTTTCTCTAAAATATTATTTTTCATATACTCTTCATAAATCGAACTTATATTTACTTGATTTAACCGGCTAATTGGAGTTTGCGATATAGCTAAAACACGCAAGTATAAGAATCCAAATATAGAGATTAATTAGCTGATATAATGACTAGACAAATAATGATTAGTGAATCTAATCAACAAAACATAATATCAATTGTGTTAGCTAAAGCACTAGCAATGGTTGAATTATTTGGGGCTTAAGCCCCAAATAAGTCACAATGGAGTCGTATTTGGGGCTTCATGAATGTAGCCCATGCTTGGGGGCTACATATTTGAAGCCCCCAAATAAGCCTCAAATAATATATTTTAATTTCATTTTCTTTTAATTTCATTAATTATGTGGTGCATGTGGAATGTATTTGTCATGTGAAACTCACAAAAAAGCCCATAATAATACTAAACCATTGTAATAAAAAATAGAAGGGGCTTATTTGGGGCTTAAGTCCCAAATGAGTCCCAAATTTGTAGCCACCATTACTAGTGCTCTAAGCAATAAATCTTTGGTTTTTTTTTTTTTTCTTTCATTGTTAGACTTAATACACAGCAACAAAATTTCATGAATTTCCCATCAAGCAAGAAGAAATAAAAGAAAAAGATTAGCGCGCCCGAGCACTAGGCCTAGTATCTACGCTATCTAATTTCTAAAAGAGGGAAGTATTAGGTACAACTGTACAAGTACAATATTCGATATTTCAATTTCTAACTTAGACCTTCTCCAACAGTCATCCCCTCTCTCTTATGCCACGTCAGCGTCTCACTTACTCATCCCAAACTACTCCAACATTCATCCCTCTCATCCCACCTTTTTTCTTTTATTTTATTAAATAAATACAAAAACAAATCAATTGAAAAGGTAAAAGTAAGAAAATAAAATGGAAAAGGAAAATAAAATAAGCTCATCCCGGGATGAGACTCTCATCTCCACTCACACGCCCAGCAGCGTGTGAGAGGGGATGAATGGATGATCTCACTCATCCCCGCTGCTGGAGAAGGCCTTAGCTATACAATCTACATTACTCGAAAACTGAGAAACATTAGATACCACATTCGATATTCCACTTCCTAACTTAACTAACAAGGTACATAGTTACATTCCCTGAATCCAAACACCAGCTTGCATATGTCCATATGCAGTATGCCACCATAGCTGCCTGATCTGCATCACTAGCGGACGATGTAGTATAATAATATGCATTGTGGGTACTATGATATCTTTCCCAACATCGATGGATTCCAAGTTAGGCAACCTAGGAGGTTATGAAAACAACATCAACTCACTGGCCTATTAGTATTTACCTTTTATTTATTTATTTATTTTTTCTTTAAAACGGACAATTTAATCTATTCTACTCCTACTGCTATATTACTCATTTATCACATTATAACTCCAAATATATCTATTACCAACCTTATAACTCCAATTAAATCTAAACCACCTTATAACTCCGTCGAGTTCGAACCCTCGAACTTTACTGTGATATCCGAGCACCCAACACTGCACACCACCCTTATAACTACTGTATTTACCTTTTCCTACAACGACGCAAGTAGAAGAGTTCAACTTCCAGCTCTCTGGCACTGAAATTTTCTCAAACGAATCCTATGAATTAGCTATAGGTTCACCGTTCATGTGTTATCAATTGATAATTAATAAACTTGACTTGAAATATAGTTTAAATGTGTTGATACGTCACGAACCAACCATTTGTCACATGAAATTATGATCACTTCAAAGTTCAAACAAGGTTAGTAGTACTACTTGATTACTTTCAACCAAGGCTTTGAATAAAGCTTGTTCATTCACAATTTAACAATGTATATACATATACATGATCTATACCATTAAAAGTAAAATCAAATTATAATGCATCATTAAAACCTAAAGAAAATTTCCTTTGTTAGTAATTAAAGTTCCCGGGTTAAATTTCATATATTCCATAATATTAGAATGATAGAATAGTTTGGAAGAAGACTAAATTTTCAAAAACAAAAAGAATATAACCTATAAAATTCTCTTATAAATTTTTAAGGGAGAGGAGGGCATACGTCCCCGTGGCGGATTTATGTAAAGGACTGTGGGTGCCTTTGCACCCACAACATCACTATATTATGTAAAAAAAAATATTTTACCACATAACACTAAATTTTTTGCACCCACATGGATTTATAAAATCTATTTTGAATCTACTGAATTGATATAATTAATATATATATATATATATATACACACACACACACACACACACACACACATACTAGAATTCGAGTCACACACTACGCGTTTGCTACGATACTTTTATAAACCATTATTATATTTTAAATGCAATTTTTGTTGAAATTTATTCACACAGTTTAATAGTTAACCATTTGAAATATCACATCTTTGATATGTAGTTTATCTAATGCAGTGATAATAGAAAATGTCATTTGAAAGTAATTAAATTAAAGTGAACATAAACGATATCCTAAAAATAGAAATAGAGATAGTTACCCCAATTATATTAACTTGTTATCTAATTCATTAAGTGAACTATCACCCAATATTTCCAACATTACCAATTTTGGTTTTTAATTTTTGAAAATGATTCGTGAATAGTAACATGGTAAAATTGTGTAGGGCCGAGAGATTACTTGTTTTAATTTGTTAATCCTCATCATACGAACATTATTTCAATATTTAACAAGTTCAATTTTATCATGTATGAAATTATGAGAAAAGCTAATTCACAAGGAAAAAGACTATTATCTCTTAACATAATTATTGAACATTTTTGTAACTTAATCATTAAATACGGTGAGTGTTAACATCAATAATGATAGGAGACTATTATGGAACCAAAGCAAATACTTCTCATTTCCAAAAGCAATACATACAGGGTCGAACCAAATGATCGTAACTATGCAACAATAAAAAAAACCAAAACCTTAACAACAAACCAATATAACATGTCTACTCTTTATATGTCTCCGCGACCAAAAACACTAACAGCCCATGCACCACAAACTCCCAAGTTCTCTATGCAAGTATAGGGTTTAACGAGCACCGACTAAGCCTCATTTGTACAATTTCAGGCCTGATCCGCAACTCAATTGGGGATACCATGGATTTCAAGCCCGCCGGACAGCATAAGCTGTCACAACCACACTGCCATATTCAAAAGGTGCAATGCAGCAGAGGTACCTCAATAAATCCTATTGCCTTCTTTGCTCAGTCTTTTCCAGCTCTAACTCTGTGAGTTTACAGAAAACGAAATTAAAAACTCATGATATCGATAACTCAATCGCATAATACTTAATTATATTGAATTCAACATTAATAGAAAACAATCATCACTTCACCAGTGATAATTACAATGTCAATGAACAAGCAGCGCAAGGCAACAAGTACTAACACGATTGAACATCACACGCTATATGGAAGAATCAATCAAACATTGAGTACCTGAGCTACTCTTCGAGGCGGCACAGACATAGCTTGTCCCAATCCTATGGAGAAAAGACAAATGAAAATAAGCAGTTGGACTTCACGGAAAAAATAAAGATTTAATTTTTTTATCAGTCATAATCCCAATATTCCAAGAGGGACGCTAGACTTGCTCATTCTAATTACCAAAAATATTTAAAATAAAATAAAAGATCAGATCAGAAACAATCAAGGCTCAAGACCATGTACCTCCAGGGCGAACTGGACATAGCATTATGCTGGGCCTCTGAAATGTCAAACACACTGCACAAGTGAACAAAATACGAGACATTCTATAACTCCAATATCTCCTTTGTCATGGCAGTAACAAACACAATCGACCAACTGTTGGAAACGATTCCTGCCTGGGTTTCTGAAAGCCTTCCTTTGGAGGCCTCTCCGAAAAATCCTGATTAATGCAACTGAATAGTTTAGATCGAACCCGTGAAAGAATACCGAACAACGTACAGTAAGATAAAGTGAATTTGGGCTGAAAACGTGAACCTGCAATTTGGTTTGTGGTCTTAAATTTACCTGTCTCGTGGAGCTGGACAAATACGCTCGATTAGTTCATATATAACATTGAGGCTAACATTATGAATACTATTAATCACCAGAGTCGAAGATTACCATGACTTTTGTCTTCGGATGATCTGATACCTTAGTACCTTGAAAGACTTAATTAATCATGAAGAACTTTCACCTGAATGTAATATTCTTATTTGCCAGGTTCTGTAATGCAACAGCTCACCATAATATCTTCACTGTAAAAACGAAAACAAACGGAAAAAAAATAAAAATTCAAAACCAACAGATGATACATTTCTTTAAAGTAGGCCAAGAAAGAATACTAAGAAGTAATAAAACAAACATACCAGATTGAGGATTCCAGCCTTCTGCCATGGGCACTGACTGTAATTACACTTATCAGCAGGCTACCAATCCAGAAAAACCGATGATGCTCACCTCGGTGAAATGAAAAGCACTCAGCTCTTTAAAAAATCACAAAACGAATGACAATTCAGCAATTCCAAAACAAGCACCCAACAAGCCACTCAACCGATCTGAATTAGAGGCCCAAGTCAAATTTTTGCACCAGCCAAGCATTTATCTGGATGTAAGAAAGCCACCCCCACTACCAAAGTTCATGAAAAATTGCTTTCTCTTCACATGATATTCCGTTCTTGTCTCTCAAGGAGTTGGGTGAACAGCAAAAGATTAACCTAATGACAACAATAGACAATAGACAACTGAGTACAATTTCAACAACATGAATCTCCATGTTCGAAACATAAACGTCACTGATTACAGTTTCAACAATTTGGCCCTAATTTACTATTTTTTATCGAAAGACCCATGTGCATCAGCAAGCCTTCTAATCATAAAACTCGTAGCCAGGGTGTATAATTTGACATAGGTCATAAGTGAAGAAGGCCATTGCTACCACTGATAATGTGAAAA
Organism: Plantago ovata; assembly: GCA_028274465.1. Lineage (NCBI taxonomy): Eukaryota > Viridiplantae > Streptophyta > Magnoliopsida > Lamiales > Plantaginaceae > Plantago > Plantago ovata. The sequence continues at coordinate 18,068,176 of CM051455.1, forward strand.
CTTTTACCATAGCTCTTATGTGTATCTAGTACTTCATTATTAAGCCTAACGAGAAGCAGATGCTTACTTAGATTCAAGTAAGAGGACTTCTACCATACCATGGACAAGGATGCAGTAGCAGAACCAATATAATTATTAGAACGACTTATCAGATATTCCTGCAAACACGACATGATTTCTACATTAGAAATAACCTTCATTTCCTTAGAACTCATATATTGTTAGATTATACACACACAAGTACACAACGATGTTAATTGAAAAATATGCCAAACTTCAAGTGCAAATGACACAAGTAAAATTAAAACAGTATTAAGCCAACAATCTCACCTAAGTGATTTTTTACTAACTTAATACAATTCACATACTGTTTTACCACATTACCTTCAATGAGAATGGGATTATGACATAGATAGATGTACAGCTCCTCCTTCTAATTGAATCTCCCGATTAGCAGCAAATTGGACTTGTCAACCGAGCGAGAGATTATCTGCTGATAGTCACAAGGCAAAAATGTCTCCCAAACGGCGTCCGATTGAGCGGCGGAATAAAAATTAGCCGCCACAGCGACCAAGCGGTAAGCATCCTTTGGGGTCGTAGTGAAGAAAGATGAAGAGAAAGAGAGGGGAAGATCTGAAGATAATGATCAAATTCTGCTGTGTTTCAAACTGTGGAGTTAAATAAAAAAAGAAAACTGACCGAAATAAACGGAGCTCCACGCGATAAATCCTCCACGCGCGCGGACACTTTCATAGTTATTATAGACTTTAAATTTAAATATGAATATTTTTAGAGTGGTGAAAAATAATTATTTTTCATTAGAGAAAATTAATTATTGGAAATTTCGTCTATCTCAATAATTTTAAGTTAAAACTCATTATTTTAGTATGAAATCTTATAATCCATGTATATTAAGAAAGATGTTTTATTACGAAATTTATCATTAAACTATTAAATATTGGTGAGTTATTATCATGGAAGGTTATCCTTGTGACACCTAATAACAGATTAATACCCTTTAATTCAACAATAATATTTTAGTACCTTTTTGGGTTGACTACTCAATATTTACAACTTTGCCACCGATAATTCCATGCCCAAACAAACAAGGCCTTAGCTACAGTAGAAGACAACATTATTTTCCTTTTTCTTTTTTAATTCTTTTATATTGTTTTTCTTTTTCCTTTTATCTCCCTTTCTTCTTCAGAACTCCGGTCACCGGAATAATTCGGAGCTCTGCTCCACCGTCCACCAGAATAATGCAAACTCCGATCTGGGAGCACTTAAGCTCCCAGATCGGAGCTTGCAAGCTCCCTGACCGGACCGGAGAGCTCCGGTCAGGGAGATGTGCAGCTCTCAGATCGGAAGCTGCAAAGCTCCGATCTAGGAGTGGCAGGATTCCGGTAGTAGACTTGAAGAATGAAGAAGAAGAAGAGAAGAAAAATAAAAATAAAAAAGTAAAAAATAAAAGAAAAATAAAGAAAAGACTAAAAAAAGATAAAATTCAATTACATTTTAGTCCTCCCACACAACCTTGTTTGGCTGTCCCAAAATCAGATTTTGGTTGGTCAAATTTGACACTAAAATGTTATTGTTTATCAAATGAGTACTAATCTGGTATTAGGTACGCTAATGATACCCTAAAAAGATACTGACCATTTGATTCCAAACTGTAAATAATTTTTATCTAATTCAATATTTATATGATTTAAATGATTATTAGTTATTATTTATTATTTAATAATAAATTAATTTTTATTTAATATTTTTTAATAATAATTAAAATATACAGTATATATTCACACCCACTATAAAAAAAAATTCTGTATCCGCCGCGGTACCCGCTAATTCTGTCCCATGTTGACAGTCAAACAACAAATGTTAGCATAGATTCAACCCTCGACAATTTCCAGATTCTCCGTATCAATTTGTTGTCTTCTTTCTCTTAACCCTCACCATATATCCCTTTCTCTCTCTATTCGTCTTTGCTAACTTTCTATATTTATCACTAAGAAGATGCCATAGCCATACACGAATTTACTACTTTTGATTAATTGCCACTAGATATTTGTATATTTTAATACTAATAACAATAACAATAAATATTAAAAAGGCAACGTCTTGTGTCACGACCTAGATGGACACACATGTCAACCGCATTGAGATTGAACCCACCAAGGAACTAACTCCTCAAACTTCACAATTCACCAACGTTGTTTACACTTTTCGTCGGCAGCCATAAATCTTGTTTTATTCAGTGATTATTGACAGCTAACAAATAACAATCATTAACATTACATATTAGTACCTCCGTCCTGGAGGAGATTTGACGAGAGAGGGAGCAAACTCCCCGTTATTATTATTATTTTTTAAATATATATCGACCAATATTTTGCGCTGAAATTTTACGTGTCAATTTTTAATTTGTCTTTATATATCATAAAAATGTGATACTGTATTGTTTTACATTTTTAGACAGATTTTTATTATTGAGAAGTCTAAAAAATGATTTTGGATCATTATTCGCTATGTGGAGTGCTAACCTAACTAAGTACGTTTAGACTTTTATATTTCTTGCGCTTTTGGGGATGACTTTATTGATGTGAAGGAACGTTAATCAATTACCCTTTTGATAGTGCTCTTACGGGATTGGTCGTGACCTGCAATGCTTCATCATCATTTATCCAGTTCTTCTAGAATCCCATAAAACTAATCATCACTCAATATATAGCATACCCAATTACCAGTAATCCTTAAGCTTGTTCCACTACCTAGACTAGCGCGGGTATTCGATAAGAATCGATATCATGTAAATTATTAGTAGTGTTAGTATTATAATTTATGATTTAAGTTTGAGATTATTGGCTTGAATTGCTTATATTTGCATTTTATTAGACTTTAATGATTTCATCATTTGGGAGTTGATTGTAATGCATAATCTTGAATTTGTTTATATTTTATTTAATATTTTAACATAATTTTCATGGTATTTTAACAAACGAACCAAGCTCGAGCCAACTGAACCGAACTTGAGTATGAAATTAAGCTCGCTTCGTCAAACGAGTCGAGCTTAACGAGCTCGAGCCTGAAATCGGGCTCGCTTCATTAACGAGCCGAATTAGGCTCGGCATGTTTCGTTAATGAGCCAAGCCAAGCCCCACAATACTCGGCTCGGCTCGACTCGTTAAACCGCACTAGTAGTACATATTGAAATTAATCTCAAATTTAATGATTGTAATAATTGGTACCCCAGGGTCGTGTATACTCGGAATAATCATGTTGTACCTCCTCCGGTTGTTTAATGTAAATATTTTGGTGGTGTAAAAAAAAATTCATCTCAAATTTCAATTTCATTTTTAATATATAATATTCCATGTTAGTTATTGTTTCCTATTCACCCATGTGCCTTGTATAATGTGTGACTCACACTAAACATGTGATACAAAAATTAGTAAAAAAAAATGAAAGGTTAAAAAATCTAAAAAAAATGAATAAAAAATGAAATTCGTTCACAATCTAGAAAACATGTAAGTAATGTTGCAATAGGTTTAATACGACACCCACCCCAAACCAGATTTGTTGTTGCTATTTGGGTACCACGAACCACGAATGCAGGAACACGGAAATAAGTCCAAATTAGAAACTCAAATGTTTTTTTTCCAGAGAAACAAGCTTCATGTGGCATGGGAGTCGTGGCACGAAATCATATCGGAGAACTAATAGCTTGGTGTCGATATTGATTTTATCACATTTCATTCTCAGAAACTGCTCAAACATCTTCGTTGGTAATTTGCTTCACCTCCAATCAATATATCAAGGGTTTGAGTCACTACGGGGTAAATGGAAAACCATTATTGATCCTCACTTTGTCGGTTAAAAAAAATAATCTTTAAAGGTGACCGTAAGATTGTAGGGGAATCCAACAACTCCAATCAGATTATATCCTTCTTTTTCATCTGCGGGTGCTATCATAGAAAAAAGATTTTCATTCTTGTTTTTCAAACTTTCACCTTTAATTTTATTAAACTAAACGTTATAGGAATAAAATGACACATTTGTTAGTCCACAATGTTGTCGAAGATAGATTTGATTCTTAAACCTGCCTCTATCCCCAATTTTCTTGATTGAATTTAATGTATTGTATTTTCTCTTTTAAAAAATTTTCAAATATTTTACATAAAATAATACCAACTCCTTTAAATATTTTAAAGACATAGTACTACCGGTAGTAATTTTGTCCGTCTCACATAGCCGGCCTGGGAATTCGTCTCTCTCCCATTGAGTCTCATAGCATACTACCTCCGTCCCAGAGCAGTTGCACCATTTGCTTTTGGACATAGAAAATAAGGAGAAGATTTAAATATTGAGTTATATTGATAGTGGGTGTTGTTTTTACTTTATGGAGGATTTGTGGCCACAAAAATGTGTTGATGGAATATAAAATTATTATAACCATGTCCAAATATGACAAATAAATGAAATGGTGCAACTATAACGGGACGTCTAAAATGGCAAAATGGTGCAACTGTTTTGGGACGGAGGTAGTATTCATTATTTATTATTGACCTCCATTGTTTTAGACACAAACAAACCAGAAAACTGAAAAAGGAAAGGTACAAATGCAAATGCTTATACTACTATTACTCTTATTAATATTATAATATAATAATAATAATAATCATTCTCAGCTGTTTACCCCTTATATACTCCAAACAAATTCCATACAGATACACTCCCTCCTCGTCCTCTATGTTTCCACAAAAAAACATTATAAATACAAGCAACAAACACATTTCATATTCCTTTCCTCTCTCCCCTTCTCTTCTCACTTCTCAACCAATTTTCCCTCTACATGACCTGAAACTCACCAATTCCTTAATGTTCACACTGAATTTGAGCATTGATCCTCCATCACCGATCACCGATCGAGCTCAAACCACTTCCGATAAGCATTTCCTACTTTCCGGTGAACAGATGGAATATTCCGGCAGCTCAAACTCCTCTGTTGTCAACCTGGAGACTTCCAGCACTGCTGGAGATGACGATTCGTGCTCTAATCCGTATGTAGGCTTCGATATATGGAAGGTCAACTCCGTCGGGGAGTGTGAGGACAGTGATAATAAAGGTGCCGGCGGCGGTTATGTGGTGCAGGACTTTTTCCCGGTGAGTGTGAATTGTTACCGCGAGGTGGCGGAGCCGGTGGTTCCGGTGGCGCCACCGCAGCAGGTGAAGCCGAGGAAGAGTAGGAGAGGACCGAGGTCGCGGAGCTCTCAGTATCGCGGCGTCACGTTCTACCGCCGCACTGGCCGTTGGGAATCTCACATTTGGTAATTGTTATTGTGTTTTCAATTCATGATTTTTTGATGTTAATTGTTTTACCGTATGTGATAGATACTATAGAAATGAAGTAAATGTTCTGAATAGTTTTTATGTATTAATTTGAATTCATTTTCTGATTTTGAATGTAGTTCAATACTGTTATGAGGATAAGTTATGATTAGCTGAAGCATTTTATGTGATTTATATTTACTGCAGGGACTGTGGGAAACAAGTGTATTTAGGTAAATTGCTTGGTTAATACACTTCCATGATTTGTTTGTTGAATTTGTCTTTCTCGTTGTCTAATTTTGTCAACTTGAATTCTATAGGGGGATTTGATACTGCACATGCCGCAGCTAGGTAAGAAAGCAATACTTCCCTATTGTTATGAATTCTCAGTAAGGGTGTTTGATTGTTTAGTTAACGAGGTGTTATGGAATTCAATTTCTAAACTTAGGGCATATGACCGTGCTGCTATCAAGTTTCGTGGACTCGAGGCAGACATTAATTTTAACGTCAGTGATTATAATGAAGATCTTAAGCAGGTTTGTGTTAGTTAGCTGCCTTGGTACAGGTTTTTCTTTGCAGTGTTACCTGAAAACGTTCTGATGCTGTGTTTTTTACTCCTCTGCTCATGCAGATGAAGAATTTGACCAAAGAAGAATTTGTGCATATACTTCGCCGGCAGAGTACGGGGTTCTCGAGAGGCAGTTCCAAGTATAGAGGAGTTACGTTGCATAAATGTGGACGCTGGGAAGCTAGGATGGGCCAGTTCCTTGGCAAAAAGTATGATGGCTAAGCTGCTTGAATCTTCTGCTACTGAATTTTTAGTTATATATGGCAAGACCTTGTGATCAATCATCATTACAAATTGTCACACTCTTATAAAGGAGTGAAACTCACTCACAACCACCAACTTTTTTGTTGCAGATACATTTATCTTGGACTTTTTGACAGTGAAATAGAAGCTGCTAGGTATTGCATCCAAATTCGCTTTCTACCTGTAATGGTTTACTTGGCAAATTTTATTAGGCCGGCCAGTTGATTTGATAAGATTTTAATTGTGTTGGATAGGGCATATGACAAGGCCGCTATTAAGTGCAATGGAAGGGAAGCAGTCACCAACTTTGAGCCCAGTGCTTATGAAGAAGAGATGCTTTTTCACGCCGAGAATGGAGGAGGTAATATATTGACTGATTTCCCACCATATCATACCACCTTAAAGTTTCTTCTTATTTATTTCATTCGTTTTTATTTTTATTTTTCAAGAAAAACCAACTGTTGCATCTTATTTTTTGAACTTCTAGCTGCTGAACACCATGACCTGGACCTGAACTTGGAGTTGGGGATAGCTCCCCCCAATGTTTCAAATGCGGTCGGAAATTTCCAGCTCCATTGTGTCCCAAACGATCTGAGCAAAATTGGAAATAAGGTACTTATTTTGATAGTGGATTGGACACATTTGATGTAAGTTTTTCAAAGTGTTCTCAAGTACCAGTTTGGAGATGGTTTTTTGATTTCTCATCTAACAGAACATAAATTGTTCAAAAGCTTTGCTTAGAAATCTTCTCCTCACGTGTGCAGGACTCTGCTTCAGCTCCTATAGAAGCTCACTCGTCTCATGCAAATATGAACGGGCGTGAACATCCTTTTATCTGGACTGGAGGGGATTCCTGTTATCAACCCATTTACAGGGTATTCATCTTGAGACTGGAAACTATCATTGCATTTTTCTGATTACTTTCAGTGTCTTTAACTTGGTGGTTTTCTTTGATTCTTTTTCTGGCCACAATCTAGCAAATGAAAGAATTCATGCTTTCATATGCACGCAGAGAATTTGATACTAATTTTGTTTTGGCAGGGAACAGCACTAGAGAAGAACATTGGAGTTGATCCTTCTGCAAGCTGGAGCTGGAAATCACCAGTCCATTTTCACGGAATTGATCAGTTGCCACACTTCTCTACTGCAGCATCATCAGGATTCGCTAACTCAAGTTTCAATACTTCTTCTGCTGCTGTACATCAACTGCCTTTCTCCACAATACCTCCAACTCATTACCTACAAGAAGTCTCTGATATAAACAATGCATCCCATTATTTCTTGAGGCAGTGAAAGTATGCAGCAGCAGATTTGGATCACCAACTGAACCTATCTATCTTTGCACTAGAGGATAGTTGCATTAAAAAAACAACCACCTATTCCGCAATCTTGTTTTCATTCCAGTCAATTGTTTGATTAATTCCCGATTTGTTATGCTATGGCTTACCATCTGTCCCTGATTTCAACAAGAAAATCTGACCTTTTTCTTCTTTTATGGTCCGTGAACTGGAGCAAGTTTGTTGCAAGTTCTGCACATTGGACTTCATACGAATGTGAACGAGGTCTTGTTAGCATATTGATTGTTCCCTTCGCTTTCAGTGTCCAGTGGCTAAGGGCGATTGTTGGTAAAACAGTATTTGATGGATCTGCATTATGCAAATCTCCAGCTTTAACACTTGGAAATAACTGTTTGTTCCCACTAATGTAAGTATGTTGTAGTTGTGCACTCCTTTTCTACCATCAAGTGTATTTCTCAACTCCATGCATGAGTTGATACCTCACGTCATCACCAGCAAACATCGTCCCAATTTTATGATGTGGAAGATCTTTACTGTAAATACAGAGCACTGGGACAGACGCATTGAACTTCTCTATTCTAAATGCACAAGTATTACCCTTCAACAGGGGTGCGTGCAAAATAATGAAAAAGTTAGTATGTGAACGAAGAGCCCTATTAAGATATTGTATGTGTCTGGTGGTGGACTGGAGGTACTAATAAAGCCACACATAACTTAAAGCAAGTTGTCAAGTAAGTCTAGTACAGTGGTAATGCCTTTATTTTCATGAAATCCAACTCCCAGATGTTCACGAATATTAAAATATACTACAAGTATAAAGACATTTGTTATGGGATGGAATATTAGGTACTAGTAAATGCGAAACTAATGTCTTGTACTAGTACCGTGTACCGACTAGTGCTAAAGTATGATGGTCCCTGGTGGTGATGGTGCGGGACAAGAATAGGACGTGTTTCTTGTGGAAATTACTGTTAAAGTTGAAAACGAAAAGTGGAATAGCATCCTAGTACTACAGGTAGTAAAATGTACAATTGTCCTTTGACCGTGATAGTACAAACTACACAGCCTGGATTGATCCACCATGCAAATTTTAGGACTAGCCCAATGGGGTATAGAAAGCGTCATTCGAGTACTGTTATCTCGTTTTAGACCCCACTTCACCTAGTACATCTTTAATTTCATGTGATTGAATTTAGGCTTTTCCCTTCAACATTGAACTGTGCCTATGCAGTGCCATCAGCCATGAGGGTATTAACTACTGTTAATTCAACTTGCATGAAGACAACACATTACACTTACACATGTATAATACCAATTCAAAATTTTCACATGGTGAAAGTAACGTGAACATTAAAAACCAAGTAGGCACGCAGATGCAACTAGTCCCAATAATAATTTAATAGTCCCAAAAAAGTTCACACACATAATAAAATAGTAATAAAATAGTAAGAAAAAATGAACAAAACATAAAATGTTAAAAAATGAATGGGCGGGAAAAAAGTAAAACGTAAAAAACTGAGGGAGACAGATGAGTACTTTGTAATTAAAACAACCACTCCATGTGAGTATGTGATATCATATATAAATTAAGTCAATAATACCTTAAAATACTTTGTTAAGATGATATTGTTATCCAAGTTATATATAAAAATTCTCTCACTAATGATGTGAGATCTTCAAACATGCCCCCGCTGGAAGAGGGGGATGTAACATAAGAGTATTCCTTACTTGGCAAGGAAAGGGAAGATTCTTGTTCCATCAGCGTAGTGGAAAATTTTCATGCCACAACATCGGGAGGTGATGATTCGTCACGATTAATCTTGTCACCTCGGATGAGGGGCTACCAGTGTTGGAAACTACCGGAGCTACTTCATTTTCGTTGGTATGGTGAGTCACGACAATCATTGGTTAAGTGGAATGATTTGGAACCGGAAGCATCAACATGAGAATTTTTAGAGGACCTGATGATAAGGCTCAACCCTAGGGACAAGGTCAATTCTTCCCGGGGGAGCATAGTCATTCCGTGTGGCACATCCGACCCATAGGGAAGCCCAATTCACGTATCTTTAACTATTTAATCTTATCAGTTGAATCAATTGTTCTTATCCGTTGGTGTCTAGATTATTTTTCTTTGTTAGTCTAAGCTCATGAGGCCTATGGTCCGTGAGACACCCTAGAAGGTTCCTTGCTTCTTATGTAAGACAACCAACCCTAGCTGTCAATTTCTTTGTTTGCTGAATAAAATTATGTTTATGTAGAAATCATGTCTCGCTTGCAAGACTTCTGATTTTGCAACCTTCTTCTCTATCTTTCCACCGAGTCTCCATTTATCACGGAATGAACCGTTGGAGGTAATTTGCTAAACGGATGAACAATTCTCAAATCACGGGAGATCTCATCAGCTAGGTGCGTGATCCAAAAATCCACTACACTCGTATGAAACTAGCTACTTAAACGTGAGTTATCTAATACTATGAGTAATAAACGTCGTATGAGTTTTACCCATTGGTATATTTTTCAGTACAAGACTACTAAATAATAGGTACAAGATAACTTCAAATCAGGGAAAGGGAATCAGTTGGGTAAAGCTTGTAGCATCCAATAATGGAAAACACAGTTGAACACACAAAGCCTTGTAATAGGGCATAAACATGACTTGTCATTCCCTTTCCTCATCACATTACATTAAAAGAGCATTACTACAATTACAATAAATATGTTGCAGCCTTGACTGTTTTCAACTTTTAACGATGATCTATTGTTACTTCTTATCTTTCACCACGCCAATATCAACTATATAACTCTGTTATACGAGCCCACATCAAAACCCATTAGTAATTGCGGTTGATCCTTATTGTTGTTACACGAGTTATAAAATTGGTACTTCTTGTTGTTTCACATCGCAATATGACAAGTCATAGCAATAGTTGATATATAGTTCCATGTCCTTTATTTGGTTTGGTTACGATATTTGCATGCGTGTTTGTTTTAGTCATAGTAATAATTATATTTGATCTCACGTTTTCGTCAATCTAGATCATATTGAAAAGCGGGATTCAACCAATACGCACCAGCGTGAAGATTCAACTTCAACATATCATTCCACCTCGTTTCAATAATGTCAACAAATATTTTGTATTTATTAACATTGTTATTGAATACTTCTTTTGTTCCTTTAACCGCTCTACTCAACCCCTCATACACATAGCCTAAAGAAGACTTCTCATCTGTATCACATTGTTAAAATTACACAAATTGAATTTTATTCATTTCTTGAATGAATTTAGAGTACAATCTCTATCGAATCCTCCGATTCTAGCTTTCAAAGTGGTGAACTTAAATCTTCAAAGTCTTCAATTTCGGAGAACGTCAATTCGAGGGCTTCACGGCTTTATCTCGAATCAATTCTTTGAACTTGATGACTTTTGCGACGAACGATGACGAACTTCTTGAACGATATATGGGTTTCACGAGGAACGCTTAAATCTTCGTCTTGGACTTTAGTAAATTTGTGAGTCTCGGTCTTCTTTAGAGGAATCACAATTTTCACGGACGTTTCTTCAAGGGCTTTTGTGCCTATTCTTGAATCAAGCGATGCATTTTACTTGAATTTGATGAAGAACTTCAAGAACTTTGTTGGAACTTCTTCAAGGCTTTGGATTTTGATCTTCCTTCGCGGAGTTTGTTCTTTAAATAACGTTTCTTTAAGGGCTTCTTAGCTTGATCTTGAATGAAACGTTGCTTTAGGCTTGAATCTGGTGAAGAACTCCAAGAACTTCTTCGCTCTTTTGGGTGATGATCTTCCTTCGCGGCGTATGATCTTCCCAATAACGTTTCTCCAAGTGCGCAATGGTTTCCTCTTGGATTGAACGCTTGCTTTCTTCGACTTCTTGATGAACTTCTTGAATTCTTCCTTGAATCTCCAAGCTTGATCTTGAGAGAATTCCTTGCTCTTGCTCTTCACTTGTGGCTTGACTTGTGTTTTGAAGTGAATGAGAGCTCCTCATTTATAGTGGAGGATGAGAACTATTTCCGTATTTGAGAGAAAAATGGAGCAATCCTATTGGTCCATTCATATATGATTTATATTTGATTTAACTCACATATATTTACCAATATTCAAGATTTTGATTTATTCTTCCACATTTTCCATGTGAAATATTTAAATTTATATATTAGAAAATAATCTAACAACTTTATTTTGGAATTTAATTTTGTAAAATTCCCAAAATTGCTAGAAAATTGTATTTTTCCTTCTAATATATATATTATTTTAAATATCATATATAATTTAGACAATTTTATTTATCTACACACATATACACAATAATCGCGTCAGAGGCTACATGATCTTCACAATGATCATACAGTTGTTCCAAAACTTACTATAATTAAGCACTGTATCCTTAACTCCATTAGCCTTTTCAACCTTCAAGAACTTTTTAAACTCGGGATCTATAACCATCGGATTAAGATGTTCTTTATGATCATAGAGACTCTTTAGTGCAATAAAATTTGTGCCGAACCTTGTAGCTTCTGGGGTTGTAATCTCAATCCATCCAGCTCTATCCCTCAACCAACCAAGCGACCATTTAGTGTTGTAAATAAAGTAGTGATCCTAGAGCCAAGCACAATACAATTTTTCACCATTCCAATGTTTCCAACATCTTGTAGTATCAAGTTAATGCAATGTGCAGAACAGGGGGACCAGTAAATAGTAGGAAACTTTTCATGTATTAAACGCCCGGCTGCCTGGTAGTTAGCCGCATTATCACTAACAAGATGGACCACATTCCCTTTCCCAAGTCCCAACCATCTTAATTATTTTTGCAAATAAATTGCACAAGTTATCAGCACTGGAGATAATTTTAGAAGCATCAACAGACTCAATGAATGATATACCACTAGAACTATACACCAAAAAATTGATCAATGCTCTCTTACTCTGGTCTTTCCACCCATCACCCGTTATGGTACATCCATTTTCAGCCCACTTTGATCTAAGAGAGTCACTGGTCAAGGTAACTTGAACCTTAGCTTCTTTGAGCAATGGAACTCTAAGAGCATGGTAACTTCGACCTGTATATCCATGACCCATGGATGCAATCCTACTCATTGCAGATTGAAAATATTTTGAGTTCACAGCATTTGTGGGTATACAAGCATCATAAAACCACAAAGCAAACGGCATATCAGTATCATGCTTCCTTTCTTTATTTTGCCATGCTTTAATGCTAGGCTGGGTTAAATCTATCCCTGCATTAGCTTTCATGTATCCATGTGTAGTCTTCACTCTCTTATTGTCATCACCACCATCATTATTTTGATCATCATCAATTCCAATTAGTTCTTTTATATTTTCTCTACCCTTCTTAGCAATTTCAGCATCAGGACTATCAACACGATGTATACCCCACAAGAATATGTAATCGCTCTTCTATATTTACATCGGGTATACACATTTTTTTTTTGAAGTGGCTAAAAATTTATTAAGTAACCAAACAAAATTACAATACAAAGTACGGCGCATAAGGGATGCACAACGAAACAAACCATCTACACCCATACAAATGAGGAAACTAATCCCAATCCCGTTATGTCCGTGACAATACTTGACCCCCCCTCGTCTAATATGTCCATCTTCCTAGCAAGAGGTCAATATCTGGGGAGTTTGCAAGTTGTACCACCAACTCTTAGTCAAGGCCTAAAGGAGGGCATACCTTCCGTTGCAAGTCTAGGGAACTTAGCTAGAAACGAAAGATGATTTTCTCCTAAGGGTCACGGGGCAATTACGAAAAGGACTTTTACAAACAAATCTACACCTCTGCATCAAAGAAACACCACGACTCACTTAAATCATCAAACCAACCAAGGGAGAGTCAAGAGAGAGATCACCAAATGAGCCAATAAGATCTAACACAGAGAGAGAGAGCAATCAAGTAGAAGCTTTAAAATGCAACAATCGATCGAGACCACGAGGAAAGGACAAAAGGGAAAATCCACAAGTAAGCCCAACGATGAGTATACCGCCCAAGCAAGTAAATGCTCCCAACCGAAAAGTAACAATGAAACGCACCACATTGTGATGAAAGACCAACCCACAACTTGAACATCCTAAGACTCACATTCCTCTACCATATGCCAATAAATGAGCATTTGGCGAGCTAGTTAGAATAGGAACAACCATTTGTCCATCAAACGCCAAGGTCCATCCTTGTTAATGCAGGATGGCTAGCTCCAATTGGTTCCCACCCAACTCTCCACCCTATGATCGCCTACCAACAAGTGGCAAGTAATTTAAGACATGAGCAAAATAATAAACAAAAGTGGTTAGGACTTGAGAAGGAATTTATAGACCCAAAAGGATCCTCTACTCAAGTAGACCCGAAGTCCTCCAAGTAACCACGAGCTAAACCCGAAGGTTCAACTACTTGGATTATAACCCAAGAAAAGATTGAGAAGCTCAACCCCACTCGAGTCCCTTACCCACAAGGAGACCGCCAAGACATACCACAAGGGAAAAACCGACATGGAAGTCCCCTCCTAGAACCTATGTTTTAAAAAACGGAGTCGGGGGTTGAGCCGGACACCCCCCCAAAAAGGTTTAACCGGGATCGGACATGTTGAGCCGTTTTATGAGCCGGTGTACCATTATAATATATATATATATATATATATATATATATATATATATATATATATATATATATATATATATATATATATATATATATATATATATATATATATATATATATATATATATATATATATATATCCAAAATCACACTAAACAAGATTAAATGATCGCCAATCAAGTAAAAAATGACTTGGTGAAGATCCATATTCAATCAAGATATAGATGAAAAAAAGCTATTTTTTTTTTTTTTGCAAACCCAAAAACGGCTCAACCTCCTGCTCAACCGCTTTCCGGTTCAGCGGTTTTGTCGTTTTTCGCCCGGTTTTTCCGGTTTTAGGGCCTCCGACTTTTTAGCGTTTAAATAGCGTTTTCAGACCGGTGAGCTCCGGTTTCCACGGTTTGACCGGCCGGCTCAACCCGACTTTTAAACATAGCCTAGAAGTAGAACCACATCTCCTCTCCTCCTCAAACAAACTTGTCTTCCTCCTCCATGGGCCTACAAACAAAATAGAACAACAAACACAAAGATTAGAGGTTAGAAGCCACCAATGATCCAAAGGAAACTCGTCACCTTTCTCCTTCCTCCAATCTTCGAGAAACTAACCACACTCTCCTCCTCCCCTCTCTTACACCCCGCATCAACCTAATCTTTCAAGTTTAAGCAAAGTGCAACCTCCCTTTTCCTTTCAACTAAGACCAAGCGTTTAATTTTATTTTCTCCACTACTTGCCAAGGAGTAGCAATCTCCCCAGTGAAACGAGCGGTATTTGTTGCAATCCAAAGATTCCACAAGGTACAATGCCAAAAAACTTGTCACACCTTGCTTCCTCCTGTTGGCGGCTTGGCGCCACAAGGAGATGTGCCTCTAAGCTCTCAGTATTTATCACAATCCAAAGATTCCACAAGGTACATCAGGTGTAAGCGAATAATGATGTTGTGTTGCCACTCTTGAACTGGCCCGAACAATCCCCTCCCCAGCCTGGTCAAGTCCACATAGGCCTTAATACGTAGTATGGTCTCAAGCATTAATTTGGACTAATAATATAAGGCTAACTCATAAGCCCTAGTGACACCGTTTTGTGAGCATATACTGGACCGAGACCCACTCGACCAATCCGGGCCAAGTTGTGCAGCCATAATCTTCTTCCAAACACGTGTCAATAAGCAGGCCGGGAATAAATTCTACGAAATGCGTGATCCAGACCGTTAATCTGTTCCCGCCACGCCTCTTTTGGGAAAGTTGTGGAACATGATCGAACCTTCTTCTTCCTCAAGTAATCATCTCTTCAGTCTCCCGTATATATAGATGATCCATTCCAAATTTCTTTCCCAGTAGTCAATTATCATCAGATCTGATAAGTAATCTGTCAGTGCTCGAGAAATTTTGCAACAATGGTGAAAATTTACCCTGAGGTGAGCGAGGAGTACAAGACGGCGGTCGAGAAATGCAGGAAGAAGCTCCGAGGATTCATTTCCGAGAAGCACTGTGCTCCGATCATGCTTCGTTTGGCGTAAGCTTTTCCCGATCTTCTGTGCCTATTTCGTTTTCAATTTGATTCTAATTAGTTTCATTATCTTTGGCAAATTGTGCACAATTTTGTATCTGTTAGCAGTATTTTGGATGATTACTTACTCATGATGAATGGATAATTGCGTGAAGTGTTAATAAGTGTTTGATAAAATGCTTAGCTGAGCTTGTAAATTTCTCTGGCAATGATGTGCACAATTCCGTATCTGTAAGTAGTACTACTGTACTAGTATTTGTGATTGTTACTTACTTATGAATCATCATGTATTATCTCATTGAGAGAATTTGTAGTTTGATGCAGTGTTATTGAGTCACTGTGTTAGATAAAATGCTTAGCTGAGCTGGTAAATTTGAGTTGTGTTCACATATGATAGATTAGGCCTATCTAGTTGTTTTCTCTAATGCTGAGTTTTTAGTGCATTTTAATTTAATTAGTAGTTTCATTGAAACTCTGGCAATATTATGTGCACAATTCTGTATCTGTTAGATTTTTACTAGTACTATATATATAGGATGTTTACTTACTGATGATGAACCGATAATTACATCGTGAGAATCTGTAGTTGTATCCAGTATTATTGAGTTACATTTTATAAGTGTTTGATAAAATGATTAGCTAAGCTAGTAAGTTTAAGTTGTGTGGATTATGAGAATGTTGTGAATTTGCCACCACATACTACAGTTTGGGGCTATCTAGTTTTTTCTAATGTAGAGTGCTACTGATCTTAGTTTGTGTTGGACATGGTTGATTGATTTTATATGGTGTTTGTTTAGATGGCACTCTGCTGGAACCTATGACTGGAAGACGAAAACTGGAGGCCCTTTTGGTACGATTAAGAACCGTGAAGAGCTTTCTCATGAAGCCAACAACGGCCTTGACATTGCTGTTAGGCTGCTGGAGCCAATAAAGGAGCAATTTCCAATTCTTTCATATGCAGACTTCTATCAGGTAAATGTTTTGCTTCTATAACTATTATTATTGTTGGAATTTTATTTATATTGTAATCTCACTCTTACTTGACTTTGATTTTTAATTTTCTTTGCTCAACTCGTTTGCTATAGCTCGCTGGGATTGTGTCTGTTGAAGTAACCGGTGGGCCTGAGATTCCTTTTCATCCTGGAAGACAGGTTAGTCTACTCTACTACTCTTTTAATGGTCTAACTGATCAACTGCTGTTGGAATTTGGATTATCATCTGTCAGGTTTAACATGTTACTTTCATGAGTGATCTCTTAATATTCATGTTGTTTCAGAATAGACTTTAAATTATGGCAAATCAAATTGTTAAGGTTTATAATGTTTTCTTTAACTAAAAGGCATCTGGCTGCCAAGAATCAGATTTTCACCCCATAGTCTCTTAAACGTACCGCTTGGTCTGGGTTTAGTTCTGATGCACTGTCTAAAATTAGCATACTTTGGGGCATACAATATGAATATTTTTTGTTTTTAGCTTCTGGTGTTATATTCTGTTCTGCTCCATCAAGTAGCGTTTGCTTATTCAGCAGCTATGTGATCAAATAATTTCCAAATTTAGCTCAATTTAACAGAGCTGTGGCAACTTGACTTGATAACATGCAGACAACATGCTTAGTGTACTAGGGCTTCAGAGCTTTAACTATTGTTAGTCTCACACTGACCATGTTGCACATATTCATCATACATCTATTGAGGCACTAGGATCCATGATGTAGCACAGATCAATTTTGATGGCAATGAGTTAAATATCTGAGATGTAACTAGAGTAGAATTTCCTAGGATAGATACAATGTGCTAATTGAACCACCTGGTATATTGGGCTTATTTGGCTTATTTTACTAACGAAATAATCTCTTCTTCTTTCAGGACAAGACAGAATCTCCACCAGAAGGCCGGTTGCCAGATGCCAAGAAAGGTAACATGCTCTAGCCCCAAAGTTAAAGATTTAAACATTTCAATCTTTATCAAGACAAAAATTGAGCAGTGTTACTTTGAATCTTCAGGCACAGACCATTTGAGGGAAGTATTTGGCACAATGGGGCTAAGCGACAAAGATATTGTCGCTTTATCTGGTGGTCATACTTTGGTAGGATATAAATCCCTGAAGATCAGTTTTCTATACTCTCGTACAATTTTAGTTACTATGTTCTACTTCATATAACCACTGATTGCAGAGCTGATTCCTGTTGATTTAGCAAAATTAACCTAGAGATCTTGGCTAAGCTGTTTAAGTACTCAAGAGTTGAGATTTAGCTGAATTACATACAAGTAGTTGAGTTCTCGTACAAAACAAATTTGCAGGGTAGATGCCACAAGGAAAGATCTGGTTTTGAGGGGGCCTGGACTAACAATCCTCTTATATTTGATAACTCCTACTTCAAGTAAGCACTTTCAACAATTAATTCTGCTAGCTTCCATTTGCTTTAACTAGTCTACTTATCATTCGCTATTGTAATAAGAGTTGAAAGAAGCAAAGATCTAATCGATTTTTTTTTGTTTTCATTTCCTTGAAATGTAATTAGGGAACTTCTTAATGGAGAGAAGGAAGGTCTCCTCCAGCTGCAAAGTGATAAAGCTCTTTTGGAGGATCCCATCTTCCGTGCCCTCGTTGAAACATATGCTGCAGTAAGTTAAATCTATATGTTTGATAAGATAAAAATCTTAGTGCTGTATGATTTAATGGTAAATGACAGCATACTGAAATGCTGAATGATCATTATCTAGGATGAGGATGCCTTCTTCCAAGACTATGCTGACGCTCACTTGAAATTGTCTGAGCTTGGGTAAGCACTGTCCTTTTCACGAAGAGGACATTATAAGTCTGGACCTTATATTACTAATAATTTTGTTTCCTGTTATCCCAGGTTTGCTGAAGTTGAGTAACTAAACGTCTTGCTTCCTCTTGTGCCTAGCATGACCAAAGTATTGTGATATTGCACAGAATGTATTTGAGCAGATACTTATCTGTATTGTATTCTGTATTGTGCGTTTTCATGTGTATTTTGATTGTTCTGAGTTGCTATATTGATGCTGAAATAAAGTTGTTATATCATCCTTACCCGTAGACTAAAATGTTATAACAGCTATCAGTCGTCGGGTAGATCTGTCAAGTAGAGTATTTTGTCTTTGAAAATTCATAAAACTTGGAGAGAAATTACAGTGTCTGGTGGTCATTTTACGATTAACCGGCCTATCTTATCAATCTTAGAGTGCATGTTCAGCCTAAATTTCATGAGATATATTCCAATAGAAATTGAAGAGGAAATAATGTAAAAAAAGTAATGTGTTGCCAGTGTTGGAAACTATACGTCTGCTTAGGCATTAAGATTGCGTATCTGCATAGTATATAAAAACAGCCTGATGACTATGGACACACATGAGTGTTGGCATTTGGATTCCACATATTGTAAAGTGGACAGAAGAAAAGATAAAGTGATTAGGTATGTTTTTGACACACAAGAAAAGAAGCTTTCTTTTGGAAAAGGTTGGTGGGTCTTCTAGACTTCAACTTTAGACTATGGCATGGTGTGAACGTGAACATTTTCTTTAAGCAGTACTTTAAAATTTAAATGTCAATCTTCTTTGTAGCACTGGTCAATTTGCGTGCAATCACAATTAACCATGTACTGTATAGTGGTATCTTCTAATTTAAGCTTTTTCTATATATTAAAAAATGTTTAACTGGTCCAGTCTGCATGAGCCAGATGACTCGATAGCATAATAGAAATGTAACTCTTTAAAAGTTTAAACTGTTAGGAGTTTTGGAGGGGTACAGATCCAATCATTTACAAGTTTCCCTTAACTAATTACATATTGCTTGAATTTAGGGTATCATGAAATTGATGATAGCAAACATAAGGATGAAAAACATATAGCAATATATCCATCCTGCTTTAAAGCTTTTTTAGAGGCTTGTAAAGTCTTCCTACTTTTTTTCCCACATAAGTAGCTTCCTTGTTCCATAGTTTGAGGAAGATGGTACTCTTCCATGGAGCTTACCAAAATATTAGCATAAGAACGGAACGTTAACACAACATTTGCAAGGCAGATACAATTACTCGATCTTCTGATAAATTAATTATTACGATGGTTTGGGAAAATAATGCTCAGCCACACTAATTTACAACTTCATATTCTGTATCAGTGTATCTACCTATTCATGCATAGCATTTATCTATCATGTTTATTGAATAGTTCATGCATGTGACTATTGATTTTCTTGAGGTGATTACATTTTCTTGAAAAATAAATATTAGCACTTATTAATCATTTACTTGTAATCTTTACATCATAATATCGGCTTAACTATTTGAATTGCGACTAATATAGTACTAATAAAGAAAAATACCAAAGTAAATTTATAGTATTTTGTATCCCCATATCAGTTAAGAGAGATCATCATTCTCATATAAGGTTTCTTGGGTGATACAAAAAGCAAATTTGTGTGACTGCATACCTAACGCATACAACACATGTTATAAGACAATCCATAATATGTATAAGACGCATAAGACGGGTGTGATCCAAGTTATGAGTAAATACACGTAAGACGGGCTTGATATCATATACATACGTGGTTCATTAGTGATGGGGCGAACCTTCCTCTGGAACTGGAACTGTCGACGCACGTCGAAGGATGGATCTGAGACCTCCTTCAAGGATGAGGATGAACTTCACTTCCTAAGACCATCTTCAGCAGTTGACACCCATTTTTGTTTTCAGCTCCGCCACGTCAGCATTCCACCAACTCAAACTCATTTCAAACTCTTCAACTCCAACAATAAAACTCTATCAAACCCAAATTTATCTTTTATTTTATCATTTCTTTTTAGTTCACAATATTAATTTCCCATTTCTTTTAAATTTTCAAATGTCATATTATTTTAAATATCTTCGGTTAGTTAAAATAAAATGATTGCGTTTTTGTAAAATGACAATATTTTAGAATAAAATTTACAATAGTTGATAATGAAAATTACAATACTTAAAATAGAAAAAATTATAATACTTGAGAATAAAAATACAATACTTGATAATAAATAAAAAAAAATAAACTACCAAATTAAGCAAGAAAAATGGGATCAAATCAAAACAAACTCCACAAAACTCGGATAGTGCAAACAAAAAGGAAAAAAAAAAGAATAAAATATACTATATATAGAACTCAGATGGAGCTGAAAATTTTCAGCTCCATCAGAGATCTCAGACGCCTCCATCTGAGATCTCAGACGCCTGAAGGCGTCTGATATGGCTCCAATAGGAGCTGAAAATGGGGGCTGAAATTTCAGCCCCCATTTTCAGCTATGAGTTGGTCTAAGTGACAAGTGAAACCCATATTCAAAGTAGTTATCTGAAAATACACGCGGGTGGGGGTGGGGTCGGGTGGGGGTGTTAGTGCGATATATATGATTTGTCGGTCAAATCGGAGTAGAGAGACTCCACTCGAGGGTGATTGATATCCGACCGTGTATATTAAACAAAGTGCATAGTGAGAGAAAGTGTAGATAGCACCTGAGTTTGGTATTGTGTCAGTTGAACAGTAGATTGTGTGCCCTTTTTCTTCTTGGGGATGTGCTATTATAGAAGACAATAGCTCATGACTCCATCCAATCAGATAATGTCAAATGTTGATTTCTGAGCTAAACGAATGGACATAGTATGCCTGATGTCGACTTTAAGGGTCTGGCCCAAGTCCAATTGGCTCTAGCTTCTTGTCTATTCACAATAATGATAACACTATCGAAGTGTATTGTTCGTGTCTCTTTGTGTATCGTAACTTTCGGGAGTGAGAATCTTGCAGGAGTATGCAATCCGTAGTTTGTGATATGCGGGCCATTTGTTTGACATTATGAGCAAAGTAAGCCAGCAGAGAGAGTGAGAGGTTCGGAAGTCGTGACGTACGAATCCTATACATTCGTAGCTGCTCCGCTTATGGACTTGCTCCCCGATACTAGGAGGTTTCGAGGTGCAGCCGTCCACGTGGCGGAGCCTATCACAGATGTATGAACCGTTTGAAGTATGACCATACAAACTCCTTTAAACGTAAACAAAATCGTCATGATTTATTCTGAACGTATAGACGGATTAAATATACCGCAACTTACAAAATTAGAGTATTTCATAATAATTTATATACTCCACAACAATTGTATCTGAGTCTGACTGACACGTTGCCACTTTTATTTATTTTGACTTATTCTGACTCAAATTGCCTGATAGCTCTCGTAACTCGTAATCAGACTTTCTTAATTCATACTCCAATCTCGTAATCTTCTGTCTTGATATAACGATTTATGTCAAGTATATTGAAGTACTTCATTTGGAGAACCACTAAACGTAAACTTGGGTTCCTAAACTTTAGTAATTTATTTCATAAATAATTGGTATACTACTAACAACTTTCTTGTTTCAGACTTGGAGAAGTCATAACAAAGTAACAAACCATAATAATCCAAATCTAAGTTAAGATAGCGCCATGAGTTGAGTTGACTAAACTATTCAAGCAATGAAGTCTAATGTCTATAGAGACTTCAAAGTTCAAACACTACAATAATTTTGGTAAACAAGGTAGTAATACAGAAAAAGTTTACACCATTAAATTTTTATATAACTTGAAAAAGTTTGACAAGGTTGGTGTGTATTTTGACATTAAAATAAAATGTGTGTAAAATCATAAATGAAGAAAAAGTTCGTGTAAAATAAAATTCTCCTAGTAATAACCATGAATTAGCTAATTGGATTTAAAAGTTACAGTTAAAAATTAAAATAGACTTATACTACAAATTAGCCTAATAATTGTTCTTAAATTCACATTATTAGTGTCTGACAACAATTTAACTAAATTAATACTATTTCCTGGTAAATTTTTTACAATAATTAAAGCTGAAAATCTAATCGGTGTCAATAGATACCTTGTTTAACTCTAACTCTCCAACTGAAAGGAGAACCCCAACAACCACCCATTCTCCTTCTCTCTGCCTCTGGAAAAATCTGTCTGTCGTTTCTACCAATCCACTTTATTATTTGCTAAACCTTTTTTCTTAATCTCACTCCATTTTTCAAGTCAAGCTTAGATTTATTTATTTATTAATTACTGCATTTTATTTTATATATATATAGATGATACACACAATTTAATATTGAGGTACATGTTTTTTCCAGCTCTACTACTAGACTGCTCTATTGCGCTCACTTTCTAGCTGTGTTCACTTTTCTTTCTCGGTAATGTCTATGGCTTCATACTCTCACTAGTTCCTTTTCTTTACTCAATCTTCACAGAAGAAGAAGAAGAAGAAGAACAAAACCAAGAATGGGTGTTACTGTTGGAGGACCTCAATTTCTCTTTCTTTCTTTATGTGCTCTCCTTCTCCTCGATGCCTCTACAGCCCAGATGCCAGGTTTTCCTTTTTCCCAGTGATTTTGTGATTTTCTGAAAGTTGAAACTTTGCATTTTTAGTAATAATCTGAATAGGGCTCTGCTTTAATTGGCTGTTTACTACTCCTATGTTTTAGGTTGATTCTTGTATCTGGCTGAAATTCACTCTAGATTCAGTTTTTTTACCTTTTACTCCCATTACTTCGTTAGCGGAAGATTTAAGACTCATTTATTATTAAATTGTTTAAAATTTTTAGTTCTTACTTATTTGGACTTATTATTAGGAAAGATTTTGATTAGAGCAAAGAATTCTAGAAATTAATGTGTGTGTATTTTATCTGAGATGCTTTCGTTATTAATATTGTCAGTGAAGTGTATATCTGGAGCAGGGAAGTATTTTCAATAAAGTTTCAACTTTGAATGAATTTGTTCAGATTCAACCATGAAGTGTCATTTTCAAGTAGTTGTTCTTTAGAGTCTATAAAGAAGTGGCTATGAACTAATAGGAGTATGCCTGTTGACTTATTTTAAGACTTTCTCCGTTTTTTAAATGTTCCCGTAACTTCAGATTTAAGCTGCTATAGGTATGGGAACAATGTGGCCTGAATTGTAGTAGATATTTGAATGACACTGAATTCAACACAGAAATTTTATGTAGTGGTAGTTGGGTCTATTGTAAGCAGGGAAATGTTTCCCAAGTCTTTGCTGGTTAGGGCTAATGCTCTTATGTAAGCCTGCAAACTTAAATAGTTTCAAGGAAGTTCGAGTAATCTGGGATGATGCCACATGAAGTGCCCCTGGCTTGTTAAGTGTCTGGTTTTCGTATTAGATAATGACACTATGCAATGACCTTTTCTTTGATATATCTAGCTCCAAATTCACATAGATGACTTGCTGAACAGTATTCCATGGTAGAATCTTGCACTTAATATAAAACTTTTGATGGTCTCGCGGATGTTCTCTTACTTTAGGTCATGTTAGTCGGATGCTTTGATTTTTGAAATACTATTGAGTTATTAAAGTTGGGGTGGTGAAATTTTTATTATCCTTTTGCATGTTATGGTTGCCTTACAAGAAACTGGGCCAACAACTTATTATAGACCTGATCATATGATGCAGGATTTGTAAGTTTGGACTGCGGAGGTAATGATAATTTCACAGATGATCTGGGCCTCGAATGGGCTCCGGATAACCAAATGATATATGGGCAAATTGCCACCATATCTGTAGTCAATGAAACTAGACAGCAGTACAATAGTCTGAGATACTTCCCAGCTGATAATAGGAAGTATTGCTACACGCTCAACGTCATCCCTAGGACTAGATATCTCATAAGGTCAAGCTTCTTGTACGGGAACTTTGATAACAATAATGTGTACCCCAAGTTTGATATTTCTTTTGGTCCTACTCCCTGGGCTACAATAGTCATATCAGATGCTAGTACAATAGAGGTTCAGGAGCTAATATTTCTTGCTACGGATCCAACTATCAGCGTTTGTTTGTCAAATGCGACCACTGGACAGCCCTTCATATCCACTCTTGAGCTCCGGCAATTTAATGGCTCGATCTATTATAATCTGTTTGAAAACCAGTTTTATCTCAGTGTGTCGGCAAGAATAAACTTTGGTGCAGAAAGTGATAGCCCTGTGAGGTACACATGATGTTTCAATTATTCTGCTAGTAGTTATGTTGTTTTTGAAGAATAGATTGTATTTAAAGGGAAATTTATTGGTACAGGTATCCTGATGACCCGTTTGATAGGATATGGCAGTCCGACTCTGTCAAAAAAGCGAACTATCTTGTTGACGTTGCCCCTGGAACAGAAAGAATATCGACCGATATGCCAATTGATGTGAGTGGTGGCGAAGCACCTCCTCAGAAAGTTATGCAGACAGCTGTAGTGGGCAGAAATGGGTCGTTAACTTATCGTTTGAACCTTGATGGGTTTCCAGGTTCTGGTTGGGCTTTTACTTACTTTGCTGAAATTGAAGATTTGGGGCCTCGTGATACAAGGAAGTTCCACCTATCACTTCCGGGTGATAATCAGCTGTCCAAGGCTATTGTGAACATCCAAGAAAACCAAGGAAAGTATCGTCTTTATGAGCCAGGATCTTACAACATCTCTCTACCGTTCGTGTTATCTTTCAAATTCCTAAAGACACCTGATTCTACTATGGGCCCTCTCTTAAATGCGATGGAGATAAATAAGTATCTAGAGAAGACTGATGGCTCTCCAGATGGTAAGACTTTGTGAATTTATCAAACACTTGAAGTTTGTGTGCAATCAAATCTTTTCAACACTTAAAACAATGCAAACGATGATCATGACTTATTCCTTGTTAGATCGACGAGTGATGGTTGTGTTAAATTCTGAATTCCGCACTTGTCTATATATTCTCTCAATCAAACCGCTTCACTGGAATAATGAATTGCAGGTGCACTTATTGCGGCTGTAGCTGCAGCTTATCCTTCGGCTGAGTGGGCATTGGAGGGTGGTGACCCGTGTCTTCCTGTTCCATTGTCATGGGTCCAGTGTAGTTCAGATGCCCAACCAAGAATAACATCCATGTAAAACATGAATATGTGCCATAAAGCCTTTATTTGTTTCTACTCTTTAAGTGTTTTTATTCAGTAATTAATCATGAAATTATCTCATGTACCATTTCTGTTCTGGTGCAGTCGTTTGTCAGGGAAGAACTTGACGGGAACAATTCCGTCCGAATTGACGAAGTTGGATGGCCTTGTTGAGTTGTAAGTTCATAGATCAACCATTGCTACATAGACTTCAGTTGTTCATTCCCTGTTAACTACCAGATGCTTTAATTTGCACTTTCGATGTAAACTTGCATTTTGTGCAGATGGCTAAATAACAATTCGTTCACTGGTTCGATTCCTGATTTTACCGGATGCCCAAACTTGAGAATTATGTAAAGTGCAACCCAACAAGCTCACTTTTATTTTATTTTATTCTGTTTTATGTGCTTTGCAGCAATTATTAACATCTTATCTCTTACAGACATCTCGAGGATAATCATTTGACTGGAGGGGTTCCTTCATCTTTGGAAGATCTGCCAAATCTGAGAGAATTGTAAGTTGTGTGGCATTTTTAATTTTTTACTGGAACACTTGCAACATATATTTAATAAGTCTATGTAGTTTAAACATTCCCTTGTCTTGTCACTTTTACTTTAATTAATCTCATAGATTGAACTAATATCTTTATTGGTGACTAATTATGCAGGTATATTCAAAATAATATGCTGTCAGGAGAAGTGCCATCTGAGCTTCTTAATAAAAATCTGGCTTTGAAGTGAGTAAATTTTTATACAAGTGTAGGAACATGATATCATATTCTATAATGTTTACAACTTGTGGATTTATTCATTGCGTACACTAGCTTGCAGTGGACGTTTTTAAACACAGTTCTCTGTTTTCCTTCTCTTTCCTTAGGTTCTGCAAATAGTACGAATTGGGTGACTGCCAAAACATGTACATGCTTTTGTAGTATTCACTTTATTTAATAGTTTAGAGCCTTTAGGCCATCCTTTATTGTGTTCGTAGAGGGGATGTATCATGTTGTAAGAATTTATGGTATTGGTATGCAATAGCTACGGATGCTTTTTTAGTTGATCAATTACACACAGAAGTTTTCATTTTAACTACATGAAAGGAGGACTTCTTTTATGAATTCTGTTTCATTATAGACTCTTTTTGTTGGACTATAATTTTGTACTATGGAAAGTACTGAGAAGTTCCTACTAGTAGGTTAGCCGTTAGCACACTTTAGAAATTATTCATCTGTCTCATTGCTTGACTGTTTTTCATATACTATGTTCCCTGGCTCCTCTCATCAACAGATTTACATTTGTTTAATCTCTACATTTATGACATTTAATTCAGCTATTCGGGGAACTCAGATCTGAAAGAGGGTAGTGGTGGAGGAAACCGTAAGAAAATCATTATTGGAACATCGGTTGGAGCTGCTGCTTTACTTATTGCTACTATTATCTCTTGCATCTTAATATCGAGAATAAAGAAGAATCCTCACAAGCAAGGTCAGAGGGAGACATAGAATCTAATTAAGCGTGCATTATGTATTAGAAACTTAGTTGGAATGATACATCCAATCTGTCTGTCTGTGCTCAGGTAAACTTCAAAATCATTTCTCTGCAAAAAAGCTTGCATCTTCCCTCGGCGATAATGCAGCAGAAGCTGCTCATTACTTTGCGTTACACGAGATTGAAGGTGCTACAAAGAACTTTGAGAGAAAAATTGGATCAGGAGGCTTTGGGGTTGTATATTATGGGAGATTGAATGATGGAAAAGAAATTGCAGTCAAAATTTTGACTAATAATTCCTTCCAGGGCAAGAGAGAATTTTCGAATGAGGTATTAACAGTTGTTATATATAATATCCTTTATTTCATGTGCTTACTTTTTCTTTGAAGGGTAGATCAACTCTAGTGCTGTTTTATTATTTTTGTGTTGTTGTTGGTGCTGGTGATGCTGCTTCGAAAATATCCAGAAAAAGTTAAATGTTGTGTACAAATTCTATGCTAGTTGTGCTCAGTTAAATCAGTGATCATAAGCTTGATTGAGTGCTGTTTATTTTAGTTTGCCAATAAAGCTGACTCTTGCAACTAAACCAGGTGTCTCTCCTCTCAAGGATACATCACCGGAATCTTGTACAATTTCTTGGATATTGCCAAGAAGATGGGAAAAGTATTCTCGTGTACGAGTTCATGCACTGTGGGACTCTGAAGGAACACCTTTACGGTGAGTATTAGTTGTCAGATTTAAAATTGAAGTAAAGTTTGCGTAACTAACCAATATTATGTCAGGCCCCCTAACACATGGAAGAGGTATTAATTGGATCAAGCGCCTTGAGATTGCTGAAGATGCTGCTAGAGGTTGGTTAGCCAGAATGGACTAGTCGTATTTTTCGAATATGCACCCCAACATTGAACTGCTCATTTATGTGCATAAAAAATTGTTAAAAAGAAAAGAGCAGCAGTACAAATGAAGATATCTGATGGTCTCAATCATATTTATTTACAGGCATCGAGTATCTTCACACTGGTTGTGTTCCGTCAATTATCCACAGAGACTTAAAAACCAGCAATATTCTTCTTGACAAGAACATGCGCGCTAAGGTTTCAGATTTTGGTCTTTCAAAACTAGCCGTTGACGGAGCTTCTCATGTCTCAAGCATAGTTCGTGGAACTGTTGGCTATCTAGACCCTGAGTAAGTCTTTGCTTATTTGTTCTGAACCCCATGTGTAACTGTGCGGTAACAAAATTCTGTCTAAGATTAGCTTAGGTCTAAGCACATGCTGGGGTCACAATTTTGTCCAAGTTCGGTAACTATACTACTTCTTCAATCCAGCACATCGTTTGGCTGTTTTGGGTACTTTTTCTTCTTCTTAATCATCTAGGAAAAGTCTCCAGAACAGGCAGATTGATGAGCTTATTTGGCCTAAAACAAAGGTTGCAATCATATTCATAGTTTGTTGCACATTGAGGATTTCAGTTCATTCTCTTCCTCATCCTCTTTTCATGTCATACAGGTACTACATCTCCCAGCAATTGACAGACAAAAGTGACATCTATAGTTTTGGAGTCATTCTCCTGGAACTCATTTCTGGTCAAGAAGCAATTTCTAGCGAAAGCTTTGGTGCCAACTGCCGAAATATAGTCCAGTGGGTAAGATTATATTTTTAAATTACCATACTTCATAAGTTTACTTGATCAAATAACGGCAAGTCAACTCATATTATTTCCTACTCTTCTAGGCGAAGCTACATATTGAGAGCGGGGACATACAGGGAATCATCGACCCTGCACTGCATGAATACGACATCCAGTCAATGTGGAAAATAGCTGAGAAAGCTCTGATGTGCGTTCAGCCACATGGAAGCATGAGACCGTCAATCTCTGAAGTTATAAAGGAGATTCAAGATGCAATTGCAATTGAAAAGGGAGCTGGAGTTAGAGAAGGCAGTTCGGATGAAATATCCAGGCAGTCGGTTCATTCTTCTCTCAACTTGGGTTCGTTGGATTTGGGTACCAGTGAGCATTACCTGTCTATTGATGACTCCATTGCACGGCCAACTGCTCGATAGACTTGTGCTCTGTATTGAAGTACTTGTCTAGTTGTGTTCTTAGGTAATTTGTTTCCTAGTGATCAACTCTATAATGGTGCATTTTGGTATAGTTTCTGAGGTTTGTAGTAGCAGATTTGTTTTTGGAATGTAGCAATTTTTTGATATAGAGAACTGTAAATTCCAACCTTATAACAAGAAAATATATTTGGAATCAATTTACCCCCTTATATTTGGTTTATCAGATCTGAGTTTTCATGATGTGTTCTTCACTGTTCTTTCATTCCAAATATTTAGGTGAAAAATCATCTAGTAGCTACGGTTTAGGCAGCGAAGTTGTAGACACCTAAATTGCTTAACACAACATCTGAAATACCAAGTTAAAAGCGAACGGAGTATAGCAGTGTTAGGAGTGATTTTGTCCCATATATGCAGTCTATCTACTTGTTCTGCCATTGTTGTTACGTTCTTCATCAACCCTGTGCTCTACTTCTGTTGACCTACAGATACTCAAAGGCATGTGTGTTGCCTGCTACTAACATAAACAAGAACCCATACATATTGAACAAGTGAATTATCTTCAACAGATACTCAAAGGCCTGTGTGTTGCCTATTACTAACATAAACAAGAACCCATATATATTGAACAATGAACAAGTGGCTTAGCTTCCTCACAGAATCGATATGCTTGTTATTTGATTAGGAATAGCGGAATTGTACTTTGAGCAAACCGGGTTGATTTCTGTCTCCTTGTTTTGTTCCTTATGAAATATTCAACAGATAGAAATCAATTTGATGGAAATTTGAATTTCCACAGTTGTTGATTGATTACATGAAGAAAATCACAGAACATGCAACCAAAGTCTCGTTGTTTCATATTGTATACTGCATGTAAAACAACTTTGCTTTTGTCCCACACAGTTAGAATATAAAAAGACCCCAAAAACTAATATATAAAATTGCCATCTGCTCCACTTCTGAACTCATACCTTTCTCGGCCTTTTGGCTAAGATCAAGTGTAGTATCTGTTCTTATCAGTTTAATATCTGATATGTAGCCCATTGGGCTACAACGATATTAATCTAATTTTTTTAGGGGGAAGAGTTGAATGTGTAGCTTGCTGCATGGGCTCTTTGCGCGTCGCCCATGCGTTGCACTATTGCACGGGCCTGGCGCACCCCGCCTAATTCAGTCAATATATTTCGGCCCAATTGTATGAGGCCCAACTTAATGCTCATGGGTACTTTCAACTAAGTTATGTTTTTATCAAGAAAGCTTTTTCTGTAGAAAGCTAAGCTGTACTCTGGATTTTGGTTAGCCTCATGTTCTGAAAGAATACAGCTTTTGGATATATTTTGATTGAAATTAGGTAACTTCGATGAAAGCCAACCGTGATGTTTTGAAATGGTTCTATTGTTTGCTGTTTGTGGAAAGTTGGCATCCTTAAGATGAGAAACTTACGCCAATCCATA
This sequence comes from Plantago ovata, assembly GCA_028274465.1. Taxonomy (NCBI): domain Eukaryota; kingdom Viridiplantae; phylum Streptophyta; class Magnoliopsida; order Lamiales; family Plantaginaceae; genus Plantago; species Plantago ovata. Next base: position 18,098,704 of record CM051455.1, read on the forward strand.
TTTTGAAAGTGCAAGCACCGAAAATAGGTTGAAAGAGTATCTGCTCAAGATGATGATACTCAAAGGAGAAGGGAAGCCCATTTATATATCTGAGTTTGCAATGTGATTCTTGGATTGTAGCAGATTTAATTCTTACGTATAGTATGAAATCTTTCGGTGAACCGTAAACTTCTAATCTTGTTGTGGAAGTGGATACAGCCTCGAAGAGTCCACGACATTGATCTGCACTTGTTAGGCTCTTGGGATTTTGCTGCTACGGTTCTTGTAATGATTTGTACCATTGTGTCTAAACCAAGTAAATGAGATAGTGGGTGATTTCATGTTAAATACATCCCTGGGTATTTCCTTCGTCACTATCCAAGTATCATTTTGCATCTTCTAGAGTATCACGAGCCACTAATGAAATGGTATTTGCCAATTAGCAAGTCAAGAGAAGACTCGAGGAAGAACAAGTGTTTATTGCCCAGAGCATTCTAGCTATGTTCTTCATCGACTCTTTCTTTCACGCATAAGGTATCAAGATCTGAATTTATTTTTTTTGCTTTGCAAGTAAATTAGAAAACATGCAGCTCTGTTGAGTGTTCATTGTTTCATCAATTTTTTGTTCATTGGTTCTGTTAGACTAGATAATTATGAATAACTACTTCATCTAGTCTAACAGAACCAATGACCAAAATATAAAGAGATACAACAAAGTCCTATATACAAGGAGACTAGATGAAGTAGTTATTCATAATTATCTAGTCTAACAGGTTCTAGCTATGTTCTTCATGGATTAGCATTAGTTATGTTTTGTGAGTAAAGAAGAGAACACGTATAATCTATGTAGTGATTTTGTGGTGTCAACAAAAGAAATAAGATGGTGAATGGTAAGGGAAGGTGAAGAACTGAAGCTGTATTAGTAACAGTAGTCTTATCCCATATGGTTTAAAAGTAAGAATCATATTGGATGAGGATGTATATAGAAAGCGGGCAACAGAATGGTAGAATCACGCAGCCGCGCGATAGGCACATAGCGAACTATTCTTTCGCCTTTTACTAAAGAATACCGTGTGCTTGTCGCTTTAAAGTGGCATACGCTATTTTTTGGAGGTAGTTTGCTTCTGCAAACACCCAACAATTAAGTTGAAACTTATTTAATCGGACCTCCATCTGTTTTGGCCAAGAGGCCTGTTTTCGTGCGGCCCTTGATTGAAATTCTGGTCGAAGTTGCATAAATTCTAGTCGAAGTTGCTATTAGTAGTGTCTATCTGAACTAAACAGCAAAAACTGAACATGAAGTGAGAACAAAGTCAATTACTAACTTGCTACATGTGCAGTGAAACTACTAAGATCTGAACATTTAAACTTCTACTTAGCTGTCTGCTGATTCAAAGCCAATTGACTTGTTAAGTGCATAAATCGAGAATTAATGTATCTCATACTTCTATATTAGCCAAAGTTCAAAAAACGTTATCCCACATCAGATACGTACAATTGCTGAACAGGGATATGGATAAATGTGCGAGAAGAAGCTTTTTGGTACCTATCTTTGCGCTTGGGGCAATGATGCAGCTAGTGAGGTACTAACCGAGGCGCGTCTATTGCTGGTTGAAAACTATTTCCAAACCCCCTTGGGCCTGGGTTCGTCCTAGGCCCTTGAGAATTTTTGGATGGGCTCCATAGGAAAGCCCTGCATTTTTAGTTCAAATATTTTGTATAAAATTCTGGTAGTCTCGTGTTAACTGTTCACCAGCAAGTTTCTTATATTTTCACTATTTGAGAGCATTGCTAGTTCATCTTTGAGAATGATGAAGCTGGTCCGGAATGGTAATGACGAAATTTCTACAGCAGAATGGAACCGGAGACTACATCTACACTAAAGACATCCAGAGCCAAGAGACTGGCGTAGTCCATGTACTAATGCTAGTTAAAAGTCATCCAGAGACGAGAGATCTGTTGGTTGTTGCCATGGAAAAGCTGAATCAAGAATTGTTCTCTGAAGGATGAGAACAACAAAAACTCCTCTTGTAATCTGAGCAACAGAACAATATTGGTAACTTAATTAGTATCTAGTTGAAGTAACTTGGTGAGTTATTGAATAGTCAACAATAATAGTATATTGACACGCGGATACCCGCGTGATAAAGTGTGATCGAATTTTAAAAGTCGATAGATTATAAATTAGTGCACATGAAACTTTCTAGGAATGAGAAACAAATAAATTTATTAAATAAATTGTAGTTAATTGAAATTTTATTAATATGTTCGTAATATCTATTCTAGTGTATGTTGTTCTACACTTCTTCTACATGCTATTCTTTATAATTTTTAATTAAATATTTAAATTAGAAAATAATTAAGTAGTTGGGGAATCTATTTTTTTGAACTAATAACTACTTTCAACATTTATTAGTAGAGATGTGCTAATCAATTCAAAGGACATGAAACCAGTACACTAACATGTGCGTAATTTGTTTTTTGGCCTAACCACAATTTTTATTATAGAGATCACACATTTCATAAAAATGTAACATATAAATCCCACTTGGACGTTACAACTTAGATATACCATAACAAGTTAACAACCATGAAAATGCAGATTGGTTTATACACTCCATTATTTCTGTAATCCATCCGGAAATTTCAAACTGCTACGCCTTTTTGCTTATGCAGACGTGAAATCCATTCAGAAATTTCAAACCGGGAGTTCTTACAATTTCTCCGCCTTTGATTACTTTCCACCTGATAGATATAGCAAAAAAAATTAGTATTGAAGCCACATATTACTCTCACATTGCGATTTAACCATAATTTTGTGAAAACATTATTAATGATATAGATCACTATGTATATACTGGTCTTACTTGTACTTGGTCACTAAGCAATGGAAAAAGACAGCCATTTGGACCTTAGTGAAATCTGCCCCAATGCACAATCTCATACCGCCTCCGAAAGCCATGAAGTTTCTTGACCCGATGCTCGTATCTAATCCCTGTATCAATTATTGATCATGATTAATAATTGAGTAACATTAACTTTGAATATGCGAAGACTGGATGTACATACATCCCATCGCCCAGGATTGAAGTCAAGCGGATTAGGATACCTTTTTGGGTCTAAATGCACTGCTGGAGGACATACCATGACAGACCAACCGGCTGGTATTGTATAGTCTGATGATCAACCATTCATCATGCATGTTATGATATGTTCGGTTTCTAAAACTGAGTTATAGTTGATTGAATACAAACCTTTAAATTTGGTATCAACCAATGCTTTCCTGAAAATGGCAGGAGCTATGTTTGCCAGTCTCAGAGTTTCATTAATCACCTATAAATCAGGTTTGTCAATTCCCTGTGGAAAATATCAAAATGAATGCAAAAAAAGTTAGAAGTATGATAGTTAGTTTGATGATGATATGATTCACCTGAAAAGTGAATGTCATTGACTTGTACTCCTTCCATGTTAGTCCTGAATCCGGATCTTCTCTCAAGTTCACTATTGTCTCATGCTCTTCCTGTAAACCGACATGAAATTAATCACAACGTGATGTAAATATGTCTTCCTAGGTAAATGTGTGTCTTTCTTATGATATTACTAAGAATAAAATCCTACTGTCAATTTTCGCAACACCAACGGATGGTCAGCTAGAAGCTTCATAGCCAGAGTTGTTGCGAGAGAAGTCGTCTCATAGCTTGCGAAGAGTAACACAAACATCAAGTCCAGGGCAATTGACTCTGTTAGTATTGTATCCTTTTTCTCAAGTTCTTCAAGCACATAATCAATGAAATCACTATGTATTGCCTGTGGCCTTTTTCGCCTTTCCTGGAATATGGTCTTCAATGTTTTCATGGATTTCTTCCTTCCCTGATAGAAATATGACTTCATCGAATGATGCAGCTGATAAATTGCATTAAACACTATAACAAGCATGCATGTTTTAAGCCAATATATGTATACCTGTAAGCATCTGTAATAGGCAGTTCCAGGAAAGTTGAGAGGAAATGAAACCAATCCATCTATGAAATCCACAAAATTCCTCCTTAGAATGTCGCACGACTCCTCTGAGTCATAACTTATCAGCTTCTTTGCAGTCGGTCCAAATATCATCTGAGCACGTTTATTTCGTTTAATATAATGAATGTCATAGCTCGATCAATCTACTGTTTACAATAAAATATGAAAAAAGAGCTATCATGGAAATAAATTATGGCACCTTTGCAATTGCATCCTTGAGTTCAATACACTAGGATTGCTGGACCAGTTTTTTAAGGTGATTCTTGATTGGTTTTCGACGTCTGTGATCATCTGTTTTAAGGCTTTCAGGACCAAACAAATTGGGGACCATGTTCTTGAAGTACTTATACATGAATCCATGAAGTGTACTGAGATTTTCTCTTCCAAAAATTTCAGTGAATGTGTCTGGATACCAGCTTTGAAACAATTGTCCCTCTTGTTGAAAGACAAAATAGTTGAAATCTCCATCTGTGGAAACAACTATTGGCACTCCTACTAGGCTAGTCTTGAATATTGGCCCATATCTAAAAAAAAACCAACATCTCGTGTATTTATATATATGGTAAAAACTAGGTTGTGTTAGATCATGTGGGGTTGAATGTATAGAGGGGGAGGCCAAGCTGGTCACATTTTGAATTTGAAGATGGGACCAAATTACTATCTTCTTTAAACAAAAATCAAATTCCCCAGCTAACAAAAAAATACACAGTGACAATTAAAAATTAAAAATAGAGTGTGATATGTTCTTATGAAAAAACAAATATTATTAAGGCAAATATTATTAAGGCAAAGCGTTTATATTATTATTAATACAATTGACTTTTTTATTTTTTTAAATATTGAATTGTACTTTGCGTTGATTTTGCTAAAAAGGCCAAGTTGGCTGAATAGTTTGGCAAGAAAGATTTCAACAGGTACGCCAAATAGATATACTTATACAGATATTTGATGAAATTTGTTGAAAATAGAAGCACGTGGATACCAATTTGGACGGACGAGTAATTATTAGGTACTACACACACATAGTACAACCGAAATATGTTGGTTGAAAAAGATGAGATCCGGCGTACTACCCAGACTACGAGTGCACTTAACTAATTAGCACTTACCGCTGCATCCTTTGCTTGACAAAGGGGGAAATATCAAATGTCGCATCTGAAGTGAAAAACTGAAGAGTCTCTCCGATGAACGGCAACCCCATTGAACCTGGTGGCAGATTGAACTTGCAAGTCTGGTTTTTCCTCCATTTGTAAACCAAGCTTGTTACTATAACAATTAGTAATACACTTCCAATGTACATAGCTATTACTGACATATTTTTATTAAGATGTATTTACCATTTGTGAATAGAATGCATGAGAAGTGCATGCTCCGTATATATAGGCGAATAGGTACTATGCTACATCATCATGCTCTTCAACCCTTGGGTAGAAACAGAAAGATCCCACATTCCTATCCTGTGTTAGGTAGAAAACTGAATGAATGCATAACGAAGAATATGCAATTGAGTCACATACTTACCTGGACGGGTTCAATGAGTTATCAAGAAGGCCCATGGACTAGGTCGGTGATCTCCATTGCACTTTGGAGGGGTGCCCGCCTAAGGTGGAGCCTATGTCATAATCTGTTGCTTCGTGTGGCCCCTGGCCAATTTTAGCCTGAACTCTTATTAAATGGCTTAGTCTGAACTCTCAAAGGCCTGTTAAAGGTCTTAAATCTGAACCCCAAAATCCAAGAGAACCAAGGACCAAATCCTATGTGAAATTTTTATGTGAGCTATAGGATTTCCCCACCAAAAGGCATACAAGCAATAATAGAACATCTCAAATCTGCACTTGACATACCGGAAAGTGTTGCGCGATAACAAGAGAGATCTGAGCATCCTGCAGTCTTGCTGTTGATATTGTCAAACCAGTTAACTCTTCGGAACATCACTACGGAAAAAAATGAAAAAGCACTTCAGAATCTGGGGTTGGCTACTTGGCTAGCTAGTTAACTAAAGGTCCAGAGAAACAACACCAGAAACGTAACCTCACCAATCACCATAGACTCCATGATATCACCTGTTCATTGTTAGCAACCCCCAACTCCATTGCTGTCAAAATTTGTATATGTGTACTGTTGCTACCTAATGACAGCCTTTTGCAGCCTGGAACTTAGTATTGCTCATTTTATGTGTGGTATTTACAAGGTCAAAGCATTGTTTCTTGTAAAAATTATAAAAGAAATGCAATCGAAGTATCTGATAGGTCAAGGGATTTGGCAAACAAGAGGAGTACTTCTCAGATCAAAAGTTAAACCAAACACTCTTAAACCAAAAATATAAAGTCTAGCTACTAGTACTTCTCAAGACATAAATTGAAGTTTATTGAATGTCGCGTGCCATTTGCATTCATCGTTAGTGGTTACAAAAGAATTTATCCAAACAAATCCAAATTTACTAGACAAACGAAGGTAAAAGGTGCAGATGTAAAGTAGATACTTAAACTTGAATCTTCCCTTGAGGTAGAATGTCTCGAACTGGTGATACCTTCATATATATGATTTATCTGCAACATCATGGGAAGCTTTCTCACTATTTATCACATATATATCCAGCTGCTTTCGCTCCTCTTAAGCTGCTTATATATGAGATGTATATGGAATACTCTGGCTAGTCCTTAAAATATCACATTGACATTCAAGTCATCATCAATTCATCTTTATATTCGATGCTTACAGTCCGATTTGGTGTGTTAAGTTTCGCCTGGGGCCAGAATGATGAATTTCATTCGTTGTACTCAGTCTCGATGGTCAAGCCATACGTTATCATCTTGGAAATAAGAGCTTCGACAAGATTTGGGAGTTTAGCACCAGTGATGATCCTTTGATCAACCTTACAATTTTTGTCAGATTGATACTTTTCGTTACGTTGAGTCAATTTATAGTGTATAAATTTCTTGTTCACTTTCATTGGTATAGCATGAACTGTCAGTGTTCAAACACCAACCAGATGAATGTTTTGTTTATATTCTTAATCCTAAGGATTGACAGCTTCTCATCTTCTTTCCAGATGTAACCAAAAACAACTTTCTCATTTCGGTTCAGTAAAAGCATGCGCGGCTCACTATTGAAGTATTAATGATGGCTCTTCACAAGTAGTCCTCTATGATCATTATTATGTTATAACGAATTGACAATTAAGAGTCTGTTTGATTCGCTTGAAATTTTTTAAACTGAATTGAACTTAATAAATCTGTATTGAACTGTACTGAACTTAATTAATCTGAACTGAACTGAACTGGATTAAACTTATTTGAAGTATAAATGTTAACTAACTGAAATTAAAGTGAAATCAACATAATCTAATTGTAGTATGTTATTAAAGATTAATGCGAGCTTATTCTATAGCTTTCTAGAGTATATTTTAATGTCTCAAATCAATTATCAATGCATCATCAGTGTCATATTTCGTTAGAGCCAAGTTATAATTTCCTATAGCAATTATAGGCGCATAACTCAGTTTTAGGATTTCGATCCGCACAATGACGAACTTTTAAATGTTAATGGGAGTCAATGCGATACTTCCTCTCATACTTAGTATATATGTTCAATCTATCAAATTCACATTATCGTGTTACGGTGCTTACATTTAACATCCTTAACATCATCTATAGTAAATAAACTCTAGAGGACTTGGAGCGAGTATTACCTGGATTACAAAAACATTCTTTAACTATTGAAATCAGCATCCATTCTTTAATATATAATTAGAATTTTCCAAATTAAGTGGAAATGTGGTAGGAAAAAGCACATCGTTGTCAATGAAAATTTGACATCTACCTTTATGAATCAACTAGTCGACAACAAAATTAGTTTAATACTACTAGTGCAGAAATATTTGATGAGGGAAAGAAGAAAAAAGGAAGCCCACATATAGGGAGGTAGTCATTAGTAGTAGAAAATAGAAATTATCCTTATCATGATTTGTTCCCAACACACATCCACTAAAGAGTAAAGGAAGATATATAATTAATGTCTAAATCTAATTCTCAAATCCTAAGCAAAATATATACTATTACTTTTATCATTATAATCATGAATATACTTAGATAATTATAAGGTAATCCAGTAAAAGAGAGTTGAGATGATAAACGAGAGGTGCATGGTTTGATCCCCAACGAAAATATAAAGCGGTTTAGGTGTGGACATATAAGTTGTATAGAATATTATATAGCAGTAATGTAGAAGTAGTTGTAATATTTTCCGTTAAAAAAAATGACAATATACTTCTTTCCTCCCATGAAAAATATGTCGTTTTGATTTTTATATGGATTTTGACTACAAATTATTTTTAAAATACATATCATGAAAATATGGTTCATGTTATGTTTTATAATATAACTTTATTAAAATTTTATCCTGCATGATTTAACATTAAATTTGTGGTCAGAGTCGATCCTAAAAGGTAATATGACACATTATTTATGGAACAGATGATGAAGTATATAAATATCATGTGTCACACACTCACATGTACAATTCATTCTCAACATCTCTCTTTTCCTCTCAACCTCATTCAAACCTCTCATCTTATAAATCAAGATTTGATAAACTCATTGATCAAAATTATTTGAGCAAATGAGCAAAATATGCATATCAAAGTGTGTAGTTGACACAAGAATCCCAGTTCGGGCGACTTATGTGAACCTCTACAAGTGGCCGGAATCTGACGTTGAGTTTGTAAAATCTGCCACTGCTAATGGCGGAGCAAGGCTGCATAGTAAGGTGGTCGATAGCATCTCATGCAGACAAATGTACCTTAGGAGCTACACGTTTTCGAGGAAGGAGACGGTGCCTGAAAAGACGGTTAAGTGTTTCGGGCGGGTTAAGGAAAAGGTGGTGGCGGGAAAGAAGGAGAGTGTGAGGCGGCAGAAAGTGCGGAGGCGGCGGGGCATGGTGGTGGTTAGGCGGGTTAAGGAGTTCTCCCGGGCAACATTGAATGCTATTTTCCGGAGGTTATTGTTTTGCACGGCTTCTGTAGATGTGGTTGATACCGGTGTTGCTTAATTACTATAGTTAGCAAATTAAATTAGTTTTTTATTTTTTTTGGCTCTCTTTCTATATGTATGTGGTTTTTATTTTTCTAATTATTGTTTGATGCTTTTATGCTGATTCCTATTGCTATTATATTATTGTTGTTGTACTATAAGGAAAATGAAATTTACATATACTTATTTTGGAGTTGATAGTGATAATAAATGTAAAATATCGGTTGGAGTTCGAGTAAATAATGTTGGTGTATTGTACATATACATGTGTTTATAGAGTTTTTTTTAGATATTAGGTGCGTAATGAATGATAGTGTAATACACCCTCTAATATAATATGTATGTTATATGGTTTAATACTATTTATCATCCAAAAAATTGAGATAATGAAAGTTTGGTGTAGACTTAGTGGTGTGCAGATTTACATGATGGAGGAGTACGATATCATAAACTTTTTTACCAGGCGCATGGCATGGAGTATGATTAAATTACTTGGGGAAAGAAAGGTGAATTTGTATATAGCTTAATGGCAAAGCATGTAAAGTGAAAAGTTAGAAGAATAGATGTCGTGACCGCAATTAGTGGAAAAGTACGTAATCATGATAAATTGATAAAGAACACTGTTCAATTAGTAGTACTAAAACAGCTAAAACTACTTTGAGTTTTGACTGTGAATTGCAGGTAAAGTGGTTCAACAAATTAATTACAGTAGCTACAACTGTATAATCTTAGTCAATCCATCTCTCATGTTAGACATATTGTCACATATATTACTACTAGTACTAGTACATATTTTGGAGGCAAACATGTCCAACCATCTAATACCAAACCACAACCCCACAAGATTATAATTCGACTAACTTTAAACTTTTGAAAAATCCTTTAAGACGGAGTTTAAAAGAATTGAAAATAAAACTTATATTTTAATTGAGTAGTACCTTTCGTTTTGATTACTATAGAATGGTTAGGCCTGCAATTTAAGACGATTTATGAAATTTTGATCCGATCCGAATACAATGAGAAAGATGATGGATTAAATCCTCCTCCACTAGCTAGGGTCTACTTGCATGGCTAAAATTTGGTAAAAGATGCACGCATAGATGAGATGATGGTGTGTTATCTGAAAGCCATACGTAAAAGCTACTTATTAGAATTTGATGACGTCTCATGTTCTTCTTCGATCACCTACACCTTTCTGGCACTATTGGTCATAACATTAACCACAGAAAGTAAAGAAACACGTACGTACACTGTATGCATAAAGATATATACATAATTTAATTTATTATGGGTGGAATTAGATGGATCGGGCTAGTTGATTAGAATTCGAGTAGGATACAACTATTGAAAGCAAGCATATATGCAGTGAAAGCAACAACCAGACTAATTAATTATCCAGAAGATGAAATCATAAATAAGAAATAAATTCATAAATATCGATACCACATACTCCTTCACCCAAAACAATTGTACAATTTGATTTTGGACACAAAAAATAAACAGAAGAGTTAGATATTGAATTATATTGATAGATGTTGATTTTACTTTATTAATGATTTGTAACCACTAAAATATGTTGATGGGATATAACATTATTATAACTTCGTCCAAATATGACAAATAAATGAAATAGTTGAATTATACCGTACGTCCAAAATAGCAAAATGGTGCAACTGTTTTGGGATGGAGAAGTACATATTAAAGAGTGCTTTAATTATTTTCGTCTTAAAAAATTTAATTGAACAGAATGGTTGAATTGAATTTATTATTTTGTCTAAAAAACAATTAATCAGGTTTGGACTAAAATAAATTAAAATAAATCTGAGCTTAACCGAATAGTTTTATTTATTTTTGGATGAGAAGAACACATACCGCATACGTATAGCCTTACTTCATTCAACAATGCACATTTTTTTTCCAGAAAAAGAAAAGAAGAATGAATATAAGTTGCCATGATGTATACCACCACTAGTAATAATAGCCCACCTATGGTTAACATGGTCCAGACTCCAGAATTCCCGGCAGCCTTCCAAACTTTCCTTCAAATCAAAGCCACTACCAATTCACCGCCCATTATTTTTCTTTGGCACCACAATTAAATGGAAGCAATAGAAGTAAAAGTGTGTCATCTGTTGCCTGTTGTTGCTGGCTTTATATTAAACGACACATTGTTTACTAGATTCTCCCATCGTATTTAATTTATCGTTTACTACTCTTGTATTTTAATCTTTTTAACTTCTTTTTTTACGTTCCATTAGAAAGTGTAAGTAAAAGTTTGTCATGAATGAAAATAGAGCACAAAACCTGAAGAAAAAATAAATACAGAGAAAAATATATACATAGTAGACAGTAGGTATTTTGGCAAAATGTTTGAAGTTTTGGGTACGTTTAGTTACATTTTCTCCTTCGATAAAGCCACTGTAATAGTGATCTCAAGTCTTTTTAATTTCATTTTGAAAAATGTTGATCAGCCAATTGAAGTGTGTTTGTTTTCATATGTAAGCACTAAATTAGCTTGATTACGAAATTCTGTGCGTTTGGAAAAAGATTTAGAAAACAAAATAGTAATAATACATCCCACTGCACACATTGTACACGACGAAAACTCTAGTGCTGCAATATATAGCTCAGTTAGGCTTTGTTCTTTTCGTCTGAAAATTAATTATTTTAAGTTCAGTTCAGATGCATTAAGTTCAGTTCAGATTTGCCTAATACTCCCTCTGTCCCGCTACAAATTACCCATTTTGACTTTTTTTGGTCAACAACTTTCAACTTTGACTCTCGATTACTCTTAAACTATGATATGATGATAAAATATCTGATAAAACTATATTATGAAATTTTAAGTTCTATATTTTCATAATATAATTTTGTTAAATATTTTACCATTATAGTTTAAGAGTAATCGAGAGTCAAAGTTGAAAGTTGTTGACCGAAAAAAGTCAAACTGGGTAAATTGTAGCGGGACAGATGGAGTAGTATTTTGTATTATAAATAAATTCAGTTCAGTGCAAATCAGTTCAGTTCTATTCGGACGAAGATAACATAACCTTAATCATTGTCAGAGTCCCGCTCATGCCTCCATGGCTTTGATCTAGCTTTCTCGACCGGAAAGCAAAGAAAAGTGGTACGATTAGGGTTGCAAAAAAAGAATCAGACATGTCTAGAAGATGCTGATGAGTGACTTCTAAGATCAGCCTGGTCTTTCATTGAAAGGGTAATGTATATGTAGCCGCACCCAAAAACAAATAGCGGGTACAGGTGCTCAGAAATCAGAACACAGTTTTGCAAATGGGAAGGTTCAGATGGAAGCTCAATGGCAAAATAGGAAAATTTGTTGCTTTGAAAGGAGCACTAAATAGTGAAATAGCTGAAAGATATATCCATAGTCACGGCAGAATCTGGTACGCAGTTGGCAAAAAATATGATGTACACACCAGGGCGGATGATGGGGTAGGAGTGGTTGAAGGAGGAAAGTGGCGGAGGGGGGATATCACAGAAGATGAAGAGGAGCATGTTGTACCTCGTGTCAAGTATGCAGAGGTTACGGTTGGATTGGAGCTCTATGAGGACTTGGATTAGCGATTCCTCAGAAAGGAGAAAGCAGACCAGGGAGACATATCAATTTTGGATGAGTTTACTGGAGACAGAGGAGGCAGAGATGCTGGCCTGGCCTCTGCGGCTTAAATTAAATCGCTCTAAGAGGATAACGGGGCGGTTGTCAGAGATGATCCTGAGGTTTTTAATCTCTGCCGATATAGGGGTAAAGAAGAGAAGGGAGAGGAGGAAGGGTAGTTTCATCATTTTGGTAGGTCAGTTAATTGAAGGTGTTGTGGCAGATTACTGGAGTGATGGCAGAGAGAGGACTTTGAGGTTTTGTAGAGTAAATCAGTAAATTTTCAGTAGTAAGGGTGGATCTCCTTACATGAATGAGAATGATTTCAGATCTATTAAAAAAAGATGCTAATGAAGAGTGGATTTGGTTGCAAGCGTGGAATGAGCGGAAGTCGTGAAAAGTGCAGATTGTGTTTACCAGAATAATGAAGAGCAGGAATTACTGAAGATTGAAAAACAACAATTAACAGAGAAATTATATAGTGGTACTCTCTGATCCAGGGATGATTTTAAGGACTACACAAAAGTTTAAGATAAAAGATAAGTTCGATACAAAATGCAGATAGATAGATAATCAGCTATTTTGTGCTGAACAAACAGGCCAAATCACTTGAATATGACGATGAGTTCAAGAACTACTGCATATGGTATATCCAGGCATTTTGTGCTGAGCAAACAAAACAATCACTAGAATACGAGATTCAAAGATAACTAATTCTGCACAGCCAATATAAAATGAAGTAGCATAGGAAATAACACCAAAATTTCGTGTTACAGTGTAAGATTATCATAGTATCCAAAGGTCGAGGCTACTAGAAGATACATTTCATTGTTCTCTAGGATAAAGCAAAATAAGAAGTGAAATACGAATGCAAATCAGAGCATTGCATGTAATATATATGTATAGAATTGTTGAACAACTCACTTCTTAGATCTTACGCCGGAATGAAAAAGGGCTCACAATGCTCTCCTATCTTCAGAGGTCAAACTCCTCATCCCGAAGAGCCATTTCAGCCGCCTGTTCTTCCTCATCATCAACTACAAAGTACTCATTCTTCTCCACTGGCCTAAACATGTAAAACATGACAACATAGAAAGCAAGACTTGCTATCTCCTCCGCAGCATTAGACACCCACTGATACTTATACGCAGCAATGGTCCTAAGCGCAAACACTACAATCCTGGTGAAGTACAAGTACCCAATAACCAGCACATAAAACTGCCTAAAGAGCGTCAACTTGGCCAACATCCTCGCAGCCTTCCCATCAGTCTTAGACGTCTCCTTCAACGCCCTAATCGACCACACTATCGGGAAAATAATCACACAGCAACAGATAATATCCACCAACAGGAAAACCTGATTCCAAGTCACCCAATCCTTAATAAACGGTCCGGTCTCCCCAATCACCACAGAAGCAATATTAGCCAAAACTTGTAACGGGATCACAATCATCAAAACCTTCTTCTCATTCTCCTGTAAAAACGGCTTCAAAAACGACCACCCTGTGCCGACTAAAACAATAACAGTAAACAGCAACACAACCCTAATAAACTGGAAAATGTAGAACAACACATCCCAACCATGAGGAGTCCCAGTAACCTTAACATAATGCTTATCCTCAGCAGCAGAAAGCAAATTCAAGGCCTTCATAATGACCAACACAGCCATAAGCATATGAATCTTATGCGTAGACGTTTTATTGTTCACACAGATGTAAATCCAGTAACCGAAAAACGCGAAATAGATAACTGAGAAAAGGAAATACAACGACGGCAGCTGAGTCAATCCGGCGGACAAATAGTCCTTAACCTGTCCTCCACTCCGATCGAGGTTGTAAAGCTCAGTTCGCACGTCCATGGTGACGGTCGAATCAGACGCGCAGCTGGCGAAGAAGAGTGAGTACTCATTCGGATAGGTGATCGGATAGGAGTGGTTGAACGAGGAGTGCGGCGGTGGAGACAGATCTCGGAAGGTGAACAAGAGATTGATGTACCTGGAATCCAGGACGCAGAAGGACGGGTTCGATTGGAGCTCGATGAGGACCTGGATCAGTGATTCCTCCGAGAGGAGGAAGAACCCTAGGCGAGAAGGTTCGGTCTCGGCGGAGGACCGTACGGACACGGCGGAGACGGAGATCGTGGCTTGGCCGGTGTGAGTGAAGCCGAATCGCTCGAAGAGGATCATTGGGCGGTTGTCGGAGATGATTTTTAGGGTTTTGATCTCGGCGGAGATGAGCGGGATGAGGAGGGTGAGGAGGAGGAAGGGTTGTTTCGTCATTTTGTTTGGGTGGTGATAGCCGAGCAGTGGTGTTTGAGGATCAGTTTTGTTTATATTAGTGAGAATGTGTGTTCAGATCTCATCTGACATCTCATCAGCTAAAAATCTGATACCGAAAATAAAGTAACGCAAAATATCCTTTGGGTATCAGATCTGGAAACAATGGATTGCATTGCAAGATAGAAAGTCATGTTAACTGTGACTGCTTAACAGAACCATTCAACAAGGTGATGAGTTCATGGTCATGGACAGTTTCATTCAAGTCCTTGGAATTATGATTTTATTCAGTTTTTCCACCTCAGTCTTGAAAGTTTTTAGTGTGTCCTACTTCGTTCTGTGTTAACATTGTGTTTGCTAAACAAGCCGAGTCGAATTTAGTATCTCATAGTTCGTCTTGAGCTTGATGGGATTGTTCAGAGTTTGTCTTGAGCTCGACCACTTATCGAGTCTAACCCAGCCTGACTTGTTAAAATTTTAACGAGTTTTGTCAAGTCGGAACTTATTTAACTCATAATGTAAAGCACAAAATAAAGTACGACTTGATTATCATACCAAATCTAACTCGCACTTTAAGGGGCCGAGCTAAATACTCGTTAGGTCTCGGAACATAACATCACCATCGGGAAGCTAACCTACTTCCCTTCTACTTCGCTGTTTTTAGTATGTACTTGGTCCTTTATTTTTGGTTGCACATTTGAAACTTGTGAGCTAAAGTTGTTTTACCGGTTAATATTTGAACTTTAAAATATGCTTCCTGTTCCTGTGTGAAATTCAAGTATAATAAGAGTGTTCAACTTGTGTTTTGTCTATTTAACTTCCAAGTTAGGTTCAACAAAATATACTTTAGCTTCACAAGCTCGACACAGATTTCATTTGTACTGCCATTTCCGGCAAATAATTGATGACCGACCGTTTGGGGAAAGATGAGATCAGTTACTCCGCAGTTTTCATCCCCACAAAACCAATAGCCCATGACATGTTGGACTTGGGGTCTTGTAACTAATGAAAGCTCAGTTGATGAGCTCTCGCAACTACGAGGATCCCACATTCCTACCATCCATCAAGCAGGCGGAACTTCTAATAGAAAATTGTACATTTGTCTTCACTCCATCTATGAATAATTGTCTCATTTTTATTTTGACCGGACAACTATATTCGACTTTGACTATAAATTACTTTAAACTATATTATTAATCTCACATTAGTACCCTGATAGACGCCCTAATATCATATTTGTTCCCATTAGATCAACAATTACATCCTAGTGCCTGAAAATGGATTTTTGGATTGACTTTGTTGTAATTACACAATTGCCATTGGGTGATCCAAACAAGGTCTTAACTTTCTTTTTATTTTTTCTTTGTTTCTTAAATTACATAATTTCTAAAACTTATTACCCTATAAACTTAATATTAAAAATGAAATATCACAAAAAGTAAAATATATATTAAAAAAAAAAAAATTAAAAAAGATCGGAGCTCCGGTGATCGGAGCTATCGAAACTTCACATCTCCGATTTGGGGCGTGAAGCTCCAGGTCGGAGCTTCACAACCCCAATCGGAGCTGTGAAGCTCCAGCTTGGAGCTTCACATCCCCAAATCGGGGTTGTGAAGCTCGGTCGGAGAGCTTCACTGTCTCCATGAGTGAAGCTCAATCGGAGCTTCACTGTCGGAGTTCTGGTACCGAAAAATTGAAGAAGAAGAAGATGAAAAAAGAAAAAGGAAGAAAATAGAAAAGAATAAGGGTGAAAAGAAAAAGGAAGAAAAAAAAGAAAAAGAAAAATTATGAAAATTCTTATTCAATTTATAAAAAATTATGAAAAAGAAAAATTAAGAAAATCATGTTTTTCACTAAGACTGTTTGGATCAGCCAAAATTCAATAATTGAAAAGTGAAAAAGTCAATTTTGGGTACCAAAATGTAATTGTTAGTCTAGTGGGAACAAATATGATATTAAGGTATCTTGCAGGGTACTAAAAAGATATGGACCCAAACTATAATGATAAAAAAATTAATTGAATTATATTATGGAGATATCGACCTTAATTTTTCATAATATAATTTTATTATTTATTTTACCATTATAGTTCAAAGTCGAACACGGTTGACTAGGCAAATACAAAATGGGACAATTAATCATAGATGGAGGGAGTAACTGGTATACTATATAGTTATCACTTGATGCATGTGAGTATGATTCACCACCAATAATCCAATGCTACACAAATCATAAAATGGTTTTCATATTATAACAGCTTAGATAACAGTATTTGACCTTCATTACAAACCAGACAATTGCACAAATGAATCCTACTATTCTATAACACTTAACATGAAGAAAAATTGACAGAAGAAAAAATGTGACCACAACTCAAATTACAACATTGTTTTAACAAGCATGTCGGCAAGTAACTACCATATGCAACATAGTGAATCTGCTCAGCCTGCAAACCCAGGCACTAATAAGATAACTTATGTGTTCAATTAGTAGAAAACATACATAAATCATAAAGTATTCACAGCACTCAGCAATCCTGAAATCATCTTTAGTACCAAATACTATGGCAAGAAAATTCACATATGTGAGATGTAACATTATGCAAAGATTATACCAAAAACAAACATAAATATGAAAGATGTGGTATGGAATCTTAGCAATTCCACATTCTCTGTAACTCTTATTGCTATTAACATAAATATTATGGGGACAAAAATAAAGAGATCTGATTGGATTCTGCTATCTGCTATTGAAGAAGTTCAGAGTAATAACAAAAAATTGTCCTCAGTAAAAAGAAGACATGAATAAGGGAATATAGGACATGCAAAGTACAGAGCACAACAAAGTCTTGTGTGTGCCACACTACATTCGCAGTACCTCACAGCTGTTATACTATCAAAATTCAACAATATGAGAACTAGAAATGACATACAAATATAATGAAGATTAGCATGGACGGAGATATTGTTACACAAAAGGGTCCATGTGAAAACATAACTGCTAGGAAAAAGGAACAGGAACTCCACGTCTCATGGTAATAGTTGTCCCTTAGAACAAGATCGATTCAGATGCTAAGGGTTGCACCCTGCAGGATAATGCCGGCCAATGTAAAGATGGAGAAAAATCAAGTGACAGGCCACAAGTCCACAACATTGAGAAGAAAAGGCAAGCATAAGGAGGCAATAAACTAATACTAGTAACAATTGACCATTTTTATGCTGAATTAACAAAATCAATTTAGCAGAGTAGGAGAACCTTAGAGAACTAATCAACTAATTGGTGGCTACAGTTTGATGTATAAGGAACATTAACAGAACAACAAAACAGATGGTTATGTAACAAGTGCCAGAAAGCATACAATATAAGACAGAAGGCTGGGTTTCTCTAAGAATGACACGACGAAAGAAAACTGACTGAAACAAGAATACAAATCATACATTAAAGGAAAATCAAGTATATGTATGAATTCATTTAACAAACTCACTATCTGTAATGTAGGTCTGATACGATAACAAAAGGGTGTCATTTTAGGATGTCAACCTTCAAAGGTCAAACTCCTCATCCCGAAGGGCCATCTCGGCTGCCTCTTCCTCGTCATCATCGATGGCGAAGTACTCGTTCTTCTCAACTGGCCTAAACATGTAGAACATCATAGCATAGAATGCAATACTTGCAATCTCCTCTGCTGCATTAGCTACCCACTGGTACTTATACGCAGCAATGGTCCTAAGCGCAAAGACTACAATCCTGGTGAAATACAAGTACCCAATAACCAGCACATAGAACTGTCTGAATAGGGTCAACTTGGCAAGCATCCTCGCAGCCTTCCCGTCAGTCTTCGAAGTCTCCCTCAACGTCCTAATAGACCACACGATCGGGAAAATAATAAGACAGCAGCAGATAATATCCACCAACAGGAATATCTGATTCCAAGTTACCCAATCCCTGATAAACGGCCCGGTCTCCCCAATCACCATGGAAGCTAAATTAGCCAAAACTTGTAACGGGATCACAATGATCAAAACCTTCTTCTCATTCTCCTGCAAAAACGGCTTCAAAAAGGACCACCCCGTACCAACTAAAACGATAACAGTAAACAACAACACAACCCTAATCAACTGGAAAATGTAGAACAGCACATCCCAACCATGTGGAGTCCCTGTAACCTTAACATAGTGCTTATCCTCAGCAGCAGATAGCAAATTCAAGGCCTTCATGATAACCAACACAGCCATAAGCATATGAATCTTATGCACAGACTTCCTATTCTTCAAACAGACCTGGATCCAAACAGCTAGGAAAGCAAAATACAGAACCGAGAAGAAGAAATACAAGGCAGGCAGCTGAGTCAAACCGGCAGGCAAAAAGTCCTTGACTCTTCCACTGCCGTCCAGATTGTAAAGCTCGGTGCGAACGTCCATCGAAACGGTCGATTCAGGCGCGCAATTGGCGAAGAAGAGCGAGTACTCATTGGGGGAAGTGATCGGATAGGAGTGGTTGAAGGAGGAGCGAGGCGGAGGAGAGAGATCTCGGAAGGTGAAGAGGAGATTGATGTACTTGGAATCGAGGACGCAGAAGGCAGGGTTTGATTGGAGCTCAACGAGGACTTGGATTAGGGATTCTTCTGAGAGGAGGAAGAATCCGAGGTGAGAAGGCTCGACGGTGGAGATGGAGGAGAGGACGAGGACGTTGGAGACCGAGATTGTGGCTTGGCCGGTGTGAGTGAAGCCGAATCGCTCGAAGAGGATCATTGGGCGGTTGTCGGAGATGATTTTTAGGGTTTTGATCTCGGCGGAGATGAGCGGGATGAGGAGGGTGAGGAAGAGGAGGAGGAGGAAGGGTTGGAGTTTCGACATTTTTGGGGATCTGGAAGGTGGTGGAATTTGGTGGAGTAGTAAGGACGAAGGTGGTTGTGGTGGTGAACTCAATTTGACGGTTGATTTATCTGTATTCTGTGTGTGTGTGTGTGTGTTAGTTAGATCGCAATTCACTGAGAGAAGGACTATTTTATTTTTTATTTCATTTTACTGGGAATAGAGTCACGTCAGATCTGAAATTCCAATGCCAAATTTTCATACTTTATTAATGACGAAGAAAATTTATTGGGGGACATTTACATGCAAGTCCTCGGAGACTTGTATACTTTTATTAGCATACCCCAATTTGTCAACTTATTGATTTTTTAAATAAACAACCCTAATTTCTGAGAAGGTAAAATAATCAATTTTCAGACCAAGACAACCAAACCTAAGGCCTAGAACTGACTATATACACTATGTTAATCTCATTCGTGTGAATTTCAAGTGTATTATTTTATTTTTTTTAAACGGCAAAGCGATGATCAATAATGGTTCCCCATTTAACCGTGGTGACTCGAGCCCCCGACCTATTGGTTGGAGGTGAAACAAATTACCAACTGAGTTATACTTCGTTGTCAATTTCAAGTGTATTATGCTCGGTGTTTGTGAATTATGTATTCTACTTTTTTATATTAATATTTAGGGTTTTCCGTTTCCACACATTCATCTCATATCATATTCGTATTCTTCAGTAACCGTTTCCATCATGTATTCCCCTGCTTCTTATATATGAGTAATAAATAAAGTAAATCAAAAACAAAAAAAGAGCTTGCTTGCATGAGATCCCCTCTGTGGAACGGTACTAGATTTGTAACAGAAGGCCCACGTAGGGGCGCCACGCAACCCAAACAGCTTTGGCCCGTGGGCCTCATATTAACACCACGTTTTTATCGATCCAATTTGGAAAGTTATAACCAAAATGTTTTGAATTTTACCCTATTTAACAACTTTAGTGCACTTTGGTACGAGGTGTTTGGGAGGGATTTGGTGCGGTTTTGCATCAAATCCCTCCAAATACCTCGTTTGGTACAAGTGCACTCGGCCCTCCGGGCCAAGGAATGTTGAAATCCCTTCCCCGGGCCTTTGTCCTTTTGCTCACTTGAAATACCTAGGGGGTTGGATTTCACAAATGACTCATTTGGAGAATTCAGTCAACTAGTGAAATAACCTTTTTGCCCCTGTGATTAAAAGCTAATAACGAGAATACCACAAACAGACAAGCAACAACTAAACGGATGAACCCCACCGGAAAGTGACGATACTCTTTATTTTAAAACGGTCATAACTTGAAAAAAAAAAAAAAAAAATCACCAACAACTTTATTTTTTCGAGATCGATAAATAGAGACCACTCTTGACTATGTTTAGAGCACCCATATCCGACTATTAATTCTCTCTTAATTAAACTTAAAAAATCTAAAATATATTTTATAATCTGGTGGTTATGTTTCAATTTGATAAGTACTAATCATCCTACTATTATTGTGTTGTAATAAATTTATGCTTTAGCTTCGGTATCATGTGGATAAGTACTAATCAATAATCATGCTACTTCTAATACATTATGCTTTATATAATCTCTAGAACTAATGTGTCAAACAAAAACTGCTTAATATGTTCGTATGTTTTAAGCAATGACGAGTCAAACAACAGTCTGAATATTATTAAAGTAAAACTTCACCATTCCATTCACAATATGGCGTGGCTGTAGGTATTATCCCGACTTCGACTGTCTTGTCTAATTGGTGTTAAACTAGGTTCGAAGTTATATAATCATTAAAAGTTAACACTAATCTATCATACACAATCTACAATCTGGAGGGAAATTTAAACATGTTAATTGACCAAACTGCCCCCTATGTGAAGAATAAAATATATCAGCTATAAGGGTATTAATGTAAATACAGAAAGGTAGTTATAACTACCATTGGGTAGTTATAACTAATTGCACATGTTTCGAAATTCCTCGCACAGAGTTCGAAATACGTCACAAGTCCCTCCTCAACCAAACGAGGTATTTCATTTCAAATCCCTCTAAATCTCTGTTTGTGAAAAATCAACCAAACAACATTTGGAGGGATTTGACACACTCAAATCCCTCCTCCAACCCAAATAACATTTTGGCTCAAATCCATCATCCTAAATCTCCAAATTTGTCATTTTGAACCAAACGCGCACTTAGGTATAAATTTTTCTTTTTGCGCTATACACTATACGAGTATAGGATATTCAATATGGTGCACCCGGAAAACGGGTCTTGCGGATCAAATTCACATTGGATTGTTTGGATCAAGGTCAATGATTTTATTCTGATTTGGATCCGACTGTGTTCAAATTTTGGGTTTTAATAAAATTCGTATGTTGTTCGATTTATAAATTTCAAATCATTTTGAATCATATCCATTTGAATAAACTCAACTCAACTCAAATTTATTATGTTGATCTTGGATCGGATATCAAGTCATAATTTGGATAGTTAGGCTCTGTTCTCTTCGTCTGAACTGAATAGAATGAATCTGAGTTGAACTGAATGAAACTGAACTGAACTTATTTGTAGTATAAACTACTATTAATCAAATCTGAATTGAACTGAACTTAATTAATGCATCTGAACTGAATTAAACTGAACTGAACGTAACCTAATTAATTTTCAAACAAACAGAACATAGATTTAACCATAATAATTCAACATATACTTCGAATTCCAAACGGGTCCAGGTCAATTTCACATAGAGATGTGACGGCAAAACTATTACTTTCATCACATTGATATATAGTTTGTTGGAATGATCCATATTCTAACAACCGGCAATTCAAAATCCGACTCTTCAAGCTGATTTGATTAAATGATTGTACAATTTGTACACATCAATCGAAACTGTCATTAATTGGTATAAGATGTGTTATCACTATAGTACACTATTATTAGCTTTGAGTTGGACATATATCATGTCTATTTGGCAACGGGTTAGAGAAGTGAGATGATATTACTAGTGTATAAGTAAGACATAGAATAGTAAAATTGAAATTTTAATCTAACCCGATAATGTGAAGTTTAGTTTAAAAGGTGAGAAATTTTGCTTAGTGTATGATGAGATGAGAGAGTAAAATTGAAATTGTGAGGCCACCGAGATTGTGAATTCCATGTTTAAAAGCTAAAGATGCCAAACAACATGCTTTGTAGTATTTGATATTGAAATCACCAAAATACTCATAGGTATTTGCCATTCACATTTATTTGCATAATAGGTGGATTTGGATTGATATTCTTTATTTGATCTAAAAAAAATTTTAAACTGATATGAATTGAAGTTGAGTTATGTTATTTTGGTCCAACAAAAATATAATTGACTTGATTTGTAGTTAAAATAAATAATTAAATAAATTTTAACTGAACTAAATGTAACGAATCTATTATGAATTGATCCAAATGCTTTTTCGTATGAAAAGAATAATAAAATCTTATTTAAAATATAAATTTTAACTAAATAGATCGTAACTTAACTTATTTAAAATGACTCAACAATGTGTGTTATCTAAGATGAATCAAACCTACAATAATAATATGTTTTAGTACATCTCATTTTATTTAGCACATGATTTGGGTTGGTATTAGTTCAAAGGTCCCAACTACCCAAAAGAAAGAGACCGGTAGAAATTTAGTTCATATAAAATGAAAAGGAGCAATTTCCATAAGAAAATAGTACAACACCCCTACTAAAGAGACTTACCAGAGGGATAGATAATTGGTATAATTACCATAAAGGAAGCTTCTCCATTGAAGCAGCATTACGCCATTACCTATTTATTGATTCAGAAATTGGTAGAGAAATTTATGACTCTTTTCTCTGCCAAAAGTTTTGGCTATCCCAGAAATCTATATCTCCCTCCTCAATCTCAATGCCGGTCCAAACACAACTAGACTAGTGAACACAAACAAGAAACAGAGAGATCAAGTGGTTGAGCTCAGTAGAAGTAAATAGCAGCAAGAAACAAATTTCAAGAAAATACAAATATTCTGTCTCTCCTTCAATTCAAAGTAAACGATCTTGCTAACAAACAGATATTCGCCGAATCTTCTTCCACACAAGGCGGCCTAATCTTTTTCCTCTCCTTATTCTTCTTCAGCTGTCAAGTCCTCCTACTCCAATCGATCCATCTGTAAGTTTCCCTTTTTACTGTATTTTCTGCCTTATTCAGTCCTATCTGTTGAATCTTGATGTGGGTTTGTCTTAATTCGTCAATTCATGCTGTAAAGTTTCGTTCTTGCCGATTTTACTTTGACTCATTCATACTTCTATTTGAATTAGTACTTTGATTGCATTTTGCTTTTGACTCATAGATAACTCCGACAGAGTGTATCTTATTTTTATGTTCTTGATTATAATTGAATATTGATCTTGTGTCTTGGGTTTTGGTGTGAAGTTGTAGAAAATGAATGTGGTGGGTAGAGTTGGCAGTTTCATCACCCAAGGGGTGTACTCTGTGGCCACACCATTCCATCCGTTTGGTGGGGCGGTTGACATAATTGTTGTTAAGCAGCATGATGGTACCTTCAGGACTACCCCTTGGTATGTACGTTTCGGTAAGTTTCAGGGCGTGCTCAAAGGGGCCGAGAAGCTGGTGAAAATAGAGGTTAATGGGGTTGAAGCTAACTTCCATATGCATCTTGATAATTCGGGTGAGGCTTATTTTGTCTCTGAAGTTGATCCAAATAAGAATGATGGTGATCAGGGTTTAGTAGATTCGGGTAGTTTTGAAGGTAGGAAGGAAGAAGATGTTGATGATAACAATAACACAGAGTTAAGTAATGGGCTTAATGGTAATAGTGAGGTAGAGGTTCAAGATGAACGCACTACTCTTGGTATGGACCGGTTAGAGAGAGCTGATTCGGATTCTGGGCGGATGTACTATGAAATACAAGATGATGAGTCTTCTGAGTATGGTTCCTCTAGATACGATAACATGGATAATAATGGAAATGGACTAGAATCATCTGAGGGTTCAAGTCCGGAAGTGGTTTTAGTAAGTGTGGACGGGCACATGCTGACAGCCCGTTTATCATCATTTGAGAGAAATGTTGAAGATGTGCAGCTAACCACGCCTCAGTTTCACCTTGGACCAGGGCAAGGAACCGAAGAGTGTAACTCGGTTGAAGCTACATTGAATGATGATTATCTGAGTAATCTTTATGCCTCCGAAAGTAAATGTGCTACTGATAATGTGAGCAACGGGCTGTCTCCTGGACACCAGTTAGAACCTTACGAAGATGAAAAACATTTGCATCAGGCTGCTGAAAGTGATAGCAGTCCTAAGGGCACGTCAACTGGCTTGAGGAAGGGTGACATTTTTAAAAGCTGTGTAGAGCTCCCTGAATTGGCTGTACCATCTAATGAAGGGGTTCAGGAAGCATTTGAAAGAACACAAGCTGATGAGCAATCTCCTGCCTGTGAAGATAATAAAGCTACTGCTAGAAGTAAGCACGTTGAATTCTCTCCTCAAGTTTCATTTGAGAACACAAGATCAGAATTATTTCCTGGTAAGAATCATCTATTTGAGCTCCTTGGCCTTCTTGCTTGCAGAAATGCCCCCCCCCCCCCCCCCGCCGTTAAAAAAAAAGTTATGCAAAAATCCACGTTTAGCCATTTTCTTTCCCAGATAGGAAAGTTAAGAGTTTATAAAATCCTAGAAAACCACTCAAGATTTGTATAGCGAAGTGGTTTTGGTGTAGTACTGATATTGTATGCGTTATTATCTGTGTGCACAGTTCCAGTACTAACACAGTTTTCATGGTAATTGCCAACCAGAAGGGCTGGAATTATCTCTGTGCAGCAAATTGCTTTATCCCAGTATGAGTTTGACTGAAGCAGAAGAAGCATTTGAAACAAACCGCCTATCTGCAGAAGAATTTAGACTTTCTGCCCCATACATAGTGAAGAATGAAGAATTGATTGTTAGAGTACAAGGAAAGTACTTACCTTGGGATAAAGCTGCACATATCATTCTTGGTAAGGCAGCTTTTGACTTGGATTTACCAGTTGATACGCACGATATATTGCGTTTGAAACAGGAGATACCAGACGAAAAGGAAGGTGATCCTGAAATGCCTTCAACTCCATCACGCAGATGGAGACTCTGGCCAATCCCATTTAGGAAGGCCAAGTCACTTGACTATAGTCCTAGTACTGCTTCATCGAGTGAGGACTTCTTCGTTGATTCTGAATCTGTTCTGTCAGATAGCCAAGGGATAACTAGAACTTCTTCATCCCGTCTTGCCACCGAGTCTCCCCGCCTGAAAATTGTTAGAACCAATATGCCCACTACTGATCAGATCGCATCACTGAATCTCGAAGAAGGACAGAATACAGTGAAATTCACTTTCTCTACTAGAGTTCTCGGGACTCAAAAGGCAAGCTCTTTCACAACCTCACTAATGGTTTTGCTTGTTTTATACAAATTGATTGATTGGAGTATTGTCAATTCACTTTTACTATAACAGGTAGAAGCTCATATATACCTTTGGAAGTGGAATACTCGGATTGTAATCTCTGATGTTGATGGGACAATAACAAAGTAAGGATCTTTCTTCTTCTTTTATTTATTTATTTTTTGCATGTAGCTTTTCTTTCTCCTTTCTCCGTTTGTGCAACTGTGATTGCTATCCTATGTTTCAGAAAGGGTAATATACATCCTAAATTAGTCTTGAATTGGCAACTTTCTAGATTTTAATGAATCTAGATGGAGGCAAAAGGCTTAGTCTGCATGGATACTATGATTTCTATTCGATTCTGTAACATTTAAAGGGCTTACCAAATACCAGTTCATTGATTTTTGGCTAAATGAGTAACATTGTATTACCCAAATGTTAGTCATCTTTTTTTGGAACAAAATGTTAGTCATCTTTCCCTTTTGCTTAAAGTTGAGATTATCAATTTCTGGGCTAAATGTATTATGATGGAGTATGATGTGTCAAACCCTTTTTTTTTTTTTCTTCATGTCATTTCATGCTTTCATTTAAGGAGATCAAAATAATTTACTGGATAATGGAATTCTTCAAAATTGATGGGTCTACTTGGTCAATTGTTTGACGCTTTATCACATTTGCCTCACAGTTGTGTTGTGTATGCTTATGTTAGGTCTGATGTACTTGGTCAATTTATGCCTTTGGTTGGAAGAGACTGGTCACATTCTGGGATTGCTCGCCTTTTTTCTGCAATAAAGGTACTTTTCAAGTTTTTCCTTTCAGCTCTACCGAAAAGTTCTGAAAAGAAATGCTGAAGTTATTCATACTTGTAGATGTGTATTAATCAGGAGGATACGACATAGTTTTGTGCTGGTTGTCTGGAAATTTCTTTTTGAATCATTACCAAATATATCAAGAATTGCATGTCATTTAGTTATTCAAGACAGACTTTCTTAGCTGTCAAACGACAAATATAACCTCTAAAAGGAGTTCACATGGATATAATTTAGAAGCTATCATACCGTGGCTAGCTCCAGCAGTTGAAAATTTTGATGAATGGTTCACACTTCACTGGAACAGACGAACATTTCCCAAGAGCTCCTACTAGCTGGTAGAATCTTTCGAAGTTTTGGCCTGTTGATATGATTTCTGTTGCTTGATGCAATTAAATACCTGCATAACATGTCACTATGCGCATCAGGGAGATGCGGATGAAGCATGTTACATTTACTAGCTTATCATTTTAGATTCATTTTGGTTGCAAGCTGACATGGTCACGTAATATATGCTGATGTTCTTATGTGGGAATTTACTTCTTCCATTTGTTAACCATTGTCACATGTTCTTTTTTGCTCCAGGGGAATGGTTACCAGCTCTTGTTCCTGAGTGCACGAGCAATTGTTCAATCGTACTTGACTAAGAGTTTTCTTTTCAATCTCAAGCAGGTTTACTGCACTCCAATATCAAGTTATATTATGGCATTTTACATCTCCTCTTGTGGCAATATACAATGTCCATCCTTAGCTCCACTAGTTTGGCTTATTCGTGAACTTTTACCGAGTGATATAGACTCTCCTTGTATATTTCCATGCTTCCAAATTGTCTTGAGTGGTTTCCACAACTTGCTAAATGTTGTCTTGGATTGATCGAAAAGTCAAAATTTTGTTTGCCATCAATTTCTTGCATAGGATATAATCTTCATGTATTATATTGACACGTAGAACTTGCTATATGTCATTATTTGACTCTTCCATTCTTTAGTCACTGTTACCTATTGAACTTCTCAAAATGCTTGCAGGATGGCAATTGCTTACCCAATGGGCCTGTTGTTATCTCTCCCGATGGCTTATTTCCCTCGTTATACCGTGAAGGTGAGATGATACCAAATCTTTAAGTAATAATCATAGACTAAGTAAAGGCTTATGTGTATAAAATATAAATCATGCACTATTTAATATAAGCACCTCAAGTATATAATGTGTACCTAACGAAAACATTTCTTGATGGCAGTAATAAGGAGAGCTCCTCACGAATTCAAAATTGCCTGTTTAGAGGTAATTCTGCATGATATGCAAAGCTTGTGGTTGCCTCATATTTTAATTTTTATCTGCATCTTAATGCAACTATGCACCTCTTTTGCAGGACATCAAAGCACTATTCCCTCCTGATTATAATCCATTTTATGCGGGTTTCGGCAACAGGGACACCGATGAGCTCAGCTACAGAAAAATTGGAATTCCAAATGGCAAGATCTTCATCATTAACCCTAAGGTTGTACTGCAACACTTATAAACTTAGAAAGCTTATTACCATGTGAATTTTGTTAACTCAATTTCTGTTTCTTATTTTCATATAGGGCGAGGTGGCCATTAACCGACGAATAGATGTGAAATCATACACTTCATTGCACACACTGGTGCACGACATGTTTCCACCAACTTCACTTGCTACTGACACACCCACTGCAACATCGCTCGTTGAGCAGGTAATTCATCAACTCACTGAAAAAGCTTTCCTAGATTCTGCTGTTATGTTTGATCTCCTTATCACGGGCTGTCTTTGCAGGAAGAATATAATGAATGGAACTACTGGAGAACGCCTTTGGCTGATGTAGATTAATGTGTGGACAGATGACAACCCTACCGTCGGGTGAAGATGCTGGACAATTTTTTAGCTGTACTGGTATTTTTCTACCTACCTACACATTTTTTACTTCTGGAAAGGATAACATTTTCCTACATTTGTAATTGTTAAAAAGTGTAAAAAATTCATTTCTGTAAACAAAACATCATTCTGTTGTACTATCATATCGATCATGCTGTACAAAACTTCGCCTCATAAAGTTCTCTAGTGAATAAATCGCTGGTTGCGAATGCATTCTTCCGAATTCTGTTTTCAGCTTCGTGTTTCTTCTTTCTCTGTATTCGGTCTTTATTCGTCCTAGTTAGCTCTTTTGTGTGAAAAAACTACTAACAATGCTGGAAATATGGTCCCAAGGCTTGCTGGGCAAACTCCTTGCACTGTTGTGGACTCTATGGTCCCAAAGTAACAATCATTGTTTCAAAGTGGCGATCATTTTGGAACATTTTTTTCAGAATGGTATTGTAAAGCTTGGTTCTATCATCAAAAGTGGAAATGTTCAAAGACTACAAAACCTAGCACAGTCCTAGCTAGGGGATTCCAATTATTGTGAGGTCTAAAAAATACTGGGGTCTCACCTCTCAATAGCTCCTACAGATTTAACAGTGAGTTCTTTGGCTTAGATTAAGGATTTGATTTTGTAATCATCTTATTGCGTAATTTTTAATGTGTCTCAACTCTAATTATAGTTGGAGAGTTCAGACTGCTTGAGTTTTTTTTTTTTTTTTTTTTTAAATGGTAGATTTTGCTATCCTACTCCACTACTTACTTTTTTGTGACCTTATAACTTAAAAAATGTCTATTCCAATCTTATAACTCCAATTATGTCTATAACACCTTATGACTCCGTTGGGGTTCGAACCACCGACCTCTAGCACCCTTACCATCAAAACCACATGAGTCGGGCCTTAACAGTAGGTTCGGTAAAACTCGTGATATAATACATATTTATACCTTTTTAAGCTTGATAAGGCTCGCGATACTATGTTATTATTTATTTATTTCATCTTTTTCATGAGTTAGGTTCGAGCTCGGTTCCAACTCGAGATCGTTTGAGCCAAACGACTTAAGCCCAAGTACAAAAAATATTGTTTGAGCTCGAGCTTGAGCCTAATATTTGACTTGTTTTTTCTAATGAACCAAGTCTGCCTCGGCTGTACTAATGTCATAGTTCAAAGGATAGGGTAAACTTGTTGCATCAGTTTATGGAAGTTATAAGAAAGACCACCTCCTATTTTTGGTTATTTTTATTAGAAAAGAAAGTAGGAAATTTAGGTCAGTTTGTTTCACAAGACCATGAGAGGGCCAATAGGGTCCTGCCATGTCATAAAAGTGTACAGGGCATCCTTTTTTTTCTTTTTCTTTTTTTGAATATATATTTTTTCTAATTTTTTAAATTTTTTTGTCAGACAAACATGTGATCTCTTGATGAAGAGAATCCAAGGGTTCTTTCTCTTTCACTTGTGTGGTTACTTGTTACTTGAAATTTCAATGTAGCAACTTTTGTTACTTAGCTTTTGTAGCTTCTCCTTGAATTCTTATGTTGTTTGGGCACAGTGTGGGTCTGTTAATGATTCTTGATTCAAAAAATATCATTATTCTACTAAATCCATGATTAGCATTCGTCTCGTATCGTGTTTTTTAATAAGTCGATTCGAATACGACCCTCTCGAATGGAGCTCATAAGTAAGTCGTTACGGACCGGTGTGCAAATGGACACAAAGAAGGTTGTTGAGAGTGTAGAAACAAAAACCTCGACCTCGGATGAATAATTAGTATGTCCATTTAAAAAATGTTTAGACAAGAATTAAACACCACGTTGATGGGTAAATGTGGTCAAATGAAACATTTAAATTGATGTCTCAATAACTGTTGGACAATGTTTAGATGCCCCATGTTTTGACCAGGGTCAAAACCCATCCATTTCTAGCTTATGGTGAAATAAATATACCACAGTGTGTCTGTGTAACATATTATAATGTACATAATCATTTCATTTCTTAATATTTTTCATTTTTGTATGTCTAATTCATTTTCTTAAAGCTTTTTTATTTTTATTTTTTTTCATACTAGACTTTATTATGGTCCTTCAACTCAAATACATGATGTAATACAATATTTTAAAACCGTATAAAAATAAAACGTATAGAATTTATTGACGGATCCACAAACGTATAAAATTCATTGGTACGGATGGATCACGAACGTATAGAATTCATTGGTACGGATCTGGAGTATTGAACATTGAAAATAGGGTGCAGAAAACCAGGTTTTGAGGGATGGGCTGGTTTCCAATTCTCATGATTTTAAATGCAGAGAGCAGAAGACAATCTTGTGGATTTTGCAGTATTATTTGATTATTCAATTCAATTTGTTACTCTTATGGACCAACAAATTATACTGTCATAACAATAGTGTGTGTCCAAAATCCTGCATCATATCATATCACTTAAAAGAGATCCACTATCATCTCTCTCGAGTGTATTTCTAAAACTTCTTTTTAAAATTTGAACTATAAATCATCACTACAACAACACTACTACTACTGGTATTAATTAGTATTCAATTTAATTAAATCTTCAGTTATAAACTTTTCAACAATCTTTGTACAGTAATAATAATAATCAAGATTTGGCTTATAAGTATAATAATATTACTTCCTCCACCTAGGTACAAGTTTCCATTTATTGTATGATTTTTTCGAAACTATGAGATCGAATTAATCCTATATTATTGTAAAAAAAAATATTTATTGAATTTATACTATGAATTTTATTAATGATTTTGGACTAATTTGAAATCAATGGAAACTTAAATAAATTAACAAACAAACAAATGAGGGAGTAATTAGTATACTAGTGATGGTTATAATGGTTGGTATGATTCATTCATGCCTTTTCTGACTTGGAACCATACTGGCCTTCTTTTCAAGAATGCTCTGCCTTTCTTTCTTTCTTGCTTCCATCCATTCTCTTTACTATACTACACTACACTGCACTGCACATCTAGCAAGTTAGCTCATTTCCCCATAAGCATCTTCTTCATACAGACAAGCACATTCACAGACACATTTTCTTCTTCATGGCAACTGCAACAACAACAAAACCAGGTGATGAAAAAGAAGAAGAATACATAGACATGGAGCTAACTTCATCACCCAAGAACAGAGAGTTTGAGTTCCAAATGTCATCTTCATCTTCCACTGGTGACAAACAGATCACCAGTTACTGTCCAGCAGATGAGCTTTTCTACAATGGCAAGCTCCTCCCTCTCCACAGAGCCTTTGACAGATCAGACTGCTGTTACAAAATCATGCCATTCACTGCACCTTGCACCAACACAACCAACACCCCATTAGACTCCTGCAACATTTCCCCATCAGAGTCTTGCAGGGCCAGCTGTGAGCTCAACCCTGATGATGACTACTTCTTCCAGTGGTCCACCGAGTTGACTCACTTCAATGGCTTTGTATCAACAAACCACCACTCTGCTGGTGATGCTGCCTCCAAAAGGCCATGGTCCAAGAAGCTGAAGCTGATCAAGCATTCTGTTCTTGGGCAGAAGTTGAAAGCTTCCAGGGCCTATTTCAAGTCCTTGTTCACCAAGTCTACTTGCTCTGATGAGGCTTCTGCTGCCAATGCCGAAATCTTGACGAAAACCGCGAAAAAGAGGCCTTTTGGGTATCCTACTATAGGGGCTCTGATGATGAGTGGTGACAGTGATGATAGTAATGTGCAAAGAAGGTCGTTTTCGGGGGCGATTAAGCGGCATTCGCCGATTAAGTGCCTTTCGTCTTCGTCGGACGCTTCGTCGTCTTCGTCATCGTCGTCATTTTCGTTTAATTCGAACGGTTCGCATCATGAGGTGCTGAGGAGGAGCAGTAGTGCTACTGAGATTGAAGGGTCTATTGAGGCAGCTATTGCTCATTGCAAGAAGTCTCAGCAGGTTTTTCAGATGTCTTTATGTAACTAGACTAGTTGGTTGGTTTTGATTTGATATGATATGATGTTCAATCTCATTTCTGAGTTTTGTATGATCAAATCCTATTTTTGCATATAAAATCTTTGATTAATTGTCACTCTTTTCTTGATCCTCTTTTAGGCCTATTTTGATTTGACTTAAAAAGTTTCTGCAGTTTCTTGTTCATCATGTAGTTCAAAGTGTAACCAAAGATTAGCTAGCTCCACAAAGAAATGTTTTTTGTTTGTTCTTAGGTATAATGACAATTTGCCCCCAGAAACTGAGAATGATTTGCAGTTTCCCCTACCCACCCACCACCTATTCATTTCTAGCACATTGTCAGGGCTTAATGTCTAACAACAGGAAAAGTGAGGCTGTTAGGAATAATAATTAAGGTTTAGTTTATTATTTAGTGAAATTATTATAATCTGTACTTGGTAGATAGAGTTTGTTGACAAGTAATTGCAACTTCAAGGCAAAGCTTTAGTATTGTTTTGTTGTTGAGACAATGAGACTTGAGATAGCATCATTATCAAGCTAAAAATGAAATGCTCTCTTTTTTAGTGTACCCCAGATAAAAGGTAAAAAAAAGGTAAAAGGACTGGTAAAGACCTAAAGAAAAGATAGTCCTTACTTTTCAGGAATGAAAAAGAAGTCAGAGGACTACAAAGTACATTATGATAATAATCAAATTTCACAGCTTTGGCCATTATGATCAGTCTTTTTTCAGCTCACCTTTACTGTTCCTTTCTGTTTGCAACTTTACCAGAGTAAATGCTGTTCAAGTTTCTTGCTTTATTTCTCTTCAATCAAATTTTCAAATCTTTATCAGTATAGAAATGCACCTTCAGATCAATCCAGTTGTTCTACACTCCAATACATCATACATGTTCTCGATTCTGCGATGCTAGTGAGGATAGCGAGTATTCACTGTTATCTGCGAATTCGATTCTACCATGTGCAAGCTTTGATCAATCGCAGAAAGGTTTGTGGTATTACTAATTCTGTTACTCTAATATTGTCATACATATTCTTTTTTTCTGGTACTTTTAGAATGCAGGATGAAATGTCACTCACACATTAGCCTAAAAAACAGAGAAAATGTATAAGAAACTTGTCCAAAACAAAGCAAGAAAGGCTTTTCCAGGGAATCTTTGCATTTCTTTATAGAAACTAAACAGGACCTTTATATAGCACTTGAGCTAACATGGTTTTAAGAAAGAAAAAGGCTAACAGTTCCTTTTTAAAAGATTGTGTACATCAATCAGTATTTGATTCTAGTATTCTACTATATCAACTAGATCACAATCAAATGTATTTTATTCTACCAAAAAGAAAAGAGAAAGGATCTCCTTATTTTTATTCCCCAATAAAAAACACAAGCTTGACTGCTCGAGTATTTACAGAATAACAGAACTCTGTTCTGGAGAAAAACATCAGCAAGATTCTGAAATTTGTGGCATGAGAAATAGTGGACTATATTCCATTTACTTCATGAACATGTATGATACATAGGATAGGAGTCTTACTTAGTTATACCAACTCCAATGATTCTCATTTCTGGGTTACTACTACTCTGTATGTACAAATACAATCTAACTTATGCCATTCGCTTGGCAAGACTATTTTCCCGATCCTAATACCTCTCGTAACATTGCAGAGGCAATCTTATCGTGGCAAGATCCTTATGAGTACTGAGGAAATCTTACATTGTTTCATAGAGCATATAGGTGCTTGTATTCTTCCTCGTTAATATCCGAGTTTGACATGGCGGATGGAGACCATGACTGGGACCTGCTATTTCTTTCTGATGACTTGCGCCTCATGTTGGAAGCTTCGATACGGTGCATTATCACCCAGTAACATAACGTCCCCAGTGTGGTAGCCATAATGACAGTTCCTATAACGGTCACAAAAATCGCCAGCCACCGCTCATTCTTTCCCACGATTATGTAGCACAGTGCAAGAAAGGCGATGGATATGAATGCGCAAGCCAACCACATTAGCTTGTTGATGACAGCCATAAGTTGCTTCTTTGCTTTTCGCTCCACAACTACTACAGACGTCTGAACAACTACAACAGCCAATGATATGAAAAGTGCAAGAGAGTCGAATATCAAGAAGATTGCAAATTCCATATCTGGCCCGATGTTTGCTTCTCCTTTGGAGTATCCAGCAGGAATATTGTCAGGATTATCCGCATACTGACCCGGGAGGGTAAAAATGGCGGCAAACGCGACTGTGGCTATAAGAACAGCAACAACTGTGGTGGAGGTTATCGCATTGTTGAGTCCTTCAGATTGCATTTTGGTGAGTCTCTTTGCTATACCTTTCATTTTTCTTCTTGTCTGGCGAGTGTGCTCAATCTGGTCATGAACCTCATGTTTTATGTCGCTCACTGTCTGTTTCAGTTCTTTGGCTGCACTTGGAGCCTGTTTTGGAGTTATAGATTTCGCAGTCTTGATCCCATATTCCCGCAAAATACTTGCAATCTCTGATTGTCCAACTTTCTCAGCTGTATCAAAAGCTGTCTCTCCTGCCTTGTTAATTGCTTCTTTGTTAATTCCGTCGTGCTTTAGTAGTGTCTGGACGATCTGCAGGATTTAGTCAAAAGTTGATCAGGGAAATTCAGTAGAGATCACATCACCTCATGAACAACTATATTACACACACTATTAGCAAATCTTACAATTAGACCATCTGAACCTAGTCAAGACTTGGTATCATAATTATACTCTAGATAAGAATGCAGGGGAATTATACCTGCAAGCGACCTTTCCTTGTGGCGATATGCAACGGAGTGTTTCCTTTGCTGTCAACAATCGTTAATAAAGAAGGGGCCGAAGCGATAAGTTCATCAACTACTTGAGTACTGCTTCCCTTGACAGCCATATGAAGAGCAGTCTGTCCCTTCTTATCTTTCCAAATCGCGATTCCTTGTTCTTTGCTTAAGATGGCCTTTACAACCTCAAAGTGACCATTTCTAGCTGAAGAATGCAATGCGGTTTTATTGTTGTTTCTAGCAATAGCAGCCAGATTGCTATTTTTCTCCATCAGAAAATTAACCACCTCCAGATGTCCTTGAGCTGCTGCAGCATGCAGCGCGGTTGTGTTTGATTGGTCAACCGTCGCCAAGAGTTGAGGACTGGCCTCCATCAAGACCTTCAGTACTTCTGCAATCCAAAATCATTCTTATATATCAGAAACTTCTCACTCATGTGACTCCACTCATTTGATCGAAATCAGATCGAATCAAGTAATCAACTAAACCATATCCGATTCTTTTGCAAGTAAAAGACATAATCTTGAATAAGAAATCAAAGAAACAAACACGAATGATCAGCGAAAAGAACGAAAAAAGCTATGTACCTAATTCTCCTAGCTTGGCAGCAATATGAAAAGCATCAGAGCCATTCTTAGCTTTGATAGCAGCAGAGGAAGCATCATAGTACTTGATCAATTCCTCCACAATAGCAACATGACCACACTCCGCAGCAACGTAAAGGGGCGTTTCGCCTGATTGGTTCTGCTTACGGAGCAACTCCTTCAACCCTTCCCCATGATCACTACTTCCACTCAAAATTTCCACAACTTGTTCCAAGTTCCCGGCTCTCGCAGCCGAATGCAACCGAGAATCGTCTCTTTTACCGGTTAACTGTTTCTTTATCTGCTTCTTAGGCAGCACACTAGTTGTCTCTTGACTCTCTTCCATCTCTCTCAACTGTAAAACTGAAACACAAATCAACCCTTTTTCAGTGAGATCCCTATGAACTTCTTACAAACCATTACAATTTACAAACCAAGATCATTAAAGCTATGATCATCTTGAAAACATAAAGTAGTAGAACAAAAAACCCAGATCAAATAATACTAAAAAGTTCCAATCTTTGAAGGAATTAAGGTGCACAGCCCAAGAGATAGATAGAGTGCACGTGAAGAATATGTTTGTATCAGAACCAAATCTTCTTTAGCATGATAAATTCTGTTCATACTACTACTAGATATCATCACCTAGTAAAACATGCTTTTAATAAGTCAACAACCAGCAATCATTTATCCATTTAGCAACAGAAAACATGATTCTAGAAAGAAGGTGTATATAAGAAAGTACTTACCAGAGTATGTATAGCAGCTAATCTGTTTGGGAAGAAACAATGGAGAAAATGATGAAGAAGAGGAACCAAATCATTCACTCATCTGGTATATTGGTTGTTATGTTAGTTTAATAACAGAGAGATGGAGAAGAAGAAACAGTAATCACATAATTTGAGTGGGGACAATATGAACACATGGGTTGATACTCCATTTGTTCATGATAAAAGAAAAAAAAAGAACTGGAATTTGTCCTGTTCTAAATTCTAATCCAATCAACCAATTATTGAATTAATTTGCTGCTATATTATTCATAATATCAAGTGTCATGTGACTGGTTTTACACGTCACTTGGTATCGAATTTACCTTTTAATAAATAATAATCGTTGATTGCACTGGGAATGAAATGTCATTTTTTTCTGTGTTCTGGTAGTGATGGATAAGTTTGTGATCAATTTATTTCAATGAAGTGAGACTTTTGTGTTTGAAAAGGCTAGCTAGTGTGGTAAAAAGTTGCATAATCATTACAAGTGGGAAGATTAGTGGATGACAATAGTCACAATACAAACTTTGTTGTAAAATATAAAACCGCATATAAAAGAATTGAATGATTGTTAGCAGCAGACGAGTACTACTACCTCCTATTTTAATTAATTGTCGTTATAGATAATGCACAAATATTAAAATAGATAATTATGAGATCTATTTATAGTAAATTGTAATTAAAACCTCTCACATTATCTTATCTATTAATAGTATATACCTATTAATACCATAGGGTGAAGTAAATGTGATAGGAGGGAGTATATGATTTGAGATTTGACCATTTTTATTTTTATTTTTTAAATACATTTTACCATCCGTTAGAAAATTGAGATATCTCACAATTGATTATAAAGTTAGTAATAATATTTTGATAGGTCTTCTTTCTTTATCTTCAACCCTTTATAAATAAAAGACGGTTGGTTACGAAATTCTTATTATCGTTGATTGTACGTACAATAAATTTTTATGTGTGAGAATGAATTTAACTTCATGAGGAGTTGAGGACTATCTGATCGGATTAGGGAAAGAAATTAAAAGGATTAAGGCGTTGACCCCAAAAGGCAATATACACGAGTCAAGGTCAAGGTCGACTGCTGATAGGTGGGTCCCAAGAATAATTAATTAGATTGCGAGTAATATATGGAGTGGGGACAGTGTGATGCACGAACTTTGTTGTATAGTTCAATATGTCAGACATGTTGAGTCATGGACAGAGACAACACATATGCCACTGCCTTGTCCATTTTGCTTTAAAACTTCCCTTCGATCGTTCGTGGCGGTCGTTACTCGTTAGTCATGGACGGTATCTAGCGTTTGTTTAATGTAGTATATGAAGTATTAGATGCCGTAATACTCTCTTATATAGAATTTAAATCATGCACATGGAAGGTCACATATTATTTCTGTAATGGAGTATCGCACCTGTTACACTTGCCATCTCAACATCTAGAGAGTGGAAAATATGATAGCTTGGTAAGTCAAAATCGTAAATAATCATTCGTGGATGATAGATGAAACGTATACGCCCCCGCCTTGATCACATAAAATCGCATCACAAGACCGGCATGCTGGGCCTCAACGTGTAAAGTTTAAGTACTCTAGAGTCTAGAGGGGGGCAATATTCATATGTTAGGACCAAATGCAAAACCAAGCAAAAGTGAGTCCCATGCTAAAAAAAATAAAAATTGAATCTTTCTATACTATATCTCCGGGGGATTATTCATGAAGCACAATCACATTAATAGAACAATGCTCATTTTCCTTTTCCTGTCAGTTATTTACCTTTTTTTGTTAGCCTCATCCACAATATATACCAAGAGCAGTCACCGGCCAATGGTGATTATTTGGCATGAACTGCTAAACTCTCAGCCCTCAGGTACAAAAAAATATTATTCTCATCGTCTGGACTACCTAAGTAGCATGAAACTGAAGATTCATGTTGAGCAAAAATGTCCAGTCCAAATCGGAGTCAGATAGCATATATTGGGTTCACTTCCGACTCTGAGTCTTCTGAGCGACGGCTTGAATATGTACCACCACCCCTTACTGACCTCTCCTTTTTCTCTTTCTTCTTGAGTCTCCGGAACTTTTTGGATTTCACCACATAATATGTCATACCGCCAAGAACACCAAACATTATAACTCCCCCAATAACGGTAACAAGCAACGCCGCCCATCTGTTATGACGTCCAACAACTATATAAGCTGAAGACATGAAAGCCACTGAAGTGCAAACTGAAGCCAACCACATCAACTTATTAATCACTTCCACAACACGTCTTTCAGTTTTTACTTCGCCCCTGACCACCGTGATTTGCACTACCACGACAGCCAAAGATGTAAAAAGGGCAAAGGCATTAGCAATGAAGAAGACCTTGAAAGACCGGCTGCTTACCATAAGAGCAGCTCCGGTATTGTCATCACCCCCAGGAACAGTAAATATGGCAGCAAAAGCAACGGTTGCAAAAAGGACAGCCACCACCGTCACAGAATTAGTGGCATTATTTATGCCTTCTCTGTGGAGCTTTCTGAGCTCTTTCCCAATAGCATTCATGTTTCTATTTGTTGCACGAGCTTGTTCAAGCTGAGAGTGTACGTTTTTCTTGATTTCTGAGACTGTTTGTCGAAGCTCATCACGAGGTTGGTTCAGGTCGTTGGCCCTCACTGCACCAAAACGAATGAGACACTCTTTGATTTCAACTATTTCTTCAGATAAAGGGAGTCCTTCAGCTATGTCAAGAGCAGTTTTTTGCTCTCTTGATAATGCATTGACATTAGTGTGCCGAAGCATTAGGAGCTCATTCACAATCTGCAATTACACCAATAACTGCGGTGAATTTCAAACACCAAGATCTGGTTTTGCTATAAATAACCATAAGACATCATAAACAATTAGACATGAAAACTAGGAAGAATGCGAGTTAATGAACTTGAACCAAATCCGGTATAAAGATATGTAGTAATTACATCAACCCTCTTTTTCCTGGTTGCGATATGTAAAGCACAATTTCCAAATTTGTCCGGTAACATGACAATACCAGCATCTGCCAGCAAAAGCAATCTCACAACCATAGAGCTAACCCCTTTAACAGCCATGTGCAATGCAGTTTGTCCTTTCTTATCAGTTCTCCTGACCAGCTGACGGTCCCTCGCAAGCAATGCTTTAACTATTTCTACATGCCCTTGGCGAGCAGCAAAATGCAACGCGTTCTTCCCATTGGATCTAGATATCTCTATTGAGCTAGGATCGTGTTCAAGCAACAGATTCACAACCGAAAGATACCCTTTCGTTGCTGCCGATATAAGTGGAGTGGCATTCGATTGCGCAACTGTTTTGCTTAGCTCCGGATCATGTTCTAGCAGTAACTGGACAATATCTGCACGGAACATATTCTCACCAAATGTAAGTGTTGCAAGATAAAACAACAAATGATCAATCATGCTAAACATGCCATTTTAATAGTACTAAAAAAAGTTACAATACTCGAAACAAATTGATGATTTAAAGTTAAGCACAGAGGAATTTGAATTACCAAAATGTCCATGGCTGGCAGCAACATGAAAAGGATCAAAACCAGACCTATTCTTCAACCTAATCCCCTCAAATGTCGTAAAAGGCAACAATTCCTTGACCACATGAATAAAGCCCTTTTCGGCAGCGGTAAACAACGCCGTCTCACCCAACTCATTGACCTCATTCACCATAGCAGTCCTAATCTCCACCACCTCAGCATCAAATTCCGCACCGCTCAAGGTCTTAAGCATCTGCTCATTAATTTCCCCCAAAATCTGCCTCACCGCCGCTGTGTCACCCTTTTGAGCCGCCAGATGCAACTCGGTATCATTGTGCCTGCCGGTGACTTGCTTGACGTACTTCTTCTTAAATGACTGGTCCATACGCTTGCCGGAGGCGGACATAATTAGGGATTTGGCAGAATTGGAGACGACCAATGCCTTGCCTGAATTTGAAGCGACAAGTGTTTTTGAGGAGGTGGAGACCAGCAGCGCCTTGGCGGAATTGGAGGAGGTAAATACTTTGCTGCCGGAGTTGGCTACCACAAACGCCGGTGCACGCGGCGAGGGTGATGGCGATGGGGACTCGTGATTGTAGCCCATTTCCAAATCCCTAGCGCTAACGCCTGCATGCATAACAAATTCAACATTATTTATTTGTTCAACCAGAAATAAAAAAAACAAAAGTCAACAAAACGTCAAATATGAGGAGGAATTAATTGCTAATGTTAAGGAAATGAAGATGAAAATGTGAAACTTTTTGTTTAATTTTGATGGAAATGGTGATGAATAAAATAATAATAATAATATAATAATAATAATAATAATAATAATAATAATAATAATAATAATAATACCTCCTACATCCATGGCGGAAGAGGAAAGGGTGGGTTAGCAGCGGCGGAGATTAGGAGGAGTAGGGTGGGGATAGCATTGTGACGCCGCCGGCCGGGCAACCGTGTGTTTTCCTCTGCTTTTTTAACAACATTCTCATTTGAAAGGTCGTTATTTTTCTTTAACTAATTTTTTATGATTAACGGGAAAA
This sequence comes from Plantago ovata, assembly GCA_028274465.1. Classification (NCBI taxonomy): domain Eukaryota; kingdom Viridiplantae; phylum Streptophyta; class Magnoliopsida; order Lamiales; family Plantaginaceae; genus Plantago; species Plantago ovata. Next base: position 18,140,240 of record CM051455.1, read on the forward strand.
TAGAAAATCTAAAAGCTACATCGACATGCATTTCTAGGATTACTATATTTAGTTTAGTTATTTTGCCAAACCCAAACCCACAACATTATCCATAAAGTAAGAAATGATTTTTTTTAATGAAGTAGTACGTTTATTTCACACTTACAAACTATACAATGTTTAGTTTAGAGGCTTTCCCAATTTTTATTTTTTTAAATACATTTGAGTACAAACAAGTCAAAAGTCATATAGACGGAAGGTCCCAAATTTGAGAGACTAGGTGAGAGTTAGGAATTTGTGAAATTACTTCATTCCTAAATCTAAGTTCGCTGCGGAATTCGCCTCCTGGTACATGCCTTAACATTCAGCACTAGTGTTCTGAGCTTCGAATTCCTACATAAGCAATGTACAATTTTATTGGGAGTCATTTCGAGGATGGAAGACATATTCAATTTTTTTTTTTCCATCTATTATTCATGAACGAAAAATCCAAAGTTCAACGGTATTATTGTCACAAACACCAATATAAGACGCTATGTTTAAAATAAAAGAATCTCCGTATCATCTTGTCATGGATCAATTGCGTTGGACGCCTCATGGATCGGGTCAGGGTGGAATCCGTTCTCTATTAATTCATCCATGGCAGGCAAGTTTTTAGATGATGTAATGTATATATATGTAAGCTAAACCTCAAGCTCAAGTGAAGATTCTTAACTCAAGATGTTATAAGGAAAATTTTGCAACCAATCATACTAGGTTTTCTTGTTGGCGAAGTACAAATGTGTGCAAAGTAAGTTGGGAAATGAATTTGTCTATTGAGATTTAGTAAATACTATTGAGCTCATCTTTGCTGAAAGCATGAGTACTAATTGTCCTGTGTGTTTTGGTTTAGGTCAGACTACAACTCTTGTTTTGATCCCTTTAGACTCGGCTTCCATCTCTCTTCCTCTCCGTCTTTCTCTTTTCATCTTGATGATACCATGTCAATCTCGTTTGGTCTACGTCTTCTCTCGTTCTCTATTCTCCACAACGGTGATGGTTTATACTACGGTGGTGGATATTTTAAATGGAAATCTATAGGCAGCTAGCAATGGTGGTTGCTAAGTCGTTAGTCATGTGGAAGAGGTAATGGAAGCGATATGATGATAGCGAGTCCGGTAATTTTGGAGAAGATTCTATCTTCCACATCACATTTTTCAAATAATGTGGATAATTTTGGTCCATATGGTTTACAATTTATTCATAAACCTAAATCCTCCAAAACCATGTTGTTAGCTTTGGCTTTTGATTTTGAGCCTAAAATAAAAAAATTCACTACTATACCAAAATCACATTTTCTTACATAAGTACTACTCAAATCACAATTTTCACACATCATCCCTAGTATTATCTATCTCACCCCTTACATTATCCCTATACTCAAACTTAGTAAAATAAAAATTTATAAACCAAGTACCCTTTTGAAAATTATGATCTAAAATTTTACTTATATGTGTTTTTTTTAGATTGTTTACGTATTCCTTTTTCCTCCGTTTTTTTAGATTGTTTACGTTTTCTTTTTGACAACTTTCTATCTCACAACTTTATAATGGGTCTGCCACTAAATCAAACAATACAATCATCATACCAACCTCCTAAAAAAATTGTTCGAAATCAAACGTAAACAATATAAAAAACGGATAAGTAATTTTTAACTAAAAAACTCAACTTCGGCCAAAATAAAAAATTTTATTTTCATTTTTAGATAGATTGACGGCCATTGTATATTTATTACACGTGTGCGAGTTGATAGAGCATACGACTTCAAATGTTATCTAGTCAATTCTACGTCATTAATTAATTAAATTATTTTTAATTTAATGACCTCTTTTTATTAAATTGTTTATTTTTGTTTATTTATATATTTTGTGTTTATAGATTATTTATGTTTTTTTTATTTATTTGACAAACTTTTATTACACAAGTATTGTTTTTAGATGCTAGGGGTAACCAGTGCGACACCCTCTAATAAAGATAGTGAGCCTCATGTGTGGACTCTATATCATCGTGTGGCGGTGGTTACGTCTATGACATATACTAATAAATAAATAATCATAACTTTATCGCGGTTTCTGCCTTAAACAAAACACCACACTCATTACATAAATCTCATAAAAAACCATTTTAAAAATCTCCTAAAAAACTATTTTAAACAATGGATGTAAACAATTTAAAAACAAAATGAGTATTTTGAAGATGATTTTTTTTTGTCTACCTTTGAATAGTAAGGCCGTAAAAGTCGAGCAAGATATAGCCTATAGGGCACCCACAAGATTATTTCACAAGTGAGTGGCCAACATTATCTTATCTGGAAGACTAGAACCTGCCAGGATCAACATGAAAAAGAGGTACAAATATATATCACGAGTAGATTTCGAAAGTGTCGGTTTGGATTTCAAGTTTTTTTATATAAATTCAACCATTTAAATGCTCGAAACGGTAAAATAGGATCAATAATGATTTCTCATTTACTCCCATGGTGACTCGAACCCTAACTAATGGTTGGAGTTGAAACAGTTTACCAACTGAGTTACGCTTCGTTGTCTAAAAGCTCGAACGGTTAATCGAAACGGAATTCTGATGTGCATGAGGCGATTGATATCTTAATAGAAATTCAACTTTTCTCAAAATGTTCGAAATCTAACTATAACTATATATCAAAATCTGGAATCTAAGTCTTTCAAAATCTAGAATTCCCTTTCTCCATGAATCAAGAAAACACGTGGCAAGAAAGATGTACTACTATATCTTTCACCAGGAAAGGATCATCAATTCATCATCGTTAAACGACAAGAAGATATCAATGAATTAATGGGGTCGTATGTTTCAACTGAATTGATTACAAGAAGAAGAAAGCGTTTCGCGTTTTAATAAAAAAAATGGGAAATGAGCAGGGGCGTTACTTGAATCCAGGACATAATAAGGATATCAACATCATCAACGGTGGTGGTGGTCGTAATTATAAATACCACCATTATGATCATTATCATGCCGACATTTCATTAGCCTCATCCTCAACCATGGGGTTCTGTTTGCCCTACCCTCACGTCGACACATGCTTGCGCTCTCTCGCCGCTCAAGCTGAGGGCTTTGGCCGTTCCTCCATCGGCGGCCTGCACGGCCCCGTCTACTGTGTCACCACCCTAGCCGGTACGCTCATGACGATTTCATTTTTTATTAATTTGATTATCTTTTATAGCTTCGATAATTTAAGATTTCGTCCATCCCAAGTTCCCAACTTTCCGAAATTATTTATACTTACAATAATTTCGCCGCCCAAACTTCAATTCCTGTTTCAATTGATTCTCGTTAGGTGAGTAACTAAATTAAATTACTGTTTCCTTCAATTATTATAAGCAAGAATCTCATCTCCTGCATGGATTTGTCATATACTACTAGTAGAATCTAATGTGTCAATCTTCTTATAATATACTCCCTCCGTTCTGTTCAGAAGTGTCATATTTTGAATTTTTTCGGTCAACAGTTTTTAACTTTAACTTACGATTACTCTTAAATTATAATGATATAATATTAAGTGAAATCATATTATGAAAATATAGAACTTAAAATTTCATAATATAATTTCGTTATATACTTTATCGTTATAGTTTAAGAGTAATCGGAAGTCAAAGTTGAAAGCTGTTGACCAAAAAAGTCAAACATGACACTTATGAGAGAACGGAGGGAGTATCACTCACACTGTTCTGATTCATCATGTTTTACATGACTTACACTCCTATTCTGCATAACATGGCATTATTGATGATGGGCTAGATCAGTCATGGAAACATATAACATGGCTTAAATCAATAATCGGCTAGCTTACCCTGCTAGGCTGCTACCATAGTAATCAAACAAACAATTCTTGGCCTAGTTACTCTTATTTCGTTGCACTTTTTAAGATATTCGACAGCCTACTCTGCCAGTATTCGCCATTTGTGTGCTTATCCTTTACTGTTTCATCATGCTAGAACAGATCAATAAGCCTTTTTGTTGACAATAGAGTACCATGTAGTACAAAACAGGACTACTAAACTTCACATTATTTGTTGGCATGCACTTCTATTGTGTTACTTAAGCCTCGCAATATTTATTTTTGCTGGTAGATAGTGTGAACTATGATCATATTCATATGATTCCACATATCTTGTAATCTATTGATTTATATTTTCCTGAAGAATTGAAGTTCTGTCCACATAAAAGAGTAATGAGGGTATTAAATTGAAGTTCTGTTACTTCAATTTGCTGTGACGATCTTTTTGTCCGGATTCTCTACATCACTCCGTGTAGATCACACTCATCACAGTCTCTTAATTGGTTTCTGAATTGATGTTCCACCTAGATAAATAGAGTAGTTATGGTATATAAATCAAAGGTTCTATACTGTCACCTTCTCTCTGTATCTTGTAGTACGGATTTATCAACCCTGTCTATGTTTTGTTAGATGACGGGCCAGGTTCTTTGCGTGAAGGATGTCGGCAAATGGAACCATTATGGATCATATTTGAAGTATCAGGAACCATTGAGCTTTCATCCACTTTGAGCGTATCCTCTTACAAGACCATTGATGGTCGTGGACAAAAGATCAAACTCACTGGGAAAGGTTTGAGGTTGAAGGAGTGCGAACATGTTATCATCTGCAATCTAATATTTGATGGGGGTAGGGGCCATGATGTTGATGCCATTCAGATAAAACCCAAGTCAAAGCACATTTGGATTGATCGTTGCAGCCTCACTGATTATGATGATGGGCTAATAGATACCTCGAGAGAGAGCACACATATCACTGTTTCTCGGTTAGCCTTTACTTATGATGTTTAAACTTGGTCATCATTCATGTCCTTGTGTTCTTAATTAATTGACCTTTCTTTGCTTTGTATATTCAGGTGTCACTTTTGGAATCATAACAAAACTATGCTCATCGGTTCGGATCCTTCCCACGTAGGCGACAGATGCATGTGTGTTACGATTCATCATTGTTTCTTTGATGGCACTCGACAGCGTCATCCACGTGTTAGATTTGCAAAAGTACACTTGTATAATAACTACACTAGAAATTGGGCAATTTATGCTGTTTGTGCCAGTGTGGAGTCACAGGTATGTTTTGTCTTGGATATTTTCCAACTGCTTGAATACCTCACATTGTGAAATATCTGTCGTCTCTGTTACTATTCATGGAGTCGGTATCTTTCTTTTCGTTCTAGGTGTACTCGCAGTGCAATATCTATGAAGCTGGTAGTAAGAAGGTGGCATTCAAATACTACTCAGAAAAGGTACACTTTTCTTGAATATTTCATCAACATTTCACTCATTTAGGCCATGTGATTTAACTATCTAGTATGTCTTTGACATTTGAGACAGGCAGCAGACAGAACTGAGGAATGTACCGGCTGTATTAATTCGCAAGGCGATCTATTTGCTCCTGGAACTAACTCAGGTTTGATGCCATTCCCCAGTGAGGACAGTGTGTTTCATCCAAGCGAATACTATGAGAAATGGACCGTGGAAGCACCAGGTGACGATCTCAAACATTTTCTTCAACATTGCACCGGATGGCAGAATATCCCTCTACCCCCTGACCTACCAATTTGTTAGATCCATCGACTACGTGCACCTATGGGTAGTCTAGGGTATCACTCTGCCTACCCACTGAAATCCCTACGACCCCGTGTCTTTTACTATACGTATATATATGTAAACGCTCTACAGTCTATACCCTACGCCAGTAGTTCGGTAATGTTGCACCAAGTCTATCAGATTTCTGGCTATGTGATTGAGATTGAGACAGGGAAGTATAATTAAATGTGATTATTGAGAGCTGACTTGGCCATATATTGAACATGGAACTTATCGGGTAGTATAAGACTTGGATAAGTTCTTGTATTGCTACTATATAATTGACCTGCAATGCAAAGTGAGTTTCCTAAGCACAGTTGGTCCTATTTCTTTCTTTTTAAAGGAAATTAAATGTTAATGAAATGAAGTAGTCTTTGATTGAAAGACTTGTTCTAAAGACTTTTGTAGTTCTGTTTCTAGATTCAGATTCATTTGGTTTGGTGAGGATTAACCAGAGAAGGGAACAACTAGGGATGAACTATCCTAATCGTTGAACACTATCGGTTTACATGTTGGTGTTAATTGGACCATGATGACTTCACATTTGCTTGTCAATTGTGATGCAAGAATTATAATGAAACCTATATAGTAGACAGACTAAACAATTCCTTTCTAGAAGTTTGAGCAGCAAGAAAGTAAAGGAACAACTATTCCACATTCCATTAGTTTCGTTTAAAATCGAGTAGGATAAATGTTAAATAAATAAACCGTCACTATTAGATTACATGTTCGTACATCAAATTCATGTTCATGTTCAAATCAAACAATATGATACCATTGATATTTTGTCTGGTCTAGGCCCCGTATGGTATTAAATGTTGAATTATATAGACAACCATTGTTAGCTGGTATATTTCGAAAGTATCGTCCATGTTCAAAGTAGACAATATGATACCGGTAAAATCATGTGTGATCATAGACAAATCTAGAAGGAACTGACAAATTAGTCATCGGGAAGATAATGTGTGATCATAAACAAATCTAGAACGAACTCGTAAAGTAAATTAGTAAACGGGTCATTTTCTTTGCTATTAGAGTTTGTGTTACTAAATTGACTTTACCCAAAAGTCAGAAAGACTAGTGATCGTGAGGTATCATAAACATAAATACTTGGGTTGCCCGCCAATCACAACATAGCAATTCCCGATCTGCGGCGGGTCAAGATCAGCTTACCCAAGTACATAACCCAACATTTCCCAGCTGCCTAATTTCTCATCACGCCATCTCCAAAATTTCCTTCCAGTTTCAGTCTTTTCTTCACTTCCATCACACTTGGACATTTACATGGACAACTTTGAGGAATTTGTTACTTAGATGCTTCTTCACTTCCATCACACTTGGACATTTACATGGACAACTTTGAAGAATTTGTTACTTAGATGCTTCTTCACTTGGACATTTTGCTTCCAGATCTGAAAGCCCGCTACCTCTACAATATGAGTTTGTTCCTTAGAAGTTAGTATAACTTAACAACCTCGATTATTATCGTCTGAAAAATCCGAACTTAAATTATTTATAATGAAAAACAACTAAGTAATGTGAAATAAAGTGTTTTTCAAATGAAAGAACATATACTTAAAAGAAGAAATGTAATTTTGATAATAGTTTATGGTCATTAAAAGATACTTAAAAGAAGAAATGTAATTTTGATAATAGTTTATGGTCAAACACGGTGTAAAAAGAAAATCAATAATACTTTATGTGGCATTTAATATTGTCTGTAGGCTTTAGAAGAAGAAATATAACTTCAATAAGAATTGTGGTCAAACACGTTGTAAAAACTAATCAATACTAACATATACTAGTATAGTATGGCATTTAACTGTGTGTAGGCCTTAGAAAAAGAAATACAACTTCGATAATGATTTATGGTCAAATACAAATAAAAATATTATATCGAGTGATATTTAGTTGTGTTTAGGCTAATATTTGAATACTAGGAACCGCGTCACACGCTACACGTGTGAAACGTAATCTTGTAAAATATTATTTAATAATATATTGAAATAAATAGAGTGAATATATAATCTTCACATAATGACTTCAAACGTAATAAAAAAATAACTAATTGAGTAATTAAACTTAATATAAATGGTGTGTTATAAATGTATATATTTTTTTTAGTTATGCAATTAATAGTTTTGAATTGAACTATATTAGACATACGAAAAGTATTCTTCCGATGAGTTAACAACCATCACATACATCTCTAGACTTTGGAAACATTCAACTTCAAAATCTGCAATACATTTTTTTCACATGTTAATTGGTATTCTTCATCAGTTGAATATATTGTCAAGTGCTTCATATAAACATTCTAGTTTCATAATATGATGTTTTTAGTTATTTTTATCGTATGATTTAAGAATAATTTAAGGTCAAGTTGACCATCGAAAAAGTCAACAAAATCAAGTGTTACATTTATTATTAGACGGAGGAAGTATGTCTTTTTTTATAAGAACATATCATGGTTATTTTTAAAATTAAGTTTAATACGTCATACAACTTTATGTTAAAAAATAAAAAATTAAGAAGAGAATAAATAAAAAAGAAAAAAATTACGTCAATAAGATTTGAACCCAACACCTTCAACTAAAATAATGATACAAATAATAGGGAAAAATCACGCCAACAAGATTCGAACCAAACACCTTCAATAAAAATAATAATAAAAATAATGGAGAAAAATCACGCCAACAGGATTCGGACCCTACATATTTTAATTAACTAATGACACATGTACGCACCAGATTGAAATTGGATAAGCAAGATCAACGGATTAAAATTGATTGGTAGGTCAATCAATTTGGTAAATCAACCGATTTATTATATTACTTTAAATGAAACGCACCAACTTAATACGGTAAAATCATACAATTTTGATAAGTTCAGTAGCACATTTCAAGTACAAATAATCAAGATAGCAAATTAATTTGCAAGAATCTTCAAACGAAAACAGAATGATTTTACACTATATCATTTACTTGAAAATTATTTACTCTATATATCCTAGCTATAAAATCAAAATTATTTAGGAGCTTGGAATTTAACCATTTCGCGAGAACTTGCTGGTCGTCGAGGAGAAGGCGAAGGCGTATAATGATAAGACTCAAATGTCAAATAACTCCCCGGGTCAACAACACCAAAGAACAAGTCCGACAAATGATGCGCTACATCCTCAGGGGCATATCTGACCACAGCCCCCGAATATCTCTCCCCCTCCATCTTCCTCCGGTGTGCATTGTAAAACTCGCGATACAATCTAAATATCTTCCCTGCGATAGAAACCTTTATATCGTCGCGGAGTTTGCTATCCGGTACAACGCACACAGAATGTTTCCTGTACGCCAGGTCAAACGCCAAGTTAAATTTCCTGAATATCTCCTTGACTTTATCAGGCGTGTTAACAGCCGTTGGATCAGATGGCAAACAGTCAATCACCTGCTTCCATCCTGACCGTTCATAGTTTGCCCCGAACTGTTTCACTTTCGCCTCGTGTTTTGTTAACCACTCGTCGCCGAGAATGTACTTCAGGTTCGACGTTCTCACCTTCACGACGACATATTGAAGATTGTTCGCGAGGAACAGGTAAGCGAGAGAGACGTCTTTGTAATGTTTCGCCTTGGCATCGAGCTTACACAGAAGGACTAAAATCAGCCACGCCATTTTGTTCGAAATCACCGGTGCTTGAGACTCATCAGAGTCAGAGAAGCCGAAATAGGACTCTGGAAGCGATTTCTTCACCTGTGGAGCTACATCTTCAAGAATGTCCGATAAAACCGTGCTGTAATCGGCCAGAAGAGTTAAATACTTCATCACATCGATCGTCAGGTCATGAATTCCACCTCCAGCTACTATTGACTTTGGGGAGTCCTTGACAATAACCGATTCGAAATCGGTTAAAGCAGTTCGGATAAATTCGCCGAGTTTGATGAGTGATGCAACGGCCTGAGTCTTGATATTGACCATTGATTCGAAGGAGAAGATAGAGTCAATCTCCTGCCAATGTTCGCAGATTCCAGTGTACATGTCGAGGATGCGGAAGACTTTCTCCGGTGATTTTTTGCTGTTTTTTGCCACGTTTTCGGGGAATCCGAACAGGATTGAGGCGCCTTCTTTGGTGATTTCGGTGAAGCAGGATTCTCTGATGGAATCGGAGCTTGCGAAAACATGATCGCAGAGAATTCGCTCGCCGTTGAACAAAGTTTTTACGGCAGTTCGTAGTCCAGCGAGCCAATTCGAGATCCTCATCTCCAGAGTAGGCCAGTCCATTTTGTGAATGTGTGAGGAACTAAATTTCTGGACCCCGAGTCTGTAAATGCCTTCGTCCACAATCGACTTTCGAATCACTTTGTAGATTTTCAAACACTCTTTCGCGTAACCGGAAGAGATCATACAGTCTGCAATTGTTCGCAAATCTGCCATTGAAAGATTTGGCACGTCTTCTTCTTCCGAAATTGAAATTGAATTTGAATCATCTTCGTCATCGAATTCAGAAACGCTTGATCCAGTAGAAGTCCTGGAGGAACGGACAGATACAGATTCAGGGTCCAGGTGAGCACGGTTCATGGACAGGATTTGGTAAAACTCCTTTTCGAGTCTCCTCATGGCGATTTGCATCAGGTTTTGAGCACGGACCATTTTCTCGGAATTGGAGTTTTCCGTGACTAGGAAGTGCATGGCCTTCTGGAGATTGTGGACTGTTTTGACGAACTCTCTGGCCTCCTGGCGGTTCTCGTAGAAGAGGGAGGTGACTCGGGCGAAAGTGGTAGTTTGAGGGTCCCATTTCGTGACGATTGGCTCAGCCATGTCAAGGGTCCGGTCCATGACAGACTCGGAGAAACTCTGGTGAGGTGGGGAGAAGCCAAAGCGGGACGGAGAGGGGGAAGGAGGGGTGGAGGAGGAGGAGGAGAAGGAGGAGGAGTGTGGGGAGAAGCACATGCTGTTCATTCCTTTTCGCGGCATGATTGATAAGGCGGCGTCTTATGATTTGAACGAACTTTTAAGTGAATGGAATTCGAAACTATTTTAAATTTTTTAATTTGTGGTGTTATGAATAGTGAGAAAGGGAAGTGTGGATGTGAGTTGTGTTTGGTTAATCGGCAATGGGAGTGAAGGTGTGGGGTATATATAGAGGGAGAGAGAGATGGGGAACGCCGGGTATATGAACAAAATGAATGTTAACGAACAGACAAGCAGCTTTTTCTGAATGAAATTGACCTGATCAATTCCACGTTTGTAGAGTCTCCTCTTTCTTTTATCAAAAAAGGAAAAGGGAAAAAAAAAAAAAGAAGTCAAGTCTGTATTCATTTTGTTAGGAATATATAAACATTGATCTTGATTCTGGAACCTCCTTTTTTCTAGGGGTAAATTACATGACAGGTTGGGAAGGGCTCATGAATGATGAATCCCATGCTAGGTTTCAAGTAAATTAAAAACATATTTTTCTTTCTTTTGGAATTCAATGTTGTATTAATTGTTTTTACATTCAGTCATATACAATAATAAATCAAATTTAATCACAAGTCCTTTAAGCGTGTGTTTGAAATGTTTTTAAAAAAGTTCAGGTATACTTTTTGTAAAAAAAAAAAGTTAAATAAGAAAGTGGATATTTAATTAATACTATAATTATGAGTATTTGGTATTTTAATATAAAAGTAACTTCAAATTTAAATTTAAGAAGTTGAAGTTGTAGTGATTGTAAATTCAATCAAGAGCAATTATTTTTTTTAAAAAAAAAAAAACCTATTTTGCTCTCATACGTAGTATTTGCTTGCTTCTCAATTTCTGGCGGCGGTTACCTTTATTAACTTGGACTGCTTTCATATAACATCAGAATTTGGTCATCTTAGAGGGATTTTGTAAGGGGGGAGATTATATATTTCAAAACCTACTTTCAAACGATGTGGGATAGGATTAACAAATACTTCAAACCAACCCTATAAGACTCTGTTCTCTTCTTCTGAACAGAACTTTACTGATTTGAACTGAACTGAACTGAACTTATTTTTAGTACAAAATACTATTAGCCAAATCTAAACTTAACTGAACTTAATTGCACATCTGAACTGAACTGAACTAATTTAAATTGAATTTAATACTTCCTCCGTTTCATTACAAAGTTCCTAAGGGGACTATTCATCGCGACCTTTGACCACATATAACTTTTAAATTAAACCGTATTAATATAAATTAAAAAGTTGAGTATGAAAATATACTCCATTTAATTTCATAATATAATTTTATTATATTTTTCTCTAATGTAATTTAGGAGTTATACGTGATCAAGGTCGCGATGAATAGTCCCCTTATGAACTTTATAATGAAACGGATAAAGTATAATCAATTTTCAGATTAACATAAAATAACCTAACTCTGTATAATTGAAAGTATATACTGCAAATTGGAGTAGTGCACGAATTCGTAAATTACGTTTACAAATCACAATCACAATTAGAACTGGTCAGGACGGATTGCCTGACAAGAAAAACATGTCTCGAGTAATAATAAATTGAATAATAGCTTGCTTAATTATCTGGGCATTACTCATATCATTAGTTTAGTCAATACTCAATACTATATCATATGTAATCCACATATCTAGGAACCTTAGCTGTTCTAGTTTTAGCTATCAACTCAATTCATACTCCACCATTGGCTTTTGATGAAGGACCTTGAATTCACTTCAACAAGATTTTGGTTCATAAATGTAAAAATATCAATGAGAGAGTTATATCCTTACAAAAAGATTTAACAGTGCCTATCCAAATTAAGCTCACATGTAACGGACATCGATTGGAAAAGAAAAATCAATGCATCCTGAGTATGAAATTCATACTCACTATGAATCAGCCTAACATTAACACATAGTGAATGAAGTACTCCATTATTTCATCTACTTTAATTAATGAACACAAGTATATATCCGTAAAATCATACGTATAAATAAATAAAGTAATGTGAAAGTAACTTTTAATGAGCCCTATAGTTGACATATTCCTCTCACGAGCAGGGTACATATATTCCTCTCACAAGCAAGGTACCATGCATATTCAAAAATGCCTCCGATCCATACAGGCTACAGGTCCATGTTTACGGGACGTACGCGTCTTTACCAAAAACTAGAATTGTCGTTTAATTAGAACATTAATTAATCGCTTTTTGCTATATTTCGTGCGTCTTTTTGCCAGAAAAATTAATAGACCTCGTCACAAATCGTGTTTTGTTTCATTCGGTAGGTGATTTAATTTGCCATCTAGTTCTTGACCAGCCGTTTAATTTGTATGTGACTTGAGTGAGAGTCACGATCAGAGTACTCCACTATTAATTTTAGTTTCCGTAAATGCAAAAAGCTGTTCTTTTTCGCTTATAGGTAAAAATTTAACTCAGACGCGGTAAGAGCGTGTTGTCTTTTGTTTTTATCAAAATAGAAGTTTCACACTTTCATCCATGACCAAAAACGTTTTAGAAGTTTCACACTTTCATTTCACTGATATAATTCACCAAATTCGCATATAAATAAGTCCTCAAGGTGAATTGTTGTTTTTTTTTTTAATTAATAATAGCCGGTGTATATTAAAAAAAATAAAATAGTTTGGCAACATTTCAATTTTCAAAAACAAATCTTCATCAACAGCCATCACTAACCGACTAACGCACATTAATAATCTCGCTAATTTTATAGTTCTTATGCAGAATATATAATTTACATTCAACTCTACATTATAGAAGTATATTTTTGAGGGGCTGAATGTCGTCGCATAGATTAATTATAAAAGTTTAAGCAAAAAACTGGAGTATAATATTGGAACTATAATTCGAGCGTGGAACATTGTCCCAAATCTAATATTTAATTTGTTCCAAATCTCTTGTGTTGTATATGAAAAAATATATATATTTATCCAATTATAATTAACAGAATACAACGAAAATCGTAGCTCAGTTGGTAAGCTGCTTCAGCTCTAACCAATAGGTTGGGGGTTTGAGTAATCACGGAGTAAATGGTTTAATTCTTTAATATTATACGGAATTAATAAAGTATTTATTATCGTTCTTCCTTACCTGTCCACGCACACCACATCAAACATCGATTGATTAAACATAAATGAATGAAGGGATATTAAAGAAATAAGAAAAAAAACAAGGAAAAACAAACATGTATGTGGTGTGAATTAGAAGTTAAAACTAATTTGTTTGTACTAATATACGAAAAGGGCAAGTAACAACATACCCAACTAAAATTCCTGTTCAAAAGCTTTTGAATTCAATTATAAATATTCGACAAAATTGTAGTATGAAAATTTAGATTTCCATATAATTTTAAAAAATATTTTTATATTATTATCATAATTTATGAATAATTAGGGAGTCATAAGGTGGTGCAGCGGTAATAAATTGGAGTGGTGAATGAGAGATGCATGATTCGATCCTTAGCAGTAGCAGAGTTATAGGATTAGATTTAGGTGTTAAGTAATAAGATGATTTACAAAGTACGGTATCAGTGTAGTGCAGTTGGTAAAAGAAAAAGGTCAAACTCAAAAGTTTTAACCATTGATGAATGATGATATGCGCTATGGTTTTCCTTTACAGTTTTACTCTGAGGCTATCTCGCTAACTTGGAGTAGAATTCTACTACTGCTAGTAAATACTCCTTCCATTCCACCAGAATTATTTTAGTTTGACTTTTTTCGGTCAACAACTTTAAACTTTAATTTCCGATAACTCTTAAATTATACTTCCTCCATTTCATTAGTAACTTCCTCTTCGGTCAACAGGTTTTATATTTGACTGCATGTTACTCCTAAATTATACGATGCAATTCATTTTTAAAGTTATGTAATTAAAGTTCAGAAGTTTGTAGTATTTTAAATATTTTTTGGAATTTTTTTTATCAATATAATTTAGGTGTAATATATGAGTCAAACGTGACTGCAGTTGACCGAAGAGGAAGTTACTAATGAAATGGAGGAGTAATAATAAAGTATTTAACAAAATTACATTATGAAAATATTAAACCTAAATTTTTGTAATATAATATCGTTAAATACTTTATCATTATAGTTAAAGTTTAAGAATAATTGAAAGTCAAAGTTAAAAACTGTTGACCGACAAAAATCAAACTAAGAGACTTTTGGTGGAATAGAGGGAGTACTATAGTACTAATTTGTTTGTTGGTTTTGATTAATTAACAATCATGATAATAGCCCTGTTTAGCAAAACTAGCTGATAAGCTAGCTGGAGCTGATAGCTGATAAGCTAGCTGGAGCTGATAGCTGATAAGCTAGCTGGTAGCTGATAAGCTAACTGATTTTAGTGTGCGTGTTTAGCGAATGAGCTGATAAGCTAGCTGATTTTGATTTACGTGTTTGACGAATGAGCTTATAAGCTAACTGACAAAATGACATAAAAAACAACATTCATATTATATTGTCATACATTATTCATTCATTTTTCATATTTTATTATAATAATAATAATATAATAATAAAATAATAATAATAAAAATAATATTATTATTATTATTATTATTATTATTATTATTATTATTTTAACATAAAAATAAATAATATATTTATGTCTAAACTATTAATTAAATAATTATTTTTCAAGTTATGAACATGTATATGACAACAAATTAATATTGTATTATTCTTTATTAGTATTATTAGTTTTATTTATTATAATAATAATAATAATAATAATAATAATAATAATAATAATATATATATTTATTATTATTATTATTATTATTATTATTATTATTATTATAATAAAGTGGAAATCAATAAACAAGAAACAACGAATGTTTACACAAAATTAGTGGACATCCGAGAAACAAGTTGTGCTCCCACTTCCTTAGCATAAGCAAAACTAATTCTAGAAAAAATAAAATATGCAGCACGCGCCCCAGCATCCTGAGCCAAAGCGAAACCCCGGACTTTAACAACCAAAGCAACAACATCAGCATCCAACTCCTCGAGTGTCGAGAAAGAGAAAGGAAGGAATCCATATCCCTTGGTTGCACACAAGTCCCGATACTTCGCACACTTGTGCTTGGCAGCCTTAGTCACCGCCCGTCCAGGCACAAAATCCCTCAACCCAAACCGTGTCAAGGGGGAAGACTCGGTCAGGTCAACATAAACATCTTTCCCCCTATCCCAAACATAAAGGAGCAAGTCTGCAGGACGGAGGGACCTGTCAATCTCGTCACTCAAACCAATATCCACTTCCTTGTCACAAAATCCCTCAATCCAAACCTTGTCAAGGGGGAAGACCCGATCAAGTTAACATAAACATCTTGCCCCCTATCCCAAGCATAAAGGAGCAAGTCTGCAGGACGGAGAGACCTGTCACTCCCGTCACTCAAACCAATATCCACTTTCTTGCCAACCGAAATACCAGATCGAAAACAGACATCCAAGAGAGCGTCGCGAACCAGGTTATGTATGTGCTTGATACCCACCATCCTAGCGCATGACACCGCATAATCACCAAACAAATCCCCATAAAAAAACCCGAGAGCAAGTAGAGCAGGGCTTGGACACCGAAAACAAAGCAACACCAAGCCGATAGCCCAGTACACACCTGTAAGTCCTCCCGTTCATAGTCCGTCCCAAACCAGAAATAGGAACCACACGCAACCAATCAGAAGAATGGACACCTTGCTGAGACTTTCAAAGAGCGACCTGGCGGGGAGACAAAGAGAAGACAGATTCCGCAGAAGCAACAACCTTCGTGAAATATATATCTGCCAGTCTCTTCATAAGTCTGGGGGCAGCGATCTCATTGGGGTTACTCAAAAGGTCAGAACCTGTGGTCTCAACAAACAAAGACAGGACACCATCAAAAGCAAGTCCACGAGAAGTGATACCAGAAGGACACATGAGCTTAGCCTGCAAACCAGCAGGCTGAAGGCGAGAAGCAATGAAGACATAATAGCGAACATCCATAGCAGTATAAACACCAAGCCTCCCCCCGCACCCCCAAAAAAAAAAAAAAAAAAAAAAAAAAAGAAAAGGGCAAAGTGGCAAGCCGCCATTGTCAATCACCAAAACCGGACCCTGGCGCTGTAACAATACGCTCCAAAGAAGATTTGAACGCGTGATCAAAAGAAAACTGGGCCGACTGAAAGGAACCTGGAGGGCAAGTGCGCAAAGGAAAATAGAGCTTCGAAATGCCCGTACAAGCACGAAGCAGCAACAGCTCACACTGCGAATCATTAAGCTTCGCAACAAAGTCCATAAGCTCAATGGTCTTACTCACCCTCTTCCCCACAAGCTCACTACTGATGTCAGGACACACACTAATCGAGCCACCAAGAACTTTGACCCCACAGAGTGGCCTGGCGATAGATGGAGGAAAAACACCAGGAATTCTACCCCTCGGATCTTCCACGAGCAAAAAAAATCTCAGTTTTGTGAACATTGATGTGCAGTCCAGAACGTAGGTCATCCTCCAAGATCAGCTCTAAGTCCCTCCCTACAACTAAGGTATCTCCGACAATGGTGCCATCATCTAAGTACCAAGCCTGCAAGGATAAGTCAAAAGAATATTTGATCTTACAAACCAACGGGTGTAAAACCAAAGCAAAAAGAAGAGGACCCAAATGATCGCCTTGTTGGACCCCCTGACCAGACCATAGAATGTGCTCCCCATAATACAACCTGGTCGGACTGGAATAACAGAACTCAACCCAACGGAAAAGAACGGGGCAACGACGACGAACCTCAAGCAACATGACATTCTGAAAGTCAACTAGCAACATGGTCAAGCCCACCTCTCTACCTCTCGCCTCTACGAACCGATTCAAGGCATGAAGAATAGCCTCACCTCTACAGGGTACCCAACACCAAACTGGAGACCGTCAAAATACCCAGATAAAGAGGCGCCAACCAAGATAGCACCCACCTTAGAGGCCAGGCGACGCCAAACGCTACCCACATCAATAGGACGTATACCACCACCCGGCTTAACCAGCGGAATGTGGGGAGCATTATTATTATTATTATTATTATTATTATTATTATTATTATTATTATTAGGAGTATAATTGAAATATGAAAGATGATAAGCCAGCTTATTAAAAAATAAAGCAAACTTTGTTAGTTTATAAAATAAGCTAACTGATAAGCTCATGTTCACATAACATACTTATTTTTCCTAGGCAATAAGTTTGTTACGTGAATGCGAGCTTATAAGCTTTTGGAGCTTATAAGCTAACTGCTAAGTTAACGCTAAACAGAGCCAATATTATAATATTGTAAGGGTTTTGACCATCCAAACAAAGTATGCAACCTCTCATATTCAAATTTATTGACCAAATTACCTATTAGTTGTACATTCATTAATTAATATATTGAAAAAAATTACGTCCAATTATACTTGAACTCCATTCTTGCAATACGTACGTAGTTTTTAATGTATAAGCTATATCAACTAAAGTCATTCTACGGTGTTTGATAATTTCACATTTTACAACGTTTTAATTCCCCTTTCATTTGATGATCATCATGTCGATTGTCGATAAGGGGTTGTTATTTTCAAAATCTTCTGAAGTTCGTTCGACGTCTTGACTTTAAACAAATCAATGATCCATTGACTCTCGATGTTTTTCTTGTTCAAAATAATCAACTCTAAACAAAACAAAATATAAAACTAAAAATTAAAAAAATCTAAACAATTTGCCGGTATTACTAGCATTAAATTATAATTAACCACATGTTTAAGACATGTATTATATTAGCTTGTATTTTGGGCTCTCAAACAATATGACATGTAATAAAACCAAAAATTCAAAATATATAGAAAGGTAAACATGCTCGGATTAATGAATAGATGATTCTAAATCAAGGTTTAAGACTATATCTTAGGGATAATTAATGTGGCACCATTTGATGCATCATGCATGGAACATGGGATTCGCACCATTTGAGAGGGATAATTGCGCGCTGAGTTTCTCAATAGGTGGTTGATGAGTTTCTGACTTTTTTTTTTTTTTTTTTTTTAACGGTAAATATTACAACAACTACTACACTACTATTATACATACATCCTAAACCACCTTATTTCTCCACTTTTATATCAACCTTATAACTCCGTCATCGTCAAGAATCAAACCATGCACCTCTTCTTTTATTGCGCCAACTCCTTTCCCCTACACCACCTTATCACTCCTAATTTCTGAGGCTATCTATATTGAACATTATCATCCTTTGTGTTTACGCCTGGTTTTGTCTTTAAAGGGCTTCTTGGTCAGTGGCTACCTTAATATTTGTAATCGGACCCGGGGCTTATAGGGTAACATCATTAATTGCATTGTTTTAGTTCTCTAAACTAAGCTCAATTAGTATTAATTCCTTCACTCACGCTGACCTTCGCTAGAATTATTTTTTCAACTCGACCTCCTTACTCTTGGCTCCTTGCATAGAAATACATACTAGATGAGGAGGCAGTCAAAATTATTTCCAACCGTAACAAATATTGGGTAGTCTCTCACCGTTGAGGTGTTTTAATGGGGTTTGTGCGATTTTTGTGTATATATATTGTGTTGGGTGTGCAATACTTCGGCACAACCTTTTAATTGTAAATATTTTTATGCAATAAAATTTTTGCCCATCCAAAAAACTACTAAGTTGATCACAATACGCAACAATTGTTTAGAGATTATGCCTTTCGATTTTCTCTTCATTTTCATATGCCATTAATTCGATATATTAAAGATTTAACGACCTTAGCTTGTAATCTTTGAGGTTGGTCCCGATACTTATATTGTGGTACAAGTAATTCCGGTTCACAATATTGACATCTGATTTGATACACCCCGTAACGCATTGACGATGATGAATGTGATGATTTACTTAAATAGTTAGGACTTGAAATCAATCAATCAAATCAATTAATATGACAAGTCACAATTAATGTAAAATGGGCGCCCTATATAATTAATAAGAATGGTGCATTGAAATTGAAGTGTTGGATTTGTTTTGAGGACATGTAATTTCACACCATAAAGCAAACAATTTTAAGAATGGTCCATGCTTGAAATAAAATGAGTTCCCCTGCATTATTTTCCTCCAAGTGTAGGCACTAAGAAACATACATTTGTCCTCCAATTGGTACCCCATATTTCAAGCGTTTATTCCTCTATCAAGAATTTAAGATATTTTAAGTCGATCCCAATATGGCGATAGTAATTGGTGAAAGCTGGAAAGAGGTCCCTGAGCTAGCACGATTTTGTTGTTAACTATAGGGGCCATAGAGCAATCAATTGGGATGTTAACAGTACGCGAAACTAGTAGTAGTATTACTTAACTTTCTAAATCTATTACGTAATCACAACTTGAATTCTAACTCGGTACTCTAATTAGAGTAAACTGCATAAAACACCCTCCAATTATAAAAAAGGAGCACGAAACCAATTATTTAAATTGTGCCAAACCCCCCAAATTATATAAAAAGTCCGTACAAAACACCCTGAACGTCTAAAATAGCGGAGTGCAACAGACCAAGGTATCGTTTTACTTTGATCTTGCAAAGTTACGAAAATAGCCCTATCTTTCATCTACATTCAGTCATTCACCATATCCTGGAGCTAATATAATATAGAAATATAGAAAACGAAAGGTAAAAAAAAAAGGAAACATCAAGCCACCTCGCGGTGGCCGACCATGGCGGAGCTCTGCTCCACCGCTAAAATGGTGGAGCAGAGCACTGCGAATTCGGCGGAGGCGCGGAGCTTTGCTCCGCCCCATTAATGGAGTAGTAGAAGTATATATAAGATACCAACTCTTCCCTGGTACAGAATCCAATACCAGCAGCACCAAGGCAAATTCTTCTTGAGGATTAGCATATCAAAATTAACAGTTGCGGTGATGAAAAAAACTTCGATGAAAAAGAAGAGAAACCGAACTTGTTGCAGCACCAAGACGCCCAAATGTTGTTGATGATTGCAGCAAGTACAAGGAGGAGCTAAAGATCCACCATTCCGGTAGAGCTCCTGCTCCTCCATTAAATGGCAGCCACTATCTCCTTTTTATTTTTTAACAATTATTAATTGTAAATTGCAAAATACACCTTCAAGTATCTAAAATTATGTAAAATCCTTATAATTCGGGTTAGTTTGCAACAATGTTAACGGCGTTAGGTGAAAACTAACGGAAGTCATGTTGGGGTGTGTGTGGTGCTGACTTTATATATAACTCGGGGGTTTTGGCGCAACTTAAATAATTGAGGGGGTTTCATGCTTCATTTTGATAATTGGAGGGTGTTTTATGCAGTTTACTCACTCTAATTAGGAGTGATTACCAATTTATAAAGCTAATTAAACATTTATAGCTCCATCTTAATTAAGAGTTAAGATTAGAATTGTTCGCCTTTACAGGTCACTAATCACTACGCATCCAAGGGATTAAAAATGTAAGTAGAGTACATGCTGAGCATCGAGCAATTGACCAGTGTAAAGAATTTGATCAAGAGGTGCATGTATAGTATCGATCCGTATGTATATTAATGGACAAATAGGGTTGGTTGAAAATAACTTCAGATTTGAGTATATTATTCCATCCATTCTCTTATAAGTTTTTCCTTTTTTCTTTTTTAACGTTCCATTTAAAATTTATCATAAAAAAAAAGTAAAAATATTTAATATGATTATTACTCTTATTATATACTAATATACGAATATATTTATAACTTTACCACACCCTACTCATCAGTTTTTATTCATTCTTTACTCAAATGAAAATACATGTCCCTAAGTACCATACTTTTTGCATTATTTACCAAAAAAAAAAAACCTCACTCAAAATAAGTTATAATGATTTACTCAAATAATACCTCACACACTGATCCAAGAAGTCATAATTACAGATTCTTCTATATGTTGTTCTAAGAGAAATATATTTCTCTATATTTAAGAATCACTTGAAGACATATCTCGTTTATTGTGTGTGTGGTTATACTTTCTGAAAGTACAATATTCTGAATTTCTGATCCACAAGATTATCTAGTTACGCAAATGTTTCGGAGTTGGGTTACGTCATTGACATTTTAATTTGTTGTATATAAGGCGTAATGCAGGCATGGAACGTCAAACTTAATCTAGAACAAGTTTACTAGTACGATCGATCAATCGTTCCATAGTTACGTAAAAGGATAAGCTAATAAAATTGTCAACTTGGCGAATATTACAGCATGTTTTGTACGTACTCGTCCGTACCGGACGTCTAGGTGCTTCCATTTGACCGATGCTCAAGCTCAAGATTAGACGATTTATCTATGCTATACATGTGTGTTATACTTATTTCGTTTGTTGTTTCATATCATCTGAGTTTCCATAATGGTATGCATACTACTACTACTAATAATAGTCCTCATCAACTCATCATATATGATATGACTTGCTGATAAAGCTTAATGAATAGTACTCCTATTCACATGGTAAGTGAATGGGTAAGATAGTCAGCGCTTTTATTTATTTATTTATTTATTTTTTTCCAGTCAGCGTTAAACATCTACTCCCTTTGTATCGCTACAAATTATCCATTTTAATTTTTTTCGGTCAACAGCTTTCAACTTTGACTCCCGATTACTCTTAAACTATGATGCTAAAATATTTGATAAAACTATATTATGAAACTTTAAGTTCTATATTTTCATAATATAATTTTGTTAAATATTTTACCATTATAGTTTAAGAGTAATTGGGAGTCAAAGTTGAAAACTGTTGATCGAAAAAAGTCAAACTGGGTAAATTGTAGCGGGACATAGGGAGTATAACAGATGGGGCAAATATTTACTTTACGTTTACCGATGACATTTTACCAAATTTCTAGCTAGTTGCACTTTTTTCCTCGTCTTAAAATGATAATACTACAGTACGTCTCTTCTAGCAATTAATCAAGCATATAATAATCGGATCAAGTGGATATTCTTATTGGTTGCTCTAGCCTAGCTAGTTACTTTGAACTTTGATAATAAGGATTACCTGGATAAGAATATGGATAGGTACGATCGATGTCTTCCAAGAATTTGAACAAATTGGAACTAATTCAACTCATTTTTTTTCATGTGGTTGATGATATTCTGACTCCATACCTACATGCAATTTGATTTCTATAGGTATGTTAAACATGTGGTGAGACCAAGAATAGAAATCACCTTGTGTTTCTCACTCTAACTAAATGCGTGGTTAAATTTCACTTTACACTCTGTTTACTTCGTAAAATTATACTTCATCGATCTTTATGATGCTTGCTACTGATAATTGTGATGACTTAAATACATTGCCATTTAACAATCAGATGTCACTACAAGGATTTTGGAGAACTAAGGCACTTTTTAAGGCCTATAGCGGCATTTATAAGTGCTGGCATAGGTAGTACCGGCAATGGTATTCTCCAAATTATGATGCACAGTAAATCTTTAGCATTTTTCTACCGGTACATTTTCTAAGTTGCAATTATGTGAAGCTGAAATAGTCAGTAGCTAGAGATGTGAGCAACTTCTAGAGAATCGAGGTCTAAGTGTACCATCAGGACATACTGAAAGTATGTATGTCCTAGAGACAACCATTTGCAAGATGATATGTACTTAGATCATATTCAGTTTATTATTATTTATATTGCATATTAATTGGCTCTACATATTTGGATTATTTATTTGGTTGTTTTAAGATAATTCTATAAGATGTTCCCATGGACTATATGTTATTACCAAATGTGTGAGAACTTGGATGACAGAACATAAGTCCTAAAATAGTCCCAATCGAGGTCATTGAGATTTGGGATATCAATGACGCATGTTAAAGATTGGCATGCGATCTGCATCATATTCTTAGAGGAATGTAGTGACTCTCACAACTATAAATGACTTGGTCATTCATGATGGATGCATGGTACACCTTAGAGGGTGTTGACTGACCCACCGATAAACCGTTTGATTAATTCTATTAATGTGTCTACGGAAGTATCAGTGTGTAAGGTAATTAACAATCCTTTGACTTGAGGTCAATACTGACTACATGTGTGGAATAATATATCTTGACCATGACCAATGCTTGCACTCCACTTGGGGTAGATACGGCATGCGTTGGATATATTATGAAGCACATGAGAGTAGTAGTTGAACCAAGATAGAATTCATTCCTCGCAATAGACATTGGAGAGAATACTTTACATCTCATAGTTAGGTTGATCGTTAGTCATTGGCCAATGCGTTACGATATATTAAAAATGGTGTTTGGATATGATCGAAGATCAACTAACAAGAATGAGAAAGAAATGAATAAGTTATTGGAACGGACACGATATCAAGTTCTAGACTTATTCGAGTATTCGAGAATGAAGGGACTATATTAGCCTTACACTAAAGGTGATTTGTATATCCTTACAAACGTCCTTATATATTAATGTTTTCCGGTAAATCGTCTAGGTGTTTCACCGAGAACCTAATTAGATTAGTGGTTAATATATGAGGCCCTACGGGTCACACTACATGATTAGTACTCTACCAAATCGGGATTGATAATAAATAGATATTAATCAGATTAATATTATTTATTATTAAGTGTGGATAATTTTAATTGAGTCAAATTGGATGAACAATTAAAAGCAAGTGGAAAGGTTGGACCAAATTTGAATTGGACATCAAATGAAATTGGGCCGAAATTGGGTAAGAGAGGAGAGGATAAAAGCTGGGCCAAAGAGGCCCAGCTGTTGGTTCTTGGGCGCGTGCAGCGCACGCACCCGGCTGAACTATTTCGGGCGCGTGCACAGCACGCGCCCGACAGTTTTAAAAGGGTGGGGACTTGGTCCCCACCTTTTTCCCCTCTCTCCTTGGACTTTATCAATTCGGGACCCACTAAATAGAATGAGGTAGTTTTGTCTTCTAGCCTTTTATGCTTTAAATGCAAATATAAGGGTTGAGTTAAAAATATACGTAATATACTACTTCCTCTCCACAAGAAGACAGAACACACCTCATCTAATTTTTGTCTTCTTTCAGAAAGAAACAAAAATAAGTACACACTTGTTTTATCATAAATATCATCCTGATTCTTTTGAAAGAGTTTCCTAGCACTCTACGGTAGACGAAACTCTGTGGATACCGAGGTCAAGGATTTCAAGCTGGAGAATACGGATTGGGACTTGCTAGGCGAGGAGCTTGAAGATTTGGAGCTCACTGAAGACTACGATCGTGAGTTCGCAGAAGAGAAGATCGAGGAGCAACAATTGGATTTTGCTGAACAAACTGACGAGGAGAAGGATAAGTATTTTTCTCCTCTACGTATCACATTTTAAATAATCGTTATCAAGATAGGTCGTAAAATTTTCGAAATTCCGCTGCGTATGCTTAGAGCAAAACGAACCCTATATTCCTACACAGGACATATACTGAAGTCAACATTGGATGCAAGTTTCCTGGCATGACCCACAGATGTTGTTCTCACAACCTCCATCTCTAGCTACAAGTTGTTCAGCAAACAAAGAACTATTAGTCACAGGACGCAATAATCTTCAGTTTCGAATCCATACACTGACAAAATCCAGTGTCAAGAACAAGAATGTAGAACAGTGGATCCACAAATGTAGCCAATAGACAAGATAAAATGAACACGTAACGGAAGTTTAATAACCTGACATGTTTCTCCCCTCTGGGATTCATAGCTATCATAGCTACAGACATCAGATATGTTGCATGTACATGAGAGGAACAATAATCAGCCCCAAATAGCTACACCTATACACCTGTTTATATGAACAAGAGAGTGTACAGTTAACATAGTAACCAAGATCCAATCTGAAAGTACAATACTATGAAACAAGGAGAAAGATATGCCCAGACAACTTAATATTATTGAAACTACATCATGTGGTTTTACAGCCAGTAAAAGATTGTACCACCACTCATAGCTACAACATCAATATACACAGAACTCCCTTAACTCTGACAGAATAAAGCACACGGGTCAAGTAAAAAGTATAGAGTTTAAATGCAATCTGACCTGCAATTCCCGTCCATGAAACCACAAAATTTGCGCATTTGTATGTTCTGTAGCTCCATCAAAATTTCCTTGGAGACTCCATAAACATTTCCTGGAAAAATTATTCATGGAACATAGTTAAGTTACAGAACACTAAATCAGTTTTAGCCATGCTACTTCAGGGTCTAAAAGTGATTTAATATCTAAGTAGATGTACTTTACAGGCCACAAGAAACTTAGAAACATAGCATTTAGTTTCTTTTTCGACTTATCAAATTCAATCTTACCATTTTTATGCTCAAGTTCCATGCATCCATCTCACTCGGTCCTTTCCTTGTCGCCTAGACCAGTAGACCCAGACACTTTTGAATGCCTTGATGCATACATGAGTATGACATTACCACCTGCAACAGTGTATTAGCAGTATGTATCATGGACTAACGGAAGAGAAAAATAATATACACACAGAATTCATGTGAAGCAAACAAGAGAAAACAAACACTATTCTTGCAATTCCAATGAACCATGGAACATGTAAGTAAACTCAGTACTAAATGTCACCTTTAACGTGGCCAACAATTTCAGCTCTCTTACAATTTTCTTTCTGGACTTCTGTTCAACTACAAATAATAAATAATAAGTGACAAGTGAGCATTTAAACAACTGAGAAATGGCTCCCACAAAGAATAGAAATAGTTTATGGTTTAGCCTGTCGTCTACACTTGATGTCTGCATCTGTCACACTAAATCAAACATAAACATGTGCTAGTTTTCCCATGGTAATTATAACAACTTGATCTTGCCACCAGTGTGCTCCAATTATAACCATGGAGCCTTGGTTGTACATTTCAATCAAATCTACATTTTACATATTTACTATTTTCTACAATCTTGTATGTTTGTCAACAAACAAATACTACACTTCAGAACATATACTAAGGAACAGGGGAAGTATCTTGTTTAAACCAAAACATTTCTCACAACAAAATCATGCAATAAACAATTAAATATATACCTTTCTGACCACGTATGTTTGAGCATATAATAAAGAAAAAGAAGAACCTTCAAGAATCAAGATCAGCATCTTCTTCTCTATTTCATCGTATTCTGTATATCCGGTAGATGTTTCTTACCCCTAACTTTCAAAAAAAAAAAAAAAAAAAAAAAACCAGGGATAATATTAACAATTATTATAGACACCTCAGAACAACATTGAAGGGGGAGAGTCCAATGATTTTACCACTTGGAGTCGCTACTTCCATATTTAGGACTTGCAAGATCGGAGCAGCAGTAAACATTCCCTACTCCCTAGTGCTTCATGATCAGCCATAGCAATACCTGTATATGAGTATGTTCAAAGATTAGCTTATATTCTCACACTTTACTTACTCAGAAGCAAGTGAACCCCTACTAACAGGTTACAAAGGCTCTTTTAGCTGCTTCAGAGTATTCAAATGTTCATATTATCAATGCATGGAGTGTAAGAAACAGAAAGTTAACCGGCCTTATGTCATTTGCAAACGGGAACCGTATGAAGATCTGATAACTATTTAGTGTCACCAGAGACAGAAATATACAGAATGCTAATTACCTGGGTTGCTAGAAACTCAAGATTCAACAAAGTGTCCGCAAATGAAACATAGCCTCGGTACAAGTAGATAGATAAAACAGGCTCAACTTCTATTGTCACAGTTTGAAATTATTCATATGGCAAAATGGCACTGGAAACTTTTCTATAATTCGTAAAGCATGTCAGCATATTATTTCTCACTCTGAAATTTCAAAATTGAGAAAACGCCCACTCTAACCTGCGAAGTATGCAAATCATACCTATAGTGAAACAAGTAAGGTGGCTGACAATCAAATTCAACGGATCAAAATGCTTATGATTATAAGATGACACATACATTTTAGTGTTCCTTCTGACATTTATAACAACATGCACATATATTGCTCACAGTGAACAACCAACAGAAGAATATAGACAGCATGTATTCGATAAGGCTAATCAAACAACTGAAGTAAAGTTATTCTTTACTTTCACAACCTTGTCCAACCGGCTACCCAGGATGTAATACTGATGCTTTATGCTCTTAAATGCCTGGTGACACCTGAAAAATAAAAACACACCGTTTATCAGCAGGTGAAATTCTCATGTCAGATGATGGTTGTCATGCTTAGAAATTGTAACCTGTTACTAGATGGTTCAAGACTATTCTGATCTACAAATACCACTACAATGAAGCAAACCACACTAGAAAAACATTAAGCTACTAGTACCAAAAAACCAGATCATGCAGTCACCCTCAAGTTTAGCTTCATCAATCCAACCAAGAAAGATCATTATCGTTCTTGTCAAGGAAGCTGCATTTAAACATCATTAAAAGAACTTACAGGATTAAGCTCAAGTACCAAACCTTGAATACTCAAAACAGAAATCAATCTTTCTGTTTACAATTATACGACCTACAAAGTTTACATGTTTCACCATTATACCACCGACAAATTCAGAGCTACAAAGCATACAGTACAATCACACGACCTACAAATTCAGAGCTACTAGTACCGAATTCATTCACCATTAATCACATAACCAAATTCACTCAACATGAAACAAGTTTCTCCATTAATCACAGAACCGAATTCATTCAACATTACACCAATAACTCGCCCATCAGTGCCAGATTTCACCATTAATTGACGGTAAAAAGCAATAGAAACAAATTAAAGCTGAAAACCTATTGCTTAAATTGATCGAAAAATCAGCCCAAGCTAAAAAAAGATAACATGACAACTAACAAGGAAGATCTTCTATTGGCTTTCATCAAGCAATTGAAATGCATCAAGTGGCAGCTTATACCATTGTTACAGTCCGGAAATCAACGAATAACAATGAATGAATTGGAGAAAGGAAGATGAATTAGGGAAAAGAAA
The DNA here is from genome assembly GCA_028274465.1 of Plantago ovata. Taxonomy (NCBI): domain Eukaryota; kingdom Viridiplantae; phylum Streptophyta; class Magnoliopsida; order Lamiales; family Plantaginaceae; genus Plantago; species Plantago ovata. The sequence goes on from CM051455.1 coordinate 18,168,789, forward strand.
TCTCACATAATAGAAATTGCGAACACTCCGCTAGTAGTGAGGCAGTCGACGGCGGCGTATTAAGGCGGCGTAAAGCTTACTCCGGTGGACGAGTAGCTAGGGCTTTTCCCATCTAAGAAGACGATAGAGAGAGTAATCGGAAGCTCAGACGAAATCATGAAACTCTGAAACTCTGAAATCTGAATATGGATGAATTCGATTAAGTGAAAGGTTAGCGCGGGAATGTGGAAGAGTGTCGGCTTTTCCGTAAGAAGCCGCCCTAGATATAGAATAAACCGGCATTTAATTAAAAGTGGCGGAATAGCTGTCTAATGCCAAATGCAATTATTGACAGCTGAGGCATTTGTCCAAATGCCATTGTAGAAAAGCCTTGTTAGGCCCAACTTCTTGCAGTGTGTATTGGTGGTTTGAGTATTACTTCCTCCCTCCCTCGTTTTATTGACTGTTTTTCGGACAAAAATTACTACTAAATTACAAATTGAACAAAATTATAAAAAAATATATAAAGGTATACCATTTATACTAATTTAATATAATTTTTATAATTTTTTCTTCGATATAATATAGGAGTAATTTACAATCGAAAAAATATCAACACAACAAAATAGGAAGCATTGACCGGGACGGAGAAGTAATATAATCTTTTCTCTAAAAATAAATAAATATACAGACAGGCGGGATACGTAAGCCCATAAATCGAAGAAAAGAACTCTAGTTGGGCTTAGCCCATTATGAAGTAGTACTAGTAAATAGAACAAATCCACTGGTTAGCTTGGTGCTAGCCCATCCATTTTAACGGTCGAATCTTGTTTGAGATCTGAACAACAAACTTGTCACTGCCCTGTCATGCCAAATTGCCAACAAACAGCACGTTTAATTAAGTTAATTAAGTAATTAATTAATGGAGTAAAATACACTTACCATCTTCTTCACCCTGTTCTACTGTAAAAAATCACCTGGAGAAAAACATCCACATCACAATTCAATACAGCTTTCATCTCCAATTCCATTTCACAGGCAGCCATGAAGCAATTGCACAAGCAAGGAAGCAGAAAGGACGAAGAGATGCCTTTCTCCCAATCCAGCCCATACTCTCCTAAGTCCCTAAAACACCCCCGATCTCTCCCCAGATCTCTAAGTTACATCCTCAAGGAGCAGCGTCTCCTCTTCATCCTCGTCGGCATCATCATCGGCTCCACCTTCTTCCTCCTCCAGCCGACTATCTCCGTCCCCGCCTCCGATCGCCACCCCAACATCCAGACCCGCGAAAACGCCGTTTCCTATCCAGATCGCCCCGATTTCGTCGGCAAAATCGAACGAGAAAATAGTGTCAATAGTAGGTTTGCGAATGGGGTAGGGAGAGTGCCGGTGGGGATAGGGAGGAAGAGGAAGAGAATTGTGGTTACAGGTGGGGCTGGATTCGTAGGGAGTCATTTGGTGGATAAGTTGATTGCTAGAGGAGATGATGTGATCGTTATTGATAATTTTTTCACTGGTAGGAAGGAGAATGTGGTGCATTTGTTTGGGAATCCTAGGTTTGAGCTGATTAGGCACGATGTCGTCGAGCCGATTCTGTTGGAGGTTGATCAGATCTATCACTTGGCTTGTCCTGCATCTCCGGTGCATTACAAGTATAATCCTGTGAAGACTATCATATCCTTTCTCTGGAATTGTTAATGCTTTTCATGGAGTGTGCTACCTAGCTGGTTATAAGTGATTGTGGCTTGTGTTAATGTTTCTGATGAGCGTTTCATGTTGATTTGTATCTGATGGAGCTAGCTGCATTGCATCATATCTGCTTCATTAGCTATTTAGATGACTGATGAGCATGAGCAGTTACTTGCATGTCTATATCGTGACGTGAGCATGGACACTAGCTATTATTTTGTGTGGTTAGATTGGAATAGGATGTGCATGAGTAGTTGATTGTCTTGAGTTCATTTGTGCATTGCGAGCATATGCTGGTATGGATGCTTCATATATGATCCCATGTAGTTCTTTCACCACTGCAAATAGTCTATATTGTATCTCATATGCATTACACTTGCTTGCACTCGATTGTTATAATAATGGTATTTAATATGATTGGGATCCTTAACCTGTACATACAAGACAAATGTGATGGGTACCCTAAATATGCTGGGCCTTGCGAAAAGAATTGGTGCTAGATTTCTTCTTACTAGTACAAGTGAGGTTTATGGTGACCCACTTGAGCATCCGCAGAAGGAGACATATTGGGGTCATGTGAATCCAATAGGTTAGTGATTTGTTTACAATGATAGTGCATTAACCTTTATAACTTAAACTGATTCAGCTTATACATGTGGAATGTTCTTCTTTATAATTAGGTGTTCGAAGTTGCTATGATGAAGGTAAAAGAACAGCTGAAACCTTAGCCATGGATTATCATCGGGGTGCTGGTGTTGAGGTATAACTTTTATGTGTATAATGTACATTGCGTCTGAACTTTATAGGAGATATATTTCGTTTCATAATTTAGAAATTTGATCTGCTTGTCAATAAGTGCTCAGTCTTTAGAATTTAAATTTGTTGGGCATCTTATCCTGTGGTGTATACTTTACAATGCATCTGTATAAACAGACCATTTTGCTTTTCTGATTGACAAATTTGATCTATTTGTTATTATTAAGTACCTAGTCTCTATACCGTTAATTCGTCGTTCTAGACTGCTAGTTACGTGGATTCTTATGCTAGAGGTGATATCATAGAAATCCTATGCTGGGGGCAGCCTGCTAGATGCACATTTGGATTGATCTCAACACCATTTCAGTTTCAATATGTTGTATAATCACTTAATTTCTAGTTTTCTACTAGAACTAGAAATCTGAAATACACGAGGATCTTGCAAGAACATAAATGCATCAGTGGAAGTATATCCCAGTTATTACTGTTTGGTTTTTTAAGTTGAAAATGAGCATTTAATGTTTGTGCAAATAAATTGAGAAAAAAAGAAGGGTGAAATAATGGGATTTTAATTACAGAGATCAGTTTGATATAACTTTTGTGGCTATCTGTCTGATTCTTGCTCTTAAGATTGGGTGGCATGCATTACTTGCACAAACCAGCTTGCTTTTCTTGGCTGTATGACTGTGTGTAATATGAAGTTTATTAATATAAGGACTTTCCAATTAGTTAATTGGAGTTAATTTGGATGGAATCTTGTTGCTTTCTCTTGAATGCAATTAGAACATGTAACAAATGTTTGGTACTTTTGAACGAAACTTGTGTAATGAGGTCGCCGAATAGTTTGACGAAGGAATTATCTGTATCTTCACAAGAAAATACCGGTCTAAAATATCCAGCATGTAAAACATATACTATACTTGATTTTGTACAGCACCTCATGTAATTGAGATCTCTACCTGTAGTATTGATGGAGGTGTTACTTTTATTTATGAAGTGCCTGTTTCACAATGTGTTGAGTGGAAGTTATTTTTAATCATTCTACTATACATTTTTAGGTGCGCATAGCTCGTATTTTTAACACATATGGGCCTCGCATGTGCCTTGATGATGGTCGTGTTGTCAGCAACTTTGTAGCACAGGTTTGTCTTCTAACTTTGTAGTTTGTATTGTTTGTAATTAGATAAAGAAGCAAAGTAGTTGTAATCTAGTATTACCTACATGAGGTTTGTTTTCATGGATCAGTGTATCTTACAGTTCTGTCTATTGTTCAGGCAATACGGAAACAGCCGATGACAGTTTATGGAGATGGTAAACAGACAAGAAGCTTCCAATATGTATCAGACTTGGTATGTCATGTTTAATTGACCTCCAATGGTTCAGTAGCCTGCATGTTGGTATTCCATTGCGTGGGCAGTTTGTGTCATTATTTAATGTGTACCAGTGAACATCATTTTTAGCTTCAAAAAAGAATTCCAATACGTACCCCGTCCCTCCACTCTCCATTATGTCCAATACGTTACATTTTACCGCTTTCCTTAATGGACAAAATAATCCCATTAGTTATGTCCTAGCAGGATGAATAAATTTGTGTCCTGATAGAATCAGGAATGGATGCTGTTGGCTGCCAGTGGTTGATGCCCTTTTGTTCTGCTGTACTAGTTCTGTTAGAGTAGAAGGCTACTAGCAGTATATGTACCCAACAATATGAGTTTCTAGAAGAAGTTGATTTGAAAACAAAGTTCAGCTTGATTCATAGTTGACAGCAGTCCCGAGAAGCAAAGAAAAAGAGATAATGGAAACATATTAGTTCAAGTGAGGACTTCATTTTTCAATATTTACTCCAAACCCTCTCTTTCGTATTATTTTCACTTGCAAAAGTTCAGTTGTAAATTACATTAATGTTTAGAATGTGAAGTTAAGCATCAAACGGCTGGGGAGACATGTTCTCAAAGTATATTACCAATGCTCACATTACTTTTCCCCTTATGTTTGCATAGATCTTTCTATTTCTTTGCATCAAACATGTGAGTCGTGCAGCTCATGGCATCAAGTGTGACCTATGAACCAGAACTAATCAACATGTTGCATGACATAACCGAAGGATTGTATTTTCTGGATATCAGGTTGATGGGCTGATGGCCTTGATGGAAGGAGAGCATGTGGGTCCATTCAACTTGGGTAACCCTGGAGAATTCACAATGTTAGAGCTTGCTCAGGTATGTGCTACACTACACTTAATATCTTGTCATGGACCACTTAATAACTGTTTAACAGTTTAAGATGTGAAGATTATTTTAGGAATGGGCATGATGTGGGTATTGTAACAGGTCGTGAAGGAGACGATTGATCCTAGCGCGACAATTGAGTTCAAAGAAAACACTGCTGATGACCCTCACAAAAGGAAACCAGATATTACTAAAGCAAAAAATCTTCTGAACTGGGAGCCTAAGATTTCCTTGCGCGAAGGATTGCCTCGCATGGTCAGTGATTTCCGGCACCGCATTTTGAATGAAGATGAGGGGAAGGGAAACAAATGAAAAGGCAAGTTGACGGGGCAGTATGTATAGAATGAAAGCATGTGTTGCAATTTCATATTGCGTTTATATCTTTATTTACATTTTTTAGCAACACCTGGGAAGTCTAGCAATATGGCTCACCGTCTCCAGGTACCTATATATTTTTCGCAATCTCAAGATTTTTGTATTTAGAGTAGGTTCTTCACACAAACCCAGTTTTGTGCATCTACATGTGATGTAAATGACTTCTTCGTGTCACTAGGAGGATACATTGTGCCCTCATGAAATGAATATTCTACACGTCTTATATTCTTTGTACTGACTTAAGTACATATTTAGGAATTTACATTTCTTCCTGACCTTGAAGTATTTGACAGTAGTTAGTATGGTGGCTGTATTGATTTTGCTGCATCCATTATGTTAGTCCTACAGTAACAGAACTAAGGGATTGCGTGAATTGTAATCGAAGAAAGAAGAGATGAGGGAACTTGGATAAAGAATAAGAAAAGCTGACCATAGTTGAAATGTCTAGAATTATAGAGCGAACACATGATGGATTTCTGTGAGTGTTGTAGACTGTAGTTTTGAATTTGGCATGGTTGGAGGTGGTATAAAGTGAAGAAAGGCAAGAAAAACAAGTAGAGAAAGTGAGGAGCAAAAAGGGCATCTGATTCCATGGATTTATTATGAACATCAGAATTCAGAAACTACTTGCCAAGCCGATCGATAGATAGAATAGAAGATATAGAACAAAGAGGCTCTGTGTCTCATTCATCCAAGGAAAGGAGAAATTCCAGATTAATATCAAATAAAGAGGCATATATTCCAAAAGCATACCTGGTTCAACTGATTCTTATTCTTGGTTTAAAGTAACTTTTTTTTCTCTCTTTGGTTCAAAGTATTATGAAAAGGATGACTAAGAGAAACTTGCACCTATTTTATAGTATGAAAAAGCTTATGCTTGGAATATGATTCTTGATTTCCAAGCTAAAAAGCGTTCTCCCTCGATCCCATCCTAAGTTTATCGTTTATTTTGTAATGTTTGTTGGCGTCGAACCTAGAGTTTGACACAAGAGTGTGAGTGGCATAACTCTTCAGATGACTTTCATAGATGGAACGAGAGGGAGTAGAAACTAGAGTCGGACACGAGGGCATATGGTGGCAGTTGCTCCCGTAAGTTCTCGAAGTTCGTAGATGCGTACTTTTTGATATCTTGGTAAAAAAAAAATAAAAAAAAAAATAAAAGGAGAAGAATAATTATAGTACGTTGTTTTCCCTGCTTTTCATACATAAACATTTGAAACATAGTTTTTCTTTTGTTCATTGATGAAGTAGTACTATACACTGTGTGAAAGGAAACGTAGAAATGTAAATGTAAAACAGTAGAGTGAAGTAGTACTATATTCACACACACTGTCACGGTAAAAAGAAAAATACTTTAAATACTACGTATAGTATTACAAAACTGGTTTTTGTTTTTTTTACAGCAATTTAATACTATTTGTAAACAGTTGGCAATGACCTACACACCTGACGAATTATAAATTTGATTGCTCAGAGTGAAACTGTGAGTGAATCACATTTCATTTGTATTGAATTTGAAGTGCGATGAAATTTAATAAGAATACTGGTGGTAAGGTAATGAATATGTAGGAGACAAAAAGCAACGGTTAAATTATCCACACATTGTCACGCTCTGCACATTTCGAAGGACAGACAAACATGCTAACAGAGATAGAACAGACATTATATATATATAATTAGCTGCAGAGCCACAAATGTTAACTGTTTCATTCTTCCGAATTTAGTAGAACCGAACTGAATTTATCTGTAATATAAAAAACATGTTATCAAAGCTGAATCAAACTGAAGACTTGATTTTCTCTGAGGAAGAGGTGAAAAAGACAGGGCCTTACACTTTAAAAAACTGATAACAACTTCCAAAATCTTCTACTTTTGTGCCATTTACTGGTAAACTGGCAAAATTTACCATTGCTAGGTAAGTAGGTTAACAAACAGTAAAGTGACTTTGTAACCTCTTATGAGTTTAGCCCATACAACATATAGTACTATTTCATACTACTACTTCTCTGCTTCACAACAGAACAAAACTCCATAACTGAACCAGCTCACAGTTTCAAAAGAAAAAAAACCCAAAGAATCAAAGACACACTTGTTTTGTTTTCCTTCCTTTTCTCTCACAACCCACAAAATCTTGATTCTCCATTCCATTACCATAATTTATCATCTACCAACTTTTTCAAGTCCATATTATGAAAGGAATAGACATATTCTGTGCATCACAAGCTGCAACAGCCATATCTTCTTCTTCTTCTTCTTCTAGCATGGAAGTAGCACATCATGAACAACAACCCTCCTCCTCCACCAATCTCCTCGGCAGCGGCCGTGCCATCGACCGGCATAATCCCATAATCAGAGACTCTAGGCGCATCCCGAAATCTTTTGCTCCTTGCAACACTCCACAGTCACCTATTAGCCCAAAACCTCACAAGAGCCAGAAGAAGAAGACTACCCATAAGACCCCTTTGAAGGAGAACTACACTGAGATCAAGAAGTGTGACAGTTCCATCAACATTGATAATAAGCCTCCTGATGTTCTTGTTGTTGATGACAAGAACAAGAAGAAGAAAGAAAGTGAGCTGATTGTCAAGAAAGACATCAAATCTGTGAGAAAGAGCTGGAGCTGTACTAGGCCAGGGGATTTTATCAGCCCTCCTGGGTCTACTAGGTACTTGTTGGGTGAGGATGATAAGGTTTTGGTCAGTGCTGTCTCGGATTTGGATTCGAAAGTGAAGCTGGTTGATGAGGTAGACTCCAAGGTTGTCATAAATAAGGCTGTTGTTAAGACAGAGAAGCCAATGGATGTGATGAATGAAGTGTCTGAGAAAATATCACCTGCTGCTTGTGTCTCTCCTGATCAGGTTTTGCTTCAGTGCTTTATTTATGCATCTTCTTGCAGTTTTGCTGTATTAGCGTGTTACTGTGTTGAGGTTATTGTTCATGAATAGCTGAATAGGAAAAGATTGAATCTTGTTCTTGATTTCAATGGTTGTAGTTGTTAGTAATAATTGCATAATGTAGTCAAAGTAAATAGTTAAGTGCTGTTTAATTTGATTGACCTTGGTTGGTTAGATGATTGATTTTTTGTGAATATGGCTTATCAGTTAGCAGTCATGATTGGTTTTACTCCCAACAAAATTACTCTAAAAATTTGCAGAATAAGAGACTTAAAATTGTTCAGTGTGTATGTGATGAGCATTGAAAGAAGACTAATGTTTGTTCTTGTTCATTACACTGCACAATAACCTAATTGTTGTTGTTATTGTTATTATATCATACAAAGACTACATTAGAGGGACCTAGTTGAGTAATCATAACTCAAGATTCAAGAAAGGGCCGGCATTGCGCACTTATTGCGTTGCTTGTGAATTTCCGAGCTATATTACACGCTTTTATAGCGTTTTTATGCTAATGTGACAATTGTCTGTATGGATTGGTGGCAGCCGCAAGTGGTTGTTCTTAGAGTTTCACTGCATTGCAGAGGATGTGAAAGAAAGATGAGGAAACATATCTCTAGAATGGAAGGTCAGTCCGTTTACTATGTCAATGGCCACCAGCATTCATTTTGTCCTGTTTTTCATTAATCTTTCTTTTTGTTTTTAGTCATTTGGAGTTAAGGTTTTGATGGGTATAATTCATGAAACTTAGGGGACCATAGATTGTTTTGATGATCACTTACTATTAAAGTTCAATAATGTCTCAAAATATCACCAATGCAATGCGAGGCTACCACATAAAGAATTACAGCATCAAGTACTAGTGAAATTCCCTAACTAACTGCTGCACCTGCATCTTGATTTGATTGTTTCTGCAGGAGTAACATCATTCAACATTGATTTCTTGGCGAAAAAGGTGACCGTGGAAGGGAATGTGACGCCATTAGGCGTCCTGTCCAGCATATCTAAAGTGAAGAACGCTCAACTGTGGTCACCAACCATATCATCCACCACACCAGCATCGGTTAGTCTCAAGGGTTTGGGACCGGTCAAGAACGAGACTAAAGGAGCTGATGCTACTAAAGTTGGGGATAAGGAAGGGGTGTTCTTGTCCATGGCACCTTCAGTGAAGCTGTTGTAGATTGTTTGTGGACTATTGATATGTTGGTTGGTGGTTTGGTCATAAATTTGGGACTTGTTAGTGCATCCTTTGATTTTCAAGTATTGAACCTTAGAACGAAATATCATGTCTGCAACATTTCTTTGCTAATATCCACAGATCCAATAATTAAACTGGGCTTGTGTAGTCCAAGTATAATATACCCCTCTCCATCCAATTTTTTACAGACGGACAAAAACAAAAACATAGATATACAAATGGATGAATTATAGAATTTGCCAAACTAAATAAATAAGCCTCTTAAATGATTGACATGTCGTGATTCATAAAAGACAATCATTGATATATATTCGTCAAATCACACTAAAATTTAAGTCAAATGATGTGGTATGTCGTGATTCATAGAAGACAATCATCTTATATTCGTCAAATCACACTAAAATTACCAAGTTACAAAGTTGATTATTTATCTGTGACAAATTAGACATCGTAAAGTAGATAGTCTTAGATTTCACCCCTTAATCTATCTAATGCTCGTTACATCATTTTCTCTGCAATTCTTACGTGTAGTCCAATATTCCAATAATCGATTGTACACAAAATCCTTGTCAGAATACAGAATTGAAAAAACTAAATTATTTATTCTTGTGATGAAATAGATACAATCCGACCTTAGCTCAGTTGGTAGAGCGGAGGACTGTAGTATGTGCTGTTATCCTTAGGTCGCTGGTTCGAATCCGGCAGGTCGGATTTTTTTCTTTACACGTGATTATAAAGTGCGTTACCCTGAATATATGTGCATTTTTCACTAAATTGAAATTTAAAAGAAATAACAAAGAAGACTCAAATGTAAGAGTGGTAACTGCATTCATCCTGAAGAATTCTTGCATACAGATGTTAACAGCAGTCACTAGTCTTTGCATAGGTTACAACTTACAAATATAGGATTAGAAGCTCAACTCTGTACATTCATTAATTTGTTCTTAGTGTTCATCATCTCTATAGTTCGATACTTCACTGCTTGTGTCAACTCTGAGACTTATATATTTAACTTCCCTACAGTCAATGATCAAAACAGAAGCCAGCAACTAACATGCTGAAATAACAAGGCTCTGACAGAGAAACCCGGAGGCAACTTTCCAGATGATCCTAAATGCTAACTGTAAGCCACTAGCTAGTATCAAGTATCAATGAGAGAGATCCAGACACCGGAAGTGTGTTTTACTGCCAAACATAAAACCATTAACTAATTGTATATTGGAATTGATTTCTCGGTAAGGTTGCGGCCTAATCTCTCTCTGGTGGAAGACACTTTCTTGGTGGTGCATTTATTTCCCAGCATTATAAGTGGGAACCCTGTAGCTTAGAGCTACAGAATCATACACCTTTCACTTGTACTTAAATCTCAGGGAGTACTAAGGGTTTTAGTCATAACAAGGCATTGCAGTATCAAGAATGAATTTTGGATACTTTGATTATGTGGACTCAGTATGCAAGTAAAAAGTGTAATCAGTAATTAATCACAGTTGATAAACTTAGAATAAACACACAAAAAAAAAATTAAAAAAAATCAACAGTTTCATTACGGAATAAAAGAAAGAAACAACAGAAAGAAAAATCTAAAAAACTCAATAAAAAGACTGCTGCTGCTAGTTATAGCTTGTTATTATCTAGACAATATCTGCAGCTGCGTTTGGGCCATCATCAAAGAAACGCCTCCAGAACCAGTGCTTCTTCCAAACTCTTTCGTTCATCTCGTCGATGGGGATCCCCTTTGTCTCCGGCAGAAAAAGGTAGGCGCAAAGGCCCATAAGAAGTATCCATGATGCAAAGAAGAAGAATATTTTTGACTTCATGGTGCACAACATTGTCAAGAACGCTTGTGCTATGATTGCTGTGCATATCATGTTGGTGATGACTGCGATTGAAAAACCAGCTGAACGTGATTCAAGAGGGTATATCTCACTCGGAATCAACCATCCCAACGGTCCCCATGACCATGCGAACCCAGCCACAAAGATACCAACAAACATAATGAGAAGGTATGGCCACGGGCTAGGAATTACACTCGTTGGCTTCAAATACTTTGCTAGGACTACTCCAGTTATGACCTGAGAAATAAACATCTGAACCGCAGCTTCAATAAGCAAGAACCTTCTCCCAAAACGGTCAACACCGAAAACAGCAACCAATGTTGCAATAACATTGACTCCCCCAGTAATAACCGAAGATATTAAAGAAGCATCCGATTTAAATCCCATTGTCTGAAAGAGGACAGGAGCGTAAAACATGATGACATTGATTCCGGTAAATTGCTGGAATACTTGTAGAAGCGTTCCACAAATCAATGGAGGCCAGCTGGACTTCTTCATAAACAGGTTCCTCCAAGGGTGCTTGACAGTCGCGGAAACCTCAGTAGCATGTGCAATTTCATTGAATTCCTTTTGCACATCTTCTACGCCTGGGATTTTCCTAAGGGTCTCCAGACCTTGGTTTTTCATACCACGTTCGATAAGACTAGTGGGAGTCTCGACAATAAACATGGAGCCGATACCTAGAAAAAGAGCAGGAACAGCAGCACCACCAAGAGACACTCTCCAACCATCGATAGTGTGAAGTTTGGAGGTGCCATAGTTGACAAGGTTAGCTATTAAGATACCAACCGTGATTAGTAATTGGAAGCAAACGTTTAGGCCTCCTCTGTACTTAGCGGGAGCGATTTCTGATATGAATAAAGGCACTGCCTGGTTACCGAATCCAATACCAGCACCAAGGCAAATTCTACCGAGGATGAGCATGTAAATATTAACTGCGGCGGTGTTGAGAATAACTCCAATGAAAAAGAAGAGAGCTGCGATCTGCATTGTGCGTTTACGACCTAACTTCTTGCAGCACCATGAGGCCCCAAAGTTGCTCACGATTGCAGCAAAGTACAAGGAAGAGGTAAAGAGCTGGAGTTTCTGGTTGTCATACTTACAGTAGTTGTCTTCTCGAGCTGCATGTTTCTTTTGGTACACCTTCGGGAAGAACTTCAACAAGAAATCGTCCATGGATGTAACTCCTCCGGAGATTCCAATGTCATAGCCGAACATTAGACCCCCGAAGGCTGCGATAACAGAACATAGGATGACCTGCCCCGTGAGCTTTGCTGGAAACTCATCTCCATTGCCGCCGCCGTATGGCATTGCGCCAATAGGTGGTGCCATCGCCTTGATCACTACTTAATTGCGTATGTATGTATTTTATGGTGTGCTTACGTAACTGTTTGATTGATTGATTGATTGATATGATTGATGGAATGGAAATAATAAGCTGTGTGAGTTTTAGAACGTTTATATAGAGTTTAGTTTGGACGTTGAAGGATAGACCACAGAATACGATTTGGAATCGGAAACATAGAACGTCTCTGTTTAGGACTGGAGTTTAGAAACAGAATTGAAAAAGGAAAGGAAATAGAAATTCAGTGTTCAAAGTTAAACCGATTAACATGTAATAAAGCTCCTCAATCGTTTTTTTTAGTATGCCATTTTATCTTCGTATTATCTTCTTTTATTTTTCTTGTGCGATCTATATAATACTTACTGTGTCCACGACGAAAAAAAATATATTTTCAACTTATATTATAAAAGTGGAAATTTTATATTTTCATAATATAAATTCAAATATTTTTTTTGGGTACGATTTAGGATTAATTCGGTGTCAAACAGAGACTAATTCAGATTTTGTATAACTCTTGGCATATTTCACTCACTTAATGACCTTTTCACGACTACGACACTCACACTTTGGTCAATTTTTAAAGAGCTATGAAATATGAACTAGTAAATTCAGAGATTCAATAAATCCAAGGAATAAACGGTCCAAGATTCTCATTAAAAAGAAAAGAAAAAAGGTAAACAAATTTTCAATGTCATTTGTTGATAAATAAGTAAATATGTATAGTATTTATTATATATGATTTTACATATTTTTTATCTGTTCCGAGACAAATGTCAGAGTGACCCAGGTGAACGCGGGTTGATCATTATTCTCATGAGGCCGTCCTAGACGAGATCTTAAACATAGAATATAAAATATAACAGAGGAGACCGAGATCGATAGGAAGACAGAAGGCGAGCATGGAGATGGAGAAGCTCGCACAATGTTTTTCTCCTCATCTCATGCTATGCAAGAAAATTTGAAGGTGCACAAAATTAAAAAGATTAGGGGTATATATAGTGCACGGGCATGGGTAAAAATGTAAAATACACACAATCAAACTTCACGTGATAAAGTACACAAACTGTCAAAATTCGGAGGGGGACGCTTTTTTGCCTATGAAATTTGTAAAATTAATTACGGCAAAAAAGGAAACCAAGAAATTATTATTGAAACCGAAAAGAAGGGATGAGATTACATGTTATTGTAAATGTATTATTTCCTAGTGGTACTTAGGGAGATGCTCTACGTACCTGCAGATCCTCATGATCCTAGGTTGATAAAATGCTCATGGTGACAAGGAAACAGGACACCCTGCAGTTGCCAATAAATTCAGCAGAACTGCATGTGAAGATTGGAGATGATGATTATCAGAATATCAACCCAAAATGATCAAGAAAACCGGTAAAAAAGCACTGATAGTGAGGAAATGTAACACAGACACACATGAGCACAGATCATCTTTGCAAAATACTGATGTTACCATCTACTAACTATACAACATAATCGGGGTGTTCGTCTCTCCATGCTCTGATGCGGATTCATCCATTCATTCAATAATAAAAATCTAGTGAAGACTATAAAGGAAATGCTATGTCAGAGCAGTAAAGAGAAATCACAGTGATAAAAATCTTTGCATATATTTCAGAATTCAAAGAACACACAGGTTCTTTTGATTTCAATGACTAATGAGCTGCACATTGTTTCTGCAGATGCATGCAATTTACATGTATGAAAGGATCTATTAAAAAAAAAAGATAATCAAGCAAACAGTTCTATTTGCTGATTACTACTACTAACTTTTGGTTAAGTAAGATGTTTAATTATTCTTTCCCTTTCTGTAACTGCTACCTCTTTCCTGGCTATGTCAGCTAGAATATTCACCATCCCATCCAAAAGCTAAATTGTACTAGAAATGAAGTACCTCTTCTATCATATCATCTATCAATATTTTCTCAATTTCACTACCTATTATGTCTATTTCTTCTTTACCATCGCCACACCACTGTACTTCCTTTTCCGATATCTCTTCGTTTTTGTACTCTCGATTCATCTTCTCCTGAAGGGCAACTCTGACCCATTCCTTCTGCCTTGTGAAATTCGACACTTCTGCTAATTTCGGCATCAACCAGGGAAACAAGTCAACATGCTCCTGGAAAATCTCAACAAGTGCAAAATTTATTCTGTCAAACAGAAACTTCCTTTCTAACAATGATCCAGTGGCCTCATCCTCGTACTTCTCCTCCATTTCGTCGAACAAGTCGGGATCCAAGGGGCAATCTGGGCTATGCCAGTTATTTCTGAACAAATCAAAGACAGATTCTTCAAGACCAGAGCAAATTAGCACGTCAAGAGCGTAAATAGACTCCCATTCATCGGCTTGGAATGTATGACTTCCTTCGGCTGTAGATGATTCAATAATTTGTTCCTCCATAGTAACAAAAGCAGGTGCATCACCACGTCTGCCAGATTCTGTGGTGATGAGCTGCAACTGCTTTTTAAGTTCTGTCATAAAAAGGATTGATGGTTACAAACATATAATTTTGACAACATCAGTGGCTACTCTACTTTTCGGCTCAACTATAATTGGCACTAACTTGTGACAGTAATGGAGAAGCCCCCTTGGGTAAGAAAAAAGGACGAATTGGAGAATGACAAGAAACATCATTGAAACCAGTCATCTCATTAAATTTTTTAGCACAGAAATAATTACCAATAAAACTAAACCTTCATATTTACATAATTCATATCCGAGATGCCAATAGTTTGCCTAGCCATATAGTCATAAAGCGACAAACACAATATATAAGACAAGAAGCATCAATTTTCCAAAATGTGACTTCACGTAAAATTTGCACGTGTTGCACATAGCTAATAAATTCCCACAGGCAGTTAAAGTTCAGAATTTTAGCTTCATACCATGTAATTCAGCACTGACTCTTTCGAAACATGCATAACTAGATGTATCTGCTGGAAAAGGCACATTGAGGACAGAGACTGGACTCTCATGATCAGCATCTCTGGAGCTTTCAGAAGAATCCCGCTCACTTCCGAGGCACTGTAAATGAGTACTTCGTTCTGCAGGTCCCTTGTGGAGTTCCTGAAACATCAAGAATTAATTAAATGACTATGTTTTACCAATGAAACATTATAGTATTGCAGAAAAGACCATGCAGAACTGACAGATAAGTCAAGGTAAACTATATTCACCATACTTTGCAAAATTTGAGCAACATGATTATATCAATAAATGATCAGACCACATTTTACAGCACATGCAAAAAGAAACATAGTTTGTGACACTAGATGTAGAAAAGGTAATCATTCAATGAGTACAACACCTCTGGCTCTATCCAAATTGTTGGGCTTAAAGTCGTAATTCACTAAAGAATCATCTATGTGAAATGATCATCAACGAACAATAAAGGATGGTTCCAAACTTATACTTTTAGAATCTCGAGGAGAAAAATAATTTGTCAAGTACTAATGTCAAAGACAAAAAACACGTATGCATGTGCGACTTCCACAACCATTACAGTGGGTTAGATGTTCTAAAAGGGAATAATTTCTAGAATTAGGAAAATGACAAACAAAGAAGAAGAAAAAAAAAAGATTTATTAGTAAAACATTGCAAAATCTCTCTTTAATGTCCACGGAGGACTTTTACAAGGCTGAAGGAAGAAACTTGCATTAAGTAGGTCCAGATCAAATACTGTCTTCTCATAACCAATATGCACATGCTGAAGCGCACTTTTTTGGATATTGGCCTTCATACCAACACAGTTAGATATTAAATACCAAGGATACTTTAACCAAATAAAATTAGGAAAAACCAAATGGGGCAAAAAGGATGGTGATTCGGGAATTAAAGTCACCCCAACTTTTGGAGATCTAAAACGATAAATAAGGGAAACAAGTATTTCCTATGATGATCTCTACTATAAGAAGCCTAACCGTAACTTGGGTTCTTCAAATCCTAGACCTGAATAGCACACTAGACATTTAGTAAATCCAACACTAAGAGTACGGGTTGCTAATGGAAGCGACTGCATGGTTCTCAAACTCTAACTTACATTTAGATCTGTCCAAACTTCTAAAAAGAGAGCTTAGCATAAAGAGGAAGCCTTTTGTATTGGATAAGAACTGCATGGCATGGTAGTTCTGGTGGTGTACTTCTGACTTATAGTTTCACTTAACCAAGAAAAATTGGAAAACAAGCGAGATCACTACTTGCGGAGAGAATTGAATGCGCGTTGAGAAAGTAAGCACACTTGAAGCCTCTCTTCATCTTTAGGACAATTGTACAGAGTAATAGCATCTCCTATTGGCTTCTTCCACATGCATCATCTAGCATGAGAAGTTTGTCTCAATGTCACCGTAAAGACAAATGACCATCCCTATTTCCAATTGGTTGCATGGATTAGCCAAAGCAGCATTGATGCTAGGTACTATACAACATTCTAAGACGTGCATGAGGAGGAAATCACATTATGCTTGTCAAACAACTAAAACCAAAAATCTGAAATATTATATATTAATAGTGATAAAGACCATGTTTCAGTTTCTTAACCAATTACAACACTGAGTATTGCAGCTCTCCATCAAATATATGATTCAATGGAATTGTCTGATATATAAAAATATTCGACCCTCGAAGAAATAAATTTATAGGTTTTGGGAAAGATTTTTTGCCCATGGTAATTTGCGGAATACTAAAGGCATGAATATCCCGAGGATAAAATTCACATTAAGCTATCTTAAGCATTGCGAGTATCTGTTGTAAAACGATCCAATCAGTCAAAGAGATTGTCCATTCCTGATGGAGCCAAAAAATTCATTTGTTCATGAAGTGGAAGTCGGAAGTCCTGCTATCAGTTATGGGTCAACTGGAAACCAAAAGGCTGCAACATCCGACCCTCTCCCCAGCCCCAAGCCCACTTGTCACGAGAGCCTCTCTGTAGGCACTTGGGGAACGATGATGACAAGCAATATAAAGGGAACTAGGGAATAAATACATGGTTAATGCCCCATCGACATGAGCAAAGTAGGAACCGTGCCGCGCATGGTTCTCACGTTCATAAAATCTTCGTTGAATATCTAAACTTATACAAACTTTATATATCCTCTAAGCCAAATCTCCTTCGGCCATCCATTTACTATTCAGAATGGACAAAAGTCCTTTCGACTCCTTTCTACAACTTGGTGCATCTATAGGTGTATGACCTACATGGACAAATTATCATATCATCTCTCTCATCTTCTCTAACACAGGCCCTAACACTACTACCCCTACCTTATTTTAAAAACAGATGTGATGTTCTTGCTTATGCTAATACTTATTGATCGTGTGAATTGATCATTTTCACCAAAAAATTTGGCCTTTTGACACTTAGGCTAGTACAAACCAACATTGTTTTATGAGTAAGGGTGAAAAACCCCACGGTGGATTTGATAGCAAAACTACTTTCAACCCCCCCCCCCCCCACCCGACAGGAATTCTTAGTACACCTTGGAGCGAGTGTTTCAAATTAATAGGTCATCCACATGATGCATTTCCCTTTTGGTGAGGGGTGCTGGGAAGAAGTTCGTGTGCAGCTATGCATACAAAAACCTCAATAGTGAAGTTCCTCATCAGTAAGTCCATCCAACCACAAAACATAAGCACTACTCTAGAGCAACTTTGTGAAATTGGCATCTCACTTAATTCTCTTTACGTGCTCTTTTGGTCACAAAAGAGCGCTATTCTACTGCAAAGAGGACTCAATTTATGTAATGTGTCAAGACATAGGCTCAGTGAACTGCTATCAAAGAGCTTTCTTGTTCTCTTAATCCTAAGAAGAATATTCACCTTATTCCAAATGGATACATGTTATGTATTTAAGTATTTTTGTGACACGGATAGCAATAGTGTTAATGAAAACAAGGGCTACCATGTCACAGATAGGAAAGGAAACAAATATTTGTCAAAGAGGTCACACGCATGCACACTTTTGAAATATTTGGATCGTTAGGAACATTTAAAAACATTCTATGTATAGTTTCCTTAATGAAATAATCTAAAAGGATAGTAAGATCGAAACATTTAAAAACATCGGCATTCGTTTTTCAGGAGAAAGTAGCAAAATATAAGGCCAATTTTATGCACACGAAAATCTCATGTATGTTATATATGAAAACAAGGATCGAGCGACCACTCTCGATCAAAATTTAAGGTTGTAGGGAGAACATATATTTAAAATAAATTGTCCTCAACATGCATTGATCACGTGCAAGCGATACTATTTCTCTAAACCTTTGCACATGTGAAACTGCCATCCACAATGAAGTGAAAAGATCTGAATTTGGTATTGCAACGCCTTCTGTAATCATCTCCAGATTAGTTGCAGGACATGCAAGGCAATAACCAATTAGAGAATCTGATAATCAAGGACTCAAGAACTTAACGTCATTTTCAGGCAAGTTCTGCTCCTTCTAATCAGCATTTGGAGTTGGTGTGCAAAGAGCAGCACTCAAATGCAATTGGAGACACTCCTTTCGAGTGAGGTGCATGTGTTTGTTGGTTGTGTTAGTTTGTCTTTGAAAAATTAAACAAATAATTAAAAGAGAAGATAATCATGTTAACCCGGCCCTCTGAGTACTTCTATATCTTACTTGAGGAACTCATACGGGAGTCAGTTGATCATCCCAAAATAATATATAAGATCAATGAGACACTAGCACATGATCTCACCATAAAAAATTTAAGTTTTCTTTAATTTAGAATGCAGAGCAACTTTCCAATATGATGATGTGGCTTTCTTTTGTTATCGTGTGACAAGAAAATTCTGATGGGAAAGGTTTAATATGAATAAATGTGTTAATGGAAATTGGCAATAAAACACCAAAGATGTGCCTATTAGCGGATAACAATTCCAATTTCCAAAGAAGCACAACTACATTAATTGTTTGGATAATAATGCTAGCCCCACAAGAACAAATTTACACACTTATGAACCTTGTTGGTGTGGCTTACACTGAAACATAAATGATAAGTTTAAGAAAATGAAGAAAGATCCGAACGTGGGAAGAGATGAAGCAGTAATACTAAAGAAATAAAGGAATCTTTAACCCCATATCTAACTAAATAAGCTCGGTGTTACCAGGGGCTTGAGAAATGGTTTGACGAAACTGCATGCGAATTCTAGCGGGTTCAAAGTCTAATTAAGCAGGAAATGAGTTCGTATAAGGCTATGGATATGATTCCAAGAGTTGGTCGGAGGTCCTTAGATTAACATCAAGAACGTATATATTCTAGTGCTAATAAACCACGAAGATATCGATATTCTACTTTAGCTTAACCGTCCGTCAATAAGTGGCGAGGCAGAGACTAACAGAGAGAGAGGGAGATGGGAGCCATTAGTGTGTTACAAAATCACAATTAAATGCACAGACAACAAATATGTAGTACTAAATACTGCACAAAAATTGAACTTAACCAGCAAACAACAAAGAGAGGTTTTACAAAACATAACAAAGAAGTATATGTCCATACATAAGCACAAGCAGACAATTTTGTAACGACAAAAATGAAAAACTGATATGGTCTAGAAAAACATAGTTCATCACTGTTTGGAGTTTGGGTCAAGGATTTTAAATAAAATATAATAATAACAATAATAAAAAGAAAAATTAAAAAAGGCACACTTGCATAGTCACTGGGATATTTAAGGGAAAAAGATGAAATTAGTTTTGTTTAAAGCATGGGAAAATCCGAACCTGAAGATTGGAATCCTTTTGGTCATGAACAGTTTCTTCATCAGGTGACTTCTCTGGAAGAAACTCAGGAGACTGCAAAGAGATTCTGCGGCCATGTTCAACATTCATAACTCCGTCACATTTAGGACTTCTACATTTGCACCGATCCGCAGCCACCTGCAACATGAGCTGTTGTTCACATGCGTCCTTAACATTTGCCTCCATTTGTATCTCAAAATCAGCCTCCACTTTAGAGTCCATCCCACCGATACACATGTGCTGATAGAGAGAAACAGGAAGCTTCTGGCCCCTGAATTTGGAACCTTTGCATGCAAGTTCATCATTATGGGTGAGATTTTCCTTCATGGTAGCACTTTCACTGTGACCAACATGGTTATTATGCGCCACGTACTTGTCTTCAACAAATTTTTTATGAAACTTGCTTTTTTTGTGACTCCTCTTACCCCTGGATGGAGGAATTGATAGAGACCTCGATGAAGTTCTAGTTGTTTCACCATTCCAACCGCCCTTGATGTTGATGCCTAAAGGTCTATTCATTGCTCTCCTAATCCTAACTTTAGGGTTCAACTCGTTAGGAGTAGTTTCTCTGTCAGACAAATCAAGCATTTCACCTAGTGTGATGCCTTTAGCAATCAGCTCCAAGTCTTGGTATCTCTGACTCATCTTCCATCTCTCAATAAGTCTCCGGTTTGACACCTTATGGACGGATGATTTAGCTAAAGTACCATACAGATCTTTGTGAAGTTTATTATCACCAAAAGGTTTTCTTGATGACAATCTGAATACCTCTGACAAACTTTCGCAGTCACTAATATCTCCTTCATAGCCTTCGAGCACACAAGGGTTTGCATGCACAGTCTTGTAGAAATCATCCTTGATGCTCCTTGTGACTCTTCTGGCAATTCGGCAAGATTCTCCACCATGACATAATACTTCACTTTTTAGTAATACTTCTTTAGTACCTCTAAAGCTTGCATCATCCCTCATTTCCTTAATGTCATCATGTCCAGCAACATTGTACATCTCCTCATCATAGTTTGGCATCAGCACAACAATACTAGCTGGACGAGGCTTCTCCTTATTCTTCTCTACCAGTTGAATCCCAGGTGCCTTGTGCAAAATCTGAGCTTTATGAGGATTTTGTGGTTCTGGTAGGAGATTGTCTTTGTGATTATGGCGAGAAGTGCTACTATGTTTGATAGAAGTTCCTGCCTTTGACTTCCATGCTTTTGAGTTGCCTTCATACATCGTAGATGCTGATGGGTTCAAAACTGTAATCTGGTTAGACCTTCTACGTTCAACATGTCGATCATACGAATGCTTTGCAAGCAAGGGCCTTGGTTGTTGGACATATTTGAGCAATAAATCCTCACTCGAGTCCAATATTGACTCGTGAAGTTTTCCATCTTTGGAGAGACGCTGCGCTTTAATGTTCTGCTGAATAAATTCCATCTCATGTTTGGAAAGCATTGAACTAGCATGCCACCTTGAAGAAAAACGGCGATCGGAAATATCTGGTTCCCCAAGATCCTCATGCACATCCTGGAACTGTTGTTGATTTGATGAGCTTCCACTGTTTCCATAGCGACGGTAGTTCTCTTGGATGTTAACTGAAAGATTCTTCCCACGCTGGTTGATGTAAGACCTTTCTTGCTGCTTGTTAAAGTGCCTTGATGAGGACAAACGGTCTCTGCTAACTAATCTTGCAATAACACTCGGATATCTTCTCTCCGACTGAGCCTCGTTTGACATTTCTTTTTCAAATGACTTTCTCAGAATTCCCCAATTGGCCATTAGGAACCTGCCCTCGAGGAAGCACAAATGCAGCAAACATGTTAATCACCACACATTACTTGTGCAACTCAATTACACTATAAAAAGATCACACGTCAAAATGACAAGAGGAATATCAGGACGATAAGAATCAGCTAGGCGTTGGTTTATAGTTCACAAACTGTCTAGTCATCTTTTCATAAAAGTGCAGGTCTGAACACTAACAATCCTGACGCCATACATTGGAAGGAGAATACTACTGCACCAATCGATACTTGCAATCTCAACTTAGGCTCTCTTCATTTCACCTTAAATTCAGTTCAAATCATTTCAGTTAAATTCAGATTTGCTTACTTGAAATTAATACTTCAAATAAGTTCTGTCAACTTCAGGTTCCTTCAGTAAAGTTAAGTTAAGATTAATTAAGTTCAGTTAAGTTTTTTAGGCGAATCAAACAGAGGACTTAGTCACAGAAAAAGGACATCTGTTTAGCAAAAATTCTACTACAATCTTTACTAATAATAAGTAGAACCTCAAACAACAACCCAGTAACATAGCTATGCAAAAGTTCCTGCCTTCCAGAGGAAAAAACAGGGTAGCTCTGGCCCCTCTATTATCCTAATTGCATATTTCAGCCCCTAAGCTACTTGGAAAAAAGGAAAAGATAACTTTTTTCCAAAAAATTCCACACACCCCTATATTTTAACCTCATCCACATAACTTTAACTAGCAAACAAACTGGTTCACATAAAAGGTAAAACAGTAAAAAAGGCAGAAATAAACAACATTGCCAAAACAAGACATTTTCTACACCATCAAAGACATGAACAAAGACAACTAGCAAACACAATTCACAAGTACATCAATCAAAGATGAGTAAAGAAGCAATTTGTCACCCTTAAATTCACCTCAATTTAGCAGCAAAGGCTCAAACTTGGACTCCCTTACTTTGCCAAAATCACCACCTTAGGTACCCTCTAGCTCATTCATACACCTGCATTCAGAAAGAAAAGAAAAAAAAAAAAAAAAAAAAAAAAAAGCAAGTTCAACTGATAGTGAAGTGCAAAATTATACATGAGTGGTTTTTAATGAAGAAACAGAGGGATACATTAGTGATAAACATGATGGGACTGGACTTGAGAGAGAGAAAGAAAAAGTACCGGAGAGAAAAGAAACATGTCGTTAATGTGGTCACAAGGCCTTCTGTGAAATTGGGACTTGAAAACCAGAGAGAAAGAAAGAAAGAAACTGTGAGAGACTGGTTTCTTCTTTTTTTAATTGTTGGTAGAGAGAGAGAGAGAGAGTGAAAATGAATAAAGAATTCACATGCTACTAGTAGTTGGCATGAGGGTATTTTTGTCACGTGAAACTATATGGTAGTTGGTTGGAGGGTAATTTTTGTGAAGTTGAGTTGAGATTTAACCTTTTTTCTTTTTTTACATCCCCTCATGTTTTAATTTATATCTATCTTAATAATGCAAAAATTATATAATAGTTGGTGGTGGTGTGGTTTGAAGTTTGAACCAACCATTGAGTATTTTAGTTTTAGGGTATTGTTTTTAGGAAAAGAAAGAACAAATCTAAGTCTATATTTACAAGAAAATATATTTTACTATATAGTTCCCCTTATTTGATATTTTTCTCGATAAGAAGTTCTGAATAATTGTTTTTTTTTTACTCGGTAAATCAAAATATTATGAAAATTGAAAATTATAGGGACTGTCAGGTTGGAGAGTGACAATCATGTACGTCATAATTATTAATGTCTTTTTTCTTTTTTGGTTAATGGTAAGTAATTATAAAAATTATTCTTGCAGTATTAGCAATTTACTATCACTACTAGCCATTAATAAAATGACTGTGTGTGGGAAATGGTAAAAATTTGAAATTTTGTGGAGAATTTTGGTAGGAGAATAGTAGGAAGAAATTAATACAAGAGCGTTAAAGCAATCAACTTTTTGGAGAAAAAACAAAGTGCAGATAAGCATGAAAAATCATTTACCACTCTTGTTCATGGCTTTTTCTGGGAATCAGTCTCCACCAGTCCAGCTTTTGTTTGATTTACCAGCCAAAACCATGTCCTCATGGTCTTTGGTTCTTTAATTACAAAGTGGGTGAGTTAATGAGATTACAGAAATTTCAATGTCATTAGGTGAAAATTATGGGCCTGTAATAGTATTACATTGATGTGATTGTGTGTATCCTATCAACACTAACTAAAAAGTGGATTACATGTGAGTACGTGTTTAATGACTGAAGTGGGTACTTCCGGGTCATTTTATTTGTTTTTCGACATCGATTACTTTTGAAAGGGAGTAAATTTACACTTCATTTTTTCATTTTTTAAGAATTAAGGATCGATAACAACTTACTTTTAAAAACAATACACGATGTCAGTAGAAGTTATCAAAGGTGTTGAACAACATGTACGATAACATTGCAGAATTCTGACTATTAAACATGCAGAAAGCTCGACAAACACAAATAATATATATTAGAATATAAAGCACATCGAAAAGTAAGTAAGAACTTGTGTTTGCAAATTTTCAAGCAGCTTTGGTTAGCTTGCTTGATGACCAGTCAAGACAGAAAAACCACTAAGAATAATATGTTCGTACAATGATGTATACTCCATATTCTATCTTAACTGAAAACAATACTAGTCACCTAACGATGATGCAGATCCGCCCTCTACCTATTCTATTCTCAATACGTTGTTAGAGAGACCTAGAATATAAACTAATATAAAGACTCGAAAACAAAGAACTAAACAATAAAGACTCCAGACGAATTCTCTGGTTGTAAACTCTTGCTCTCGAGATGTCTACTTCAATGTCGATGTTGGCTGCATATATATAGTGGCCAAGTACTGAATCGATTCCAACAAGGACATCTACTTGCAAGACTTTAAACTCTGAATCTAGACATGATTTCGACCTCCTTCTTCAGTTAGAACTTCTATTCCTTCTTGAAATCTTTTTCTTTTTGAGTTCTTCTTGAATAAGTATTCATCCTTCTTGAACTCTTTTTCCTTTATTGGCATGTTCTGGAAGTTATTTCCTGCACACAATAAATATATACAACTGTGGAACTAACTAGTTAGTTGTTAAGTAAAAATAAACACAATTAAAATCGATTAAGTGTATTGTTGACAGATATAGGAGTTAAACCAGAACAGCTTATCACCTAGGTTAACACCTTGGTCAACACCAGTTTAAAACACCTACACTTACAATCTCCCCGGTTTAATTTGCCTTTTACTTAACACCATACATACCTGTCACAATTTGTTAGTCACAATTTGTTAGAGAAATCTAACACATTGAGCAGATAAGCACATAAACATAAAGACTAACTAATCCTAAAACTTTAAACACATGCAGAAACTACTTGGCATAGAACTCCCCGTCAATATTACACATTCAAATGTAAAAACAAGGAACAAGCTCCTTGAGCAAATAAAGTGTTCAAAAGAAAGAAAAAGAAAAAACAAAATAGTTAGAATAATCCACATTCTTCATCTTCAATCAGAACTCTCTTTTTCTCATATCTCATCTTTAGCTCCCCTTAAGCTTGATTCTCCCCCTGAGTAGCAGTTTCTTCCCCCTGTCTCTGTACCATATCCAGTGTCCCCATTATCTCCAATTTCTCCCCCTTGTGTCCAGTAGAAGCAAACCCCAAGATTGCTTTTATACCCAATAGCCCATCAATCTCAGCATGAGTAGCTAATAATTGAGCTCTCTTGGCAGCAACCATATTATCAAGTTGAGCAATTGCATCTTCTGAATTAGGCATCCCTTGAAGAAAACCATAAGTGTCAGCAGTAGGAGGTGGAATAGGAGCATCAGTGGAAGGACCAGAAGTGGAAGGATCAGCAGTACTAGAAGTTCCAGGTGGAGCAGGTGTTGAAACAGCCGGTTGAGCAACACCTTGAGTGACTCCATCCATTGTAGCTTCTTTCCACGGTAAATCATTTCCCGGTTTCTTCAGAACTATCTTGTAGATCTTGTAATCCTCACAATAAGAAATCATATCATCTTGGATAGGCTTGAATTCATAACTTTGATAGGCCAGAATTCCACAAATAGTATGAGGCAGATGGAGATGAACTTTTGAGCCCTTTTTCTTGAGAAAACGGATGTGTCTAAAGATTTCCTTACCAGTATTATAGGAATACCTTTCTTTAGCGTGTAGAGAAAGATAGCATGTGCTATAGTGAGCTGTGACTGGTTGAAGGAAGGCAACTAGTTTCTTATACACAAACCATGAAGTGCAGTCATAAAAGGAGTAAGTTGTTCAACATGTAATTTAGAATCCCACTTGGTCAGTTGACCTCCAGTAATAGTGGCAATTACCTCATCAAGCGTATGATCAGCAACATGGTGCTCTTCAACTTCAGGAATCCCCAAGAAGTCATTGATGATTTCAGCAGTAAAAGGATACAGATTCTTTCTCAAATATACCCTGCCATACTTGGGATGATCAGGATCACAAGTATTTGATGAGAGATTGCAGTAATACTCCCTTACAACCTTTGCATTGTAAGGAGCAAGACCTCTAACTGTAGCAACCCACTGCAACTTCTCAAGAAAGGCATACAAATTGTGTTTCCTAAACTCAGCTTCATCCATCACAACTTGAGGAAGTATCTTCCTATTTTGAAAACTAGGCCACACTCCAGTATAAACAGCAGTACTAAACTCCTATTTCTCAAGCTAGACTATCAAACAAGTAATCTTCCTCAATAATAGGAGTTGCAGCAGAACCAGTAGGGAGTGTTCAACACCCTTAGCAGGAACATCAAAATCAGTTTCTTCATCTTCATCAACCTGTTCTGGCTCTTTTGCTTCATCAGACTCATCACTTTCAACGATCAACCTTTTTCTAGACCTAGTCATAGGCACATGCACAATTTTCTCTTTGCCTTTAGCCTTTTTCTTACTAACAGCAAACCAAGCAACGAATCATCACTAGCAAATGGAGAATCATCTAATCTAGTACCATCAGTAGTACTATTTTTCTCAACCACAACATCAGTAGAAACATAAATCAACACAAGCATAGCACCAGACCCTTTAACAATTGGAGCAGTTTCACTATCAACATTATCATCTAAAGGAGCAACATGAGTAGTTACCTGAGATGAAATTGAAGAGTTTGCCCTTTTGTTTGGTTTGAAACGGCGTTTATACTTGTTCAATAGAGAAGCGCCTGACCCAAAGTCCAGAAGAGTCGACGCAAGTTCCATGGAGTCAGTCGGTGAAGCCGGAACTGGAGTAGGGTTAGTGAAAACCGGTGGGATTTGGTCGTTTGTGGGTGAATTAGATGATGCCATTGTATAATTGCATTGATGAGCTCGAATTTTGGCTAGAGAGGGTTTGATTTTCTGGAGTTAAGGAAGGGGTTATGAGATGAGTTAGAGTAGTGGAGCGGTTTTGTTCAAATTGGGTAAGGGAGTGTTTGGCAGGTGAGAGAAGAAAGGTTTTTCCCAAATAATGTCAAGATCCTCTTACAAAATAGTTTTGGTATATTGGAGATGAAATATACTCCCTCCCTCCGGTCAAATATTTCCCATTTCATTTTGTTGACCGTTTTTTTTTTGCAAATTACTCCTAAATCACATCGAAAAAAAATTTAAAAAAATTATTATAAAATAGTTCAACATTTATACTATTTTAATATATTTTTTCTGATTTATTTCTGCTATATGATCTACGAGTAATTGTGACCCAAAAAAAGTCAACAAAACGAAATGGGAAACTTTGACTTGGATGGAGGTGGTATCTGCAAAAAAATTGTTAGAACCAAAAAAACAAGATATATGGTATACCA
Organism: Plantago ovata; assembly: GCA_028274465.1. NCBI lineage: Eukaryota > Viridiplantae > Streptophyta > Magnoliopsida > Lamiales > Plantaginaceae > Plantago > Plantago ovata. The sequence goes on from CM051455.1 coordinate 18,196,427, forward strand.
AACATAAAAATATTTTGAATAAAATTCAAGATCAGGACAAATAAATAAACTTAAGGAATTAAACTAAGGGAGGATATTTTGTATTTAAGAAATAACATGATCTCTTAATTTAATAGAAACAAAATTTCCAACCCATGCATAATGTACTCTCCCCCTTAACACGACCTATATGGAAAACCAACAAAACACTACAACCTAAGAATTTTGACACACACACACACACACAAAAAAAAAAAAAAAAAAAAAAAAAAACAAACAGAAAAAAAAAACAAAACAAAGAAAACACTTGATTGAAATCACATAGAAATTCACAGACAGTCCAGAGGTGTTGGGCAAGGAGTTGTTATCGATCCTTAATTTTTTCAATTAGAACTTCTATTCCTTCTTGAAAACTTTTTCCTTTTTGAATTCTTATTGAATAGACATAAGTATGCAATCCTTCTTGAACTCTTTTTCCTTTATTGACACGTTTTGGAAGTTATTTCCTGCACACAATAAATATCTACAGCTATGGAACTAGTTAGTTGTTAAGTAAAGGTAAAACACAATTAAAATCGATTAAATGTATTGTCGACAGATATAGGAATTAACCGGAACAGCTTAACACCTAAGTTAACACCTTGGTCAACATTGTGTAAAACACCTACACTTACAATTTCACCATTTTTGTGGGCAAAATTGCACTTTTAGTACCAATTTACGTTGTTATGTACATACTCCAATCCTTAATACATATTCATACTTTTTCGCCACCAGATTCATACATGTTTTAACTAATTAAAGGAACGCCTTATAAAAATTTAGCTGTACAAATTAATTACTAAGAATGCTCAAAACAATTTTTTTTTAAACTCAAATAACTACCGTGGTGTCTCTGTGATTGCCATTTTTCACATTTGTTCTAGACTTTGATCCTTGTACGTACCCACGCCACCCATACCATTATGGAGCAGTGAAACATTCATAATCATCATATAGAAAGGAAACAGGTTAGGTTAGGTGTTCCCATCACATGTAAATGGGGTGCAGACTTAATGTAATGTTGTATTCAATATCAATTATATATTCTTTGGTATGAATTCATAATTAAATGAATGTAAACAGAATTGAAATTATTTGTGATATAAAAATTAATTATACAAAGTTAAATGAATTGAATTTATTAAATTTGAATTAAACTTAGAGGAAACTCAACCGAATAGAAAACAACATAGTCTAAGGAAGATTTATTCGAAGAATTTTCAAGTTAGATTTTCATGTGCAAGTCAATAACTCTAGCTAGATTGTGTAATTAACTAATTAAACCATAGTCTAAACCTAAACTCTACAAACATTAATACTATAGAGCATGTATGAATGCCTATTCTAAGAATTATTTTGGGTGGCAATAATTCCGTTTAATTCTTTTTTTCAATCTCATATCACACAATTCTAAATCATTTAATAGTTGTATTGTATATCTATCCTATCCTATATATAACACGAAGTAATCTATTAAGCAATGTTGAAGATGATGTTACTAATATGATGAATTGAGTGCAAATACTAGAATGTTGTGTGGTGCAGGAAAGATAAATCAAAGATGTTATTAATATGATGAATCTCACCCAAGAAATCTGGGAAATATCCATCAATTTTAGCCACGGATAGTCACGAACTGAGCCTGGACGCTCAGTTCGTGCCTGTCCAGGCTCGAGTTCGTGGGATTTCGTCACGGATAGCATTTATCCGTATCTTGAATCGTTACAGATAGTGTATTCGCCGCTAAATTTCGTGACTTTTTTTAAAAGGAAAATAAAATATAGTAACGGATATATTCTATCTGTTACCAGATTATTTGAATAAAAAAAAGAATAAAAATAAGAAAAGTTAGCACGGATAGAATCTATCTGTCGCTATGCCTGATTTAAGAGACCAGATCGGGTCTCTTCATCCTCATTTCCTTTTCCCCCAAATTCTATTTCCCCCATTTCCCCACAATTTCAATTTCAATTTCAATTTCCTCCTCCCACCACTCAGATCGACGACCACCGGCTCCGCCCCACCATTCCGGATTGACCACCACCGCGTCACCACTCCGGATCTACTACAACTTCCATCTCCACCGTCGGTCTCCACCTACGCCTCCGTCTCCACCGCGCCACCTCCACCCACGTTCCACCACCACTGCACTACCAACTCCCTCCCTCTTCATTTTCCAGGTTAGAACTTTATTTCCCCCCATTTTTCTTCAGTTTTGGTTTTTTTTTTATTAAAATATTCAATTGATTTTGATGAATTGTTGTTATGTTATTGGCTAATTTTTTTTATGAATTTCTGTTAATTTTTATCATTTTAATTTCTCTTTACTGCTCTGACATAGCATTTCCTTTGGGAAAATTTTTATTTTGCACCGAAACCTTTTTATGTTTTCAAAATGCACTGAAACCTATGTTTTATTCCAAATTGGACTGAAACCTTTCATCAAAATTTTCAAGTTGCACAAACGTTTAACACCGTTAAATATTTCCTTAGTTAACATTTTATTTGTTTCAAATTACACACCAACCTTTACCAAAATGTTCAAATTACACACACACAAAAAAAAATAAAAAAAAATAAAAAATAAAAAAATAAAAAATTAATAATTAGAAAAATCCTAAAAATTCCCAAATAATCCCGCCTGTAGTAGTATCTAATTGTTAAGTGATAGACAGAGCACATTTTTTAGCTATGCTATTTCTCCCACCTGTAGGAGTATCTAATTACCCTGTTTTATCCTTTGAATCAAATGACAGATCAGATCATTGGCATATTATAGTGAAACAGGGGTGATGATTAATGCTTCTCATGAACAAATGTCATAGCCAAACAAACAGCAATACGCGCTGAGAATAAGCTGGCGAATTATTTAGCTAAGAATGTTTACCTTTTTTCTTTTATTTTTAATGAGAATCTTGGACTGTTTATTCCTTGGATTTATTGAATCTCTGAATTTACTAGTTCATATTTCATAGCTCTTTAAAAATTGACCTGTCGTAGTCGTGAAAAGTTCATTAAGTGAGTGAAATATGCCAAGAGTTATACAAAATCTGAATTAGTCTCTGTTTTTTACTCCGAATTAATCCTAAATCGTACCCAAAAAAAATATTTGAATTTATATTATGAAAATATAAAATTTCCACTTTTATAATATAAGTTGAAAATATATTTTTTTCGTCGTGGACACAGTAAGTATTATATAGATCGCACAAGAAAAATAAAAGAAGATAATACGAAGATAAAATGGCATACTAAAAAAAACGATTGAGGAGCTTTATTACATGTTAATCGGTTTAACTTTGAACACTGAATTTCTATTTCCTTTCCTTTTTCAATTCTGTTTCTAAACTCCAGTCCTAAACAGAGACGTTCTATGTTTCCGATTCCAAATCGTATTCTGTGGTCTATCCTTCAACGTCCAAACTAAACTCTATATAAACGTTCTAAAACTCACACAGCTTATTATTTCCATTCCATCAATCATATCAATCAATCAATCAATCAAACAGTTACGTAAGCACACCATAAAATACATACATACGCAATTAAGTAGTGATCAAGGCGATGGCACCACCTATTGGCGCAATGCCATACGGCGGCGGCAATGGAGATGAGTTTCCAGCAAAGCTCACTGGGCAGGTCATCCTATGTTCTGTTATCGCAGCCTTCGGGGGTCTAATGTTCGGCTATGACATTGGAATCTCCGGAGGAGTTACATCCATGGACGATTTCTTGTTGAAGTTCTTCCCGAAGGTGTACCAAAAGAAACATGCAGCTCGAGAAGACAACTACTGTAAGTATGACAACCAGAAACTCCAGCTCTTTACCTCTTCCTTGTACTTTGCTGCAATCGTGAGCAACTTTGGGGCCTCATGGTGCTGCAAGAAGTTAGGTCGTAAACGCACAATGCAGATCGCAGCTCTCTTCTTTTTCATTGGAGTTATTCTCAACACCGCCGCAGTTAATATTTACATGCTCATCCTCGGTAGAATTTGCCTTGGTGCTGGTATTGGATTCGGTAACCAGGCAGTGCCTTTATTCATATCAGAAATCGCTCCCGCTACGTACAGAGGAGGCCTAAACGTTTGCTTCCAATTACTAATCACGGTTGGTATCTTAATAGCTAACCTTGTCAACTATGGCACCTCCAAACTTCACACTATCGATGGTTGGAGAGTGTCTCTTGGTGGTGCTGCTGTTCCTGCTCTTTTTCTAGGTATCGGCTCCATGTTTATTGTCGAGACTCCCACTAGTCTTATCGAACGTGGTATGAAAAACCAAGGTCTGGAGACCCTTAGGAAAATCCGAGGCGTAGAAGATGTGCAAAAGGAATTCAATGAAATTGCACATGCTACTGAGGTTTCCGCGACTGTCAAGCACCCTTGGAGGAACCTGTTTATGAAGAAGTCCAGCTGGCCTCCATTGATTTGTGGAACGCTTCTACAAGTATTCCAGCAATTTACCGGAATCAATGTCATCATGTTTTACGCTCCTGTCCTGTTTCAGACAATGGGATTTAAATCGGATGCTTCTTTAATATCTTCGGTTATTACTGGGGGAGTCAATGTTATTGCAACATTGGTTGCTGTTTTCGGTGTTGACCGTTTTGGGAGAAGGTTCTTGCTTATTGAAGCTGCGGTTCAGATGTTTATTTCTCAGGTCATAACTGGAGTAGTCCTAGCAAAGTATTTGAAGCCAACGAGTGTAATTCCTAGCCCGTGGCCATACCTTCTCATTATGTTTGTTGGTATCTTTGTGGCTGGGTTCGCATGGTCATGGGGACCGTTGGGATGGTTGATTCCGAGTGAGATATACCCTCTTGAATCACGTTCAGCTGGTTTTTCAATCGCAGTCATCACCAACATGATATGCACAGCAATCATAGCACAAGCGTTCTTGACAATGTTGTGCACCATGAAGTCAAAAATATTCTTCTTCTTTGCATCATGGATACTTCTTATGGGCCTTTGCGCCTACCTTTTTCTGCCGGAGACAAAGGGGATCCCCATCGACGAGATGAACGAAAGAGTTTGGAAGAAGCACTGGTTCTGGAGGCGTTTCTTTGATGATGGCCCAAACGCAGCTGCAGATATTGTCTAGATAATAACAAGCTATAACTAGCAGCAGCAGTCTTTTTATTGAGTTTTTTAGATTTTTCTTTCTGTTGTTTCTTTCTTTTATTCCGTAATGAAACTGTTGATTTTTTTTTAATTTTTTTTTTTGTGTGTTTATTCTAAGTTTATCAACTGTGATTAATTACTGATTACACTTTTTACTTGCATACTGAGTCCACATAATCAAAGTATCCAAAATTCATTCTTGATACTGCAATGCCTTGTTATGACTAAAACCCTTAGTACTCCCTGAGATTTAAGTACAAGTGAAAGGCGATGATGAACATTGAGAGTAAATTAATGAATGTACAGAGTTGAGCTTTTCCTTCTAATCCTATATTTGTTACCAATACATGCAAAGACTAGTGACTGCTGTTAACTCTGTATGGAAGAATTTACGAGTCGAATTCTTCAAGGACTGTAACTCAATGTCTCACTCTAAATCAACCAACATCTCAACTGAAATGATATCACGGTGATTCGGGCGCATTGCACTAAAATGAAACAATAAGAGACTCTGGAGCATATCAAGTATAGTACACCAGCTGTAGCTCCAAATCCCTCAAACCAAACACACACTTAGTTCCAATGTTTCTGTGTTACTGTGTTTATTCTCAATCTGCGTTACAAGGTCATAGTCATAGACATCTAGCTTTGATGCCAGGCAAAAAACTAAGGTAAACACAAGTGAAGGAACCTAAATCTCTTACCAGTAACAAACCATAAACTATTCATAAACTCCAATGATGAGACAATAACAGCATTCTGTGCTCCTGGCCTACACTTGACTCAGAATGACATTCTACAGCTGCTTGGCGTAGTTGCAAAGTCGAAATCAGACAACCAAACATGATGAGAACTGGCTCGAGTTTATCTCTAGTGTAGTTAGCAAAATAATCTAATTGTGCAATTGCCTGATCATTCACATCTCCGGATGCTAACACCAACACAAAATACATGATAAATAAGCAATCCCCACCTAAATTTATTTTGTACTGCGTTTGTAATCAACCCCAAACTGGATACTTCGTGTCACTCTAAGACTATTGTTTATTGAGAGCATACTTGATACTACCATAGTCTTGGTGAAACAGAAGCATAATTATGAAGAGTAAAAGACAGACTCAATTTTCGATTATTCAGTTTATCCAGACTATCTGACTAACTAGTAACAAGGACACTTCAACTATCTTCATCATTAAAAAAAATTCCCATTACAAATTTCACGTTTCATGTTTTCAATGTAATCTGAAAAGAAAAACCTTTAAACCAATTCCAAATTGCATTTCAGAAATCGATCCTTTTTATTAAACCCAACAGTAAAAATTGTGATTTGCGAGAGAAACAGAGATATTAATAATACACCGATACACAGCACCTTCACCGTGGGGTTTTTCATCCTTACTCAAAAAACAATGTTGGTTTGTACTAGCCTAAGTGTCAAAAGGCCAAAATTTTTGGTGAAAATGATCAATTCACACGATCAATAAGTATTAGCATAAGCAAGAACATCACATCTGTTTTTTAAATAAGGTAGGGGTAGTAGTGTTAGGGCCTGTGTTAGAGAAGATGAGAGAGATGATATGATAATTTGTCCATGTAGGTCATACACCTATAGATGCACCAAGTTGTAGAAAGGAGTCGAAAGGACTTTTGTCCATTCTGAATAGTAAATGGATGGCCGAAGGAGATTTGGCTTAGAGGATATATAAAGTTTGTATAAGTTTAGATATTCAATGAAGATTTTATGAACGTGAGAACCATGCGCGGCACGGTTCCTACTTTGCTCATGTCGATGGGGCATTAACTATGTATTTATTCCCTAGTTCCCTTTATATTGCTTGTCATCATCGTTCCCCAAGTGCCTACAGAGAGGCTCTCGTGACAAGTGGGCTTGGGGCTGGGGGGAGGGTCGGATGTTGCAGCCTTTTGGTTTCCAGTTGACCCATAACTGATAGCAGGACTTCCGACTTCCACTTCATGAACAAATGAATTTTTTGGCTCCATCAGGAATGGACAATCTCTTTGACTGATTGGATCGTTTTACAACAGATACTCGCAATGCTTAAGATAGCTTAATGTGAATTTTATCCTCGGGATATTCATGCCTTTAGTATTCCGCAAATTACCATGGTCAAAAAATCTTTCCCAAAACCTATAAATTTATTTCTTCGAGGGTCGAATATTTCTATATATCAGACAATTCCATCGAATCATATATTTGATGGAGAGCTGCAATACTCAGTGTTGTAATTGGTTAAGAAACTGAAACATGGTCTTTATCACTATTAATATATAATATTTCAGATTTTTGGTTTTAGTTGTTTGACAAGCATAATGTGATTTCCTCCTCATGCACGTCTTAGAATGTTGTATAGTACCTAGCATCAATGCTGCTTTGGCTAATCCATGCAACCAATTGGAAATATGGATGGTCATTTGTCTTTACTGTGACATTGAGGCAAACTTCTCATGCTAGATGATGCATGTGGAAGAAGCCAATAGGAGATGCTATTACTCTGTACAATTGTCCTAAAGATGAAGAGAGGCTTCAAGTGTGCTTACTTTCTCAACGCGCATTCAATTCTCTCCGCAAGTAGTGATCTCGCTTGTTTTCCAATTTTTCTTGGTCAAGTGAAACTATTAGTCAGAAGTACACCACCAGAACTACCATGCCATGCAGTTCTTATCCAATACAAAAGGCTTCCTCTTTATGCTAAGCTCTCTTTTTAGAAGTTTGGACAGATCTAAATGTAAGTTAGAGTTTGAGAACCATGCAGTCGCTTCCATTAGCAACCCGTACTCTTAGTGTTGGATTTACTAAATGTCTAGTGTGCTATTCAGGTCTAGGATTTGAAGAACCCAAGTTACGGTTAGGCTTCTTATAGTAGAGATCATCATAGGAAATACTTGTTTCCCTTATTTATCGTTTTAGATCTCCAAAAGTTTGGGTGACTTTAATTCCCGAATCACCATCCTTTTTGCCCCATTTGGTTTTTCCTAATTTTATTTGGTTAAAGTATCCTTGGTATTTAATATCTAACTGTGTTGGTATGAAGGCCAATATCCAAAAAAGTGCGCAGCATGTGCATATTGGTTATGAGAAGACAGTATTTGATGTGGACCTACTTAATGCAAGTTTCTTCCTTCAGCCTTGTAAAAGTCCTCCGTGGAAATTAAAGAAAAACTTTTTCTTTTTTAACTTTGTTCAAGAAAAACTGATAAGTTTTCAGAAGATTAAAAGAAAAATAGATAAAAGATTTAGTTCTCTCCTCATCTTATATAAACTGGGAAGGTTTTCATTTTATCTGATCAGAGAGGTGAAAAATGAAAATTTTGAATTACCATAAAAATAAGATCAACAAGAGGTGAAAACAAACCGGACACATCTCATGAACAACCCAGTAATGCCCAACTTCAGTAACCAAAACTCAAATAAGAAACGCATCCAAATTACCTGTTCGAAATTATATTGTGCCAAATAAGCCTTGACAAGAGCATCCAGCTCTTAACAAAGCACCACAAATTAAAAACCAAAATTTTGTCCAACAGATATAGAAAATAAAATGCAGTAAATAACGAGCAGCTTAGTCGACCTCTTCGATCTTGGGGCCAGGGCCGGTGCTGCCACTGGGAGCAGGACCACCTTCATCATCATCCATGGGTGCCTCACCTCCAGCACCTTGATACATCTTAGCGATGATTGGGTTGCAGATGCTTTCCAACTCCTTCATCTTGTCCTCAAACTCATCTGCCTCTGCAAGCTGGTTGGCATCCAACCATTGGATGGCAGCATCAATGGAATCCTCAATCTTCTTCTTGTCGGCAGCTGGGAGCTTGGATGCAATCTTCTCATCCTTCACGGTGTTCCTCATGTTGTAGGCGTAGTTCTCCAATGCGTTCTTTGCCTCAACCTTCTTCTTGTGTTCCTCATCCTCAGACTTGTACTTCTCTGCTTCCTGAACCATCTTCTCGATCTCTTCCTTTGAGAGTCTGCCCTTGTCGTTGGTGATGGTGATTTTGTTCTTCTGGCCAGTAGTCTTGTCCTCAGCAGACACGTTCAAAATACCATTGGCATCAATGTCAAAGCACACAGTGATCTGTGGAACTCCACGAGGTGCAGGAGGAATGCCAGAAAGCTCAAACTTCCCAAGCAAGTTGTTATCCCTGGTTCTGGTTCTCTCACCTTCATAGACCTGGATCAACACACCCGGCTGGTTGTCGGAGTAGGTAGAGAAGACCTGTTCCTTCTTGGTAGGAATAGTAGTGTTCCTAGGAATCAACACTGTCATAACACCTCCAGCAGTCTCCAATCCGAGGGAAAGAGGAGTGACATCCAAAAGCAGAAGATCCTGGACCTTCTCGTTACCCTCACCGCTCAAAATGGCAGCCTGAACTGCAGCACCATATGCAACAGCCTCATCAGGGTTGATACTCTTGCAAAGCTCCTTTCCATTGAAAAAGTCCTGCAACAATTGCTGAACCTTGGGAATCCTAGTAGAACCACCAACTAGAACAACATCATGAACAGAGCTCTTGTCCATCTTGGCATCCCTCAAACACTTCTCAACAGGCTCCATACACTTCCTGAACAAGTCCATGTTCAATTCCTCAAATCTGGCACGGGTGATGGTGGAGTAGAAATCAATTCCCTCATACAGAGAGTCGATCTCAATGGTGGTCTGAGCGGTGGAAGAAAGGGTTCTCTTCGCTCTCTCACAAGATGTCCTCAACCTTCTCAAGGCCCTGGGGTTACCGGTGATGTCCTTCTTGTTCTTCCTCTTAAACTCCTGAACAAAGTGGTTCACCATTCTGTTATCAAAGTCCTCACCACCAAGATGAGTGTCACCAGCTGTTGCCTTAACCTCGAAGATACCCTCCTCAATGGTTAGAAGAGAGACGTCGAAGGTACCACCTCCAAGATCGAAAATCAAGACATTCTTCTCACCAACGCTGGTGGCCTTCTTGTCAAGACCATAGGCAATGGCTGCAGCAGTGGGCTCATTGATGATACGCAAGACATTGATACCAGCGATGACACCAGCATCCTTGGTCGCCTGACGCTGTGAATCATTGAAGTATGCAGGAACAGTTACCACAGCATTCTTCACGGTCGATCCAAGGAAAGCCTCAGCAATTTCCCTCATCTTAATCAAAACCATAGAGGAAATCTCCTCAGCGGCAAAGGTCTTCTCTTCACCCTTGTAATTAACAACAATCATGGGCTTGTCACCAGCTCCAGGAATGAGCTTGAATGGCCACAACTTAATATCAGCCTGCACGGAGGCATCACTGAATCTCCTTCCAATCAATCTCTTGGCATCTGCAATGAAGCAACGGAGTGTAAATACACAATGTGTATACATATATAGTACATTATTGTTAAAACACATAACACAACAGAGCAGTAGCATACTCAGAAACACAGGCACATCAACAGAAGGCCATTCTCATACACCAGAAGCATGTACACAATTAACAACATTATACAAGTAAGAAAAATTAGTGTATCTGTTTTAATTCTTCCTCATACAAACACGTAATAGACTAATGGAGTAACTAACAATAACAACATTATACAAGTAAGAAAAATTATTGTATCTGTTTTAATTCTTTCTCATACAAGCACGTGATAGACTAATGGAGTAACTAACAATTAAACAATGGCATTAACAAATTTTAAACAAACAATGGCATTAACAAAATTTTAAACAAACAATGGCATTAACAAAATTTTAAACATCATCAATTCAAGGCTAAAGCTTAATGAACAATTAGAAGTTATCTGATGTTAAACATTAACCAGTTAAGCTTAATGACCGGATAAAAGTTATCTGGTGTTCAAACATTGTAAACATACAAGGCAAAACTAATCGTAATACTAGATTTATTCAGAATTACATTCAGTGATCAATTAAAAGTTGGCAAATCTTGAAGGCAATAGAACAGTGACCAATACACAGAAACCATCCGTGATCTGATTAAAGATATTGATAACGCCACAGCATCTACTTACAGTGCAATAAAGCATATCGAAATAGCATATAACAAATCCGTAATAGATCCAGCTATATACAAGTGCAGATCCAGCTCTAATAACTCAAATTAGCTAAAAACATCGTACAAATCACATAGCTAGTAAAATTAAAAAACAGAGTAAGATCTAACAAACGATTAGCTAACAAAGATCCGTACATATTCAAAAACATCAAATCGAGAAGCAGCAAAAACAAAATAATAAAATAAAAAAAACTTACCGAAAACAGTGTTGGTCGGGTTCATGGCGACCTGATTCTTAGCTGCATCACCGATGAGCCTCTCGGAATCGGTAAAACCGACGTAAGAAGGGGTGGTTCTGTTACCCTGGTCATTGGCGATGATTTCAACACGGTCGTGTTGCCATACACCGACGCACGAATAGGTGGTACCGAGATCGATACCGATCGCTGGACCTTCTCCCTTTCCTGCCATTGCTTTTATCTTCTACGTTCAGTGAGATCTGAATCGGCGCAGGAGCGTAGAGAGAAAATATGTTAAGAGTAGGGTGGAGAACTAGGTTAACTGAAAGAGGAGGAGGCAACTAGATAGAGGGGATGTATTTATAGTGATGTGAGAGAGTCACTAGTCGGGAGGCGGACGCCTGATAATGGGATTCTAGAATGTGCCGAAACCCTAATTGTTTGAAAGATAGCCGTTGGATTGGAAGCGAGGAAATGTGTTTTGACGGTGTTGGATTTATTCCCTTTTCCCGGCTAAATCGGGGGACCCTTCTTCGACTTGGTTTTCATCTAGTTCGCCGACTCGTTGGTGATTGGTTATTTTTAGACTTTTAGTTGTCGTCGACACCTTCTTTGCCTCTTGTTTATTTCTATTTCTTTATTTTCAGATTTTTATTTATTTATATGTTATTATGTCATCTGTACAATAAAATATCACATTCACCCCCCAAGTGTAGGTGAATTCCCCACATTGCGCCCTTTTCTTCAATTTTTCTTTTGAAACAAAATACTAGCATTTTATATGGTCTGTGATTTGCCGTCTGAAGTATAAATTTTCTTCCGTTTTTCCTTTCTCGGTGTCAGTTTAAAATACACGCGCGTTTCAGGGCACATCGCAAACCATACGAAAGTTCAAGGGTCAAATTGCAACCATAAAAAAGTTCAGTCCGCACATCGCAACCATCAAAATTCGAGGGGACAAATCACATCAACATACAAAGTTTAAGGGGCATAATGCTATTGTGTCTTCTTTTTAATACGAAACATAACGTAACTCGACAAAGAAAGTATCTTTGTTATTTACATCGCAGAGTTATGTTGAGCAAAAGTTCCACACAAATAAAATTGGAATAATTTTATCTTTAATAGTTACACCGCAAAATCATGATGAGCAAACATTCCAAACAAAATATAAATTGGGATAATTTTGTTTCAAAAGATGTATTCCAAAAAATATGTATTGGCCTTCTTTTACGATAATGTCTGCGACTCAAATTGTTTCTATGTACACAAAAGTTGTTTGGACTTCCACTATGCTTGTCAATCTTCTAATGCATCAAGTATTGCTTTGTGTTGGTGCACTGGAATGTAACAAAACTTTTGAGCCGGTTTGGATAATAATGATATGCACGCCCTAATGATATTATTATATTTGATTTTATATTGCTATCTTTCTTCTCTGCTACATGTTAAGGCCCCCTCCATGTTTTGGCTTTAAAGTTTGAATCCAACGTGTTTTTCTGTAGTTGTAGCTACAATTAAGGTCATTAATGCTATTGTTGTTTAATTCTGATAATGCTTCTTCTATTTTAGCATATCCAATAATGAGGATTATCAATTCTACTGCTATAAGCTTAAAAAGTTAACCATCTACGACTACAACTTGAAGAGCATGGAAAGTTCAATAACGACTCATTCGATTAATTTATGGCCTTATTATGGGTTTTTTGTAGGTGGAACAAAAGCACATGATTTCGCTGGTTAAACTCACGGGGTTATTTTGAGTGATAATTCTTTTCGTTCGCTAAACATTAATATCTAATTGTTTTAAATTAGTTGCCTGGCAATCCAACTCATATCTCTTGCGTGGAAATCATGAAATTGTCGGAAACAAATTTACGAAACTAGCTTGTAAACATTGAAGTTCTAATTACATATAAGTAAACAAATTTCAGTATTTTAAACAACAATCCTTTTTGCTACCGGTATTTGATGTATTAAAATTTGTTTCCGATCAAGTCTACTAATGTTCCTTTGCTACTGGTGTTTGTTTATGTAGCTGAAATATGAGGTAATTTATTAATCCTTACTTTTCTTTTAATCATTAGATATTCCAACAAGACAATGGATAACGAAGGAAATTATTCGTTTTTTATGAATAGTTTTATTCGTGCTTGGTTAAAACTTGTTCACATTAGGGACTAATTTCTAGAATATAGCCTTCATATGGTCGACATTGAGTTGGTATCCAGTTAATTTTGATCTAATCATGTATTTTTCAGATTTTTCTGAATATTGTCTTACCGACTTTATTTCCATTGTGTTTGGCAGTGGTCAAGTTAGGATGTCTATTGCTGCTCCAGATATTGCATGTGAGTATGTGACATGAATCATGATGCATTGACGTGCAGCACTTGGGAAGAATTATTGCTCAGAGACCAGCTTTGTTATCTTATCTTTCCATATATTTGAATTAACAGATGGTGGAAAAAGCTTCTATGCAGTTTGGGAAGCTTTGTATTTGGCACTTTCACATGGTTGGATTTGGATGTGCATCTTTGTTGAAAAGGATTGCAAGGTGATATATACATGATTCAATCACGTATGGGGGATAATTCAATAGTTAGCCCTGTAAATTTTTTTATATATTTTTGTTATCGACTCCTTTTCATTTTTCTGTTGGTGAGTGGGTACTTGTCTTGCACATGGTTTAGCAAAATTTCTTTGGTTATCTAAGTAGTTATCATTGATTCCCTAATCGTGATATATATTATCATGGTATTAACTTTCATCTCCTGATTTTCTGAAGAGTATTTTAACCATAAAAGTTATGTTTATATCTTTGTGATGTCTTGAACTTAACAAAATTAAGTTAGTCACGTTGATTTCATTGGATACTTCTAAGTGAAAAATCTGTGAGTTTCTTTTTTAAGGCAATTGCTTATTCATTCCCTTGCTTTGATAGTGCAAATAAAGGACATGGAAGTTGGATGATTGTTATGATGTTATTAATGCAATATGTTCCATTCACTATAATGAAGAGTTGTTATCTTGTTTCTATACTAATGGAATAAATAGTAGCAGTCTTTAGTAATTAGGTCTCTTTCTTGTTGCACATTATTAATGTTGATTTTTATTTTTATTTTAAAGAAGGAAATGAACATATATATTGAATGAAATCAAACTACCTCAGGGACATAAAAGGCCGCAAAACGGAAGAACCAATATTGAGCTACCTTATTGCAACAAGGCGTAACAAAATAAAAGGAAAAAGAATGCAACCTAGAAAGTACTATAACTTGGTTCCAGTATGATTGCATCCATGGCGAATAAAATAAAATAAAAAATAAAAAGTCAACAAAACAAAACTAAAGAATTAAGTGGACCTCATGAATATTATTTATGAGTCTCATTACTAATCTACTAAGAAGTATAGTCTATACTCTAGAGATTATCATTATTATCTAGAGCTAGCAGTATTTCAAAATTGGCTTCGTATATCATGCATGTGTGTGTGTGTCTATAAAGCATAATATTTAATACAAATTGCGCTATGATGTATTCTTCTAGAAAACGTAGCAGGTGCCCTTGTGATGGATCCAACGCTATTTACGATTATACACCCTGCATCTGCCAAGCTTTTTTCTCTCATGACAAAACCATCAATATTTATACAAAGGGTAATCTCGGGTGGTGGATATCATTTGCATCCAATAGTTGAACTAGGTGCACGCACATATAATGGTGGGGATTGGGATCGTATATGATCATTATCTCAAGAATCAAGAGTAATATCAGCTGTAGCAATAAGCAGTCAAGAGCAAAAGTTAACAGAAGAACAAGAGCAACAGAAAAGATCAGACGTGCTAGAGTTCGACATTCAGAGCGCCAAGACGTATTCCAGAGCGCAACTTAGAACGTTAGAAGTCGTGCATAGTATTATGCACGACTTTGGCTTTGTGTAGATATTTTAGATAGGTAGCAGTTTATGTTTTTCTGTTAAATAAAATTTTGTTCTTATCTTTTGTATATAAATAGTAGCAGCCTCTCTGTATTGACTCTGTCCATTCATTTTTTCATCAATAACAAGTAGAGGTTTAGAATAATCTTCTCTCAACTTCTCTCAACTGCATCATGCTCATCTTCGTTTTCTTCGTCACTTCCGCATACTCTGATATGGTATCAGAGCCTGGTTGAAGAACCAGTGCTTTGGTAACCTTTATCAGTAGTCTTCATTTCAATTGCAGTTCGTTTTTGCTCGTTTTTCAACAGATTGTTGGTTCATTTTTCGGGGATTTCATCAGGAAAACTTCGATTCACTTCATTGAGCTCATTCCAGCTCAATCTCAGTTCGATTATTGAGATCTCTGTGAAATCGAGCTTCACCTCTCAGTTTGGGCGGTTTTTTTTTTCTTCATCTTACCTGGTTTTGTTGGCAAATCGAGTTGTAGTTGTTGTGTTGGTTGTTCGTTGAGGCTTTCTTATTGAGTTAGGGTTACAGTTGATTTGGTAACTTCATTTCATTGATTTCAATGGTGATTGTTGGTGAGAATTCGAGCTCTCGCAATTCCGATCTGAGGGATAACAATGGCAAGGATACTGGTGGAAAGGATACTGGTAAAAGCAAGGTCACCGAGGATGAGGATTATGATCCGGCTGATATTCACGGTGTATACTATGTTTCTCCGACGGATACACTCACATCTGGAGCCAACAAGCAGCTGCTTACAGGTCCAAACTATCTCTCCTGGAAGTATGAAATGCTTCGCACTTTAACTTTCAAAAACAAGCTTGATTTTGTTAATGGTAATCGTACCACACCTGCTCTAGAGAGTAAAATGTATGTTCCTTGGTTGAGATGCAATAACATAGTACTGTCATGGATCCTCCACTCATTGTCTGATGATATACGTAGCACAGTCATGTTTAGTCAGATTGCTAGTGATCTATGGAATAAGCTAGATGTTAGATACTCTAGTCCTGCTTATTTGCATATATATACACTGCAAATGAAGATCTATGGTTTAGAACAAGGTTCTATGTCTGTGCGAGACTATTTTGGTTTAATATCTAAGATGTGGGAGGAGTTAAGGCAGTTTAGGCCTCTACCTGATTGTATCTGTGAAGAAGGCAAACCTAAGAGCATAAGATGTGTCTACTGCAATACAAAGGTGGACATGATGTTTCAATTTTTTATGGGATTAAATCCTGATTTTGATTATGTCAGAGGACATATCATTATGAACACTAAGAAGATGACATTAGATGAAGCTTTCAAGCTATGTACTCAAGAGGAAGCACAGAAAGGCTCTAGGTTTGGTGGTCATGTCTCTGGAGGGAATGTAGCAGGCTTTAATCAGAATGTGAATGCAGGCTTTGGTCAGAATGTGAATCTAGCTGTTAAGAACAAGAGGAAGGATAAGGATAGACTGTACTGTGACAATTGTGGCAGGCCAGGTCATGTGGTTGACAATTGTTACAGACTCATTGGCTTCCCACCCAATTTCAAATTCACAAAGAAAGCAGCTAATTCTACTCCAGGACAGAGTTCTCAGTTTCATGGAAAACAAAGCTATGGTCAGAACAGTTATGGTCAGAATGGCTATGGTCAGGGTACCAATTCTCAGTTCAACTACAAAGGTTCTACATCTTACAATCATGGCTCTCAAGCTTCTCAGTCCAAGCCAGCTCACTTCACTAATCAAGTTGCTTCTCAAGATCTACTTCAGCAATACTCTCAAGTGAAATCTCAGATGAAAAACTTGATGTCTCTTATGGGTCAGACAGTCCATGCTCAAGGAGGTGCAGCTAGTGATGATA
Source organism: Plantago ovata (assembly GCA_028274465.1). Lineage (NCBI taxonomy): Eukaryota > Viridiplantae > Streptophyta > Magnoliopsida > Lamiales > Plantaginaceae > Plantago > Plantago ovata. The sequence goes on from CM051455.1 coordinate 18,213,600, forward strand.
GTGGTGAGGCAGAACAATCTTATCAGAGTTCTACTCCCAAAATGGCTGGTATAATTCTATCCTTTCCTATCATTTCACATGCTGCTAGTATATTCTCCACATTGCACAATCATTTTATTGTAGATACTGGTGCTACTGACCATGTTATATGTGATCCTACTTTCTTCACTTCACATGTCACACATTTTGATACACATGTTCAGTTACCTGATAAGTCAAAAATCAGAGTTGCTCAAACTGGTAGGATAAAGCTTAATGATCATATCACCTTGAAAGATGTTCTGTATGTGCCCTCATTTCAAGTTAATTTGTTGTCTGTTAGCAAGATTACTGCAGATGGTAAATATAACTTTGTTTTTACTCATGATTCATGTTACTTACAGGAAGTTTCTTCAAAGACAAAGATTGGGCTCGCTGAGCAATTTAGTAATCTCTATGTCATGCCCATTTGTCCAAATTTTACTATACCTACTTTTAATAAAAGTCATGAATCTGCTGTTCATACTGTTCAACAAATAGATGATAGTTTGCTTTGGCATTATAGACTAGGGCATCCTTCCTTCAAAAGGATGCAACTGATCAAAGCTCCTTCTGTAAAATGCCAAGAGCACAAAGATTGTACTATTTGTATTGAAGCAAAAATGAGAAAGAAACAGTTTCCTGTTAGTATTTCTAGTTCTCATCATGTGTTTGACTTGATTCATTTGGATGTGTGGGGGCCATATTCCCAATCCTCTGTGCATGGTCATCGTTATTTTCTCACTGTGGTAGATGACTATAGTAGGTTCACTTGGGTGCATTTGTTCAAGCATAAGTCAGAAGTGAAAAACATAGTTCTTTCTTTTATTCAACTTGTCAAAACCCAACATAATCTCATTGTGAAAGTCATCAGGTCTGACAATGGCACAGAGTTCATGTTTGATAATGAACTTTCTGCTCTTGGAATTATATATCAGAAGAGTTGTCCTTACACTCCACAACAAAATGGTGTTGTGGAGCGCAAGCATCAACATTTGTTAAATGTTGCTAGAGCTCTTCTCTTCCAATCTGGCATTTCACTTAAATTTTGGGGTCATGCAGTGTTGACTGCAGTTTATCTTATCAACAGAATTCCTTCTCTTATTTTGGATAAGATTACTCCTTTTGAAATTATGTATGGGACAACACCTAACTATGATCATCTTAAATCTTTTGGTTGCTTGTGTTACATGTTGAATCCTTCTGTTCATAGGAAGAAGTTTGATCCTAGGGCTAGTTCTTGTATTTTCATTGGTTATCCACCTGACATGAAAGGTTATTTGGTTTATAATATGGTTACTCATAAGATTTACACTTCAAGAGATGTGCATTTTATTGAACATGAGTTTCCATATCTTACATCATCTTCTGTTCCTGTAACTGAGCCAACTTATTCTGCTCCACTTGATGAACCTGTTGTTCCTTTCATACCTTCACCACCTACATTTTCTCCTCCTGAACCACCAGTATCGCTTCCTTCACCTCCACAAGCTTCTCCTGGTAGGTCTCCTTTGCCACCCCTTTCACCTACTCATTCACTCTCACATCATTTTCCAAATTCACCAACTCATACAGTCTCACCTCAATCTTCTGGTTCTCCTGTTTCACCCATTTCTCTTGCTGAACCACTTAATTCTTCTCCATCACCTATTGATAGTCCTTCACCTGTTGAAATTTCTAATGCACCTGTACTTAGGAGATCATTGAGAGAGCATGGTTTAAATCCCAAATACAGGGATTTTTATTGTAACTTGTTACATAGAGTTCCTATTCCTCGAAAGGGTACTAGATATCCTATTACTAACTATGTCTCATATGATCACTTGTCTCCTCCAGATAGAACATATGCTCTCACTTTAATGATTCAACAGGATCCTCAATTTTATCATCAGACTGTTGCACATCCTCATTGGCAGGAAGCCATGAAGCAAGAGCTTGATGCTCTCAAACAGAATGGCACTTGGACTGAAGTGTTGCTTCCTCCGGGAGCTTCTCCTATTGGTTGTAAGTATGTTTATAAAACTAAATTGAAGTCTGATGGCACAATAGATAAATTCAAGGCCAGGTTAGTAGCTAAGGGATACTCACAGAAATATGGCCTGGATTATCTAGAGACTTTTAGTCTTGTGGCAAAACTTACAACTGTTAGAACCTTCTTGGCTATTGTAGCTCATCATGGTTGGTCATGCCAACAAATGGATGTGGCTAATGCCTTTCTCAATGGTGACTTGGAAGAAGATATCTATATGGATTCCCCTCCTGGTTACTTGTTTCAGGGGGAGATCATGAATCAGTCTTCTGTCACTAAACAAAAGCCTGTGTTAAAGTTGCAAAAATCATTATATGGCTTGAAACAAGCCTCCAGGCAGTGGAATCATAAATTCACTGAAACCTTGGTTGGTCTTGGTTTTCTTCAATCTTCAGCTGATCATTCATTGTTTACAAAAGTAACAGCTGAAGTTTTCATTGCTCTTCTTGTGTATGTTGATGATATCATCATCAAAAGCTCATCTGTCAAAGAGATAGATTCTGTCAAAGCTATGTTGCATAGCAAGTTCAAGATTAGAGATTTAGGTGATGTCAAGTACTTTTTAGGACTTGAAGTTACTACATTTCACAGTGGATTGCATGTTTGTCAAAGAAAGTATATTTTAGAGCTTCTTGCTGAGACTGGTTTGACAAATTGTAAACCAGTGGTCACACCTATTGAGGTGAATTATAAGATTACCTTGGATGAAACTGGTGAGGAACTTCATGATGTCACTGCATATAGAAAACTGGTAGGTAAACTCATTTATTTGAATATTACCAGGCCAGATATCACTTATGCAGTGGGAGTGCTTAGTCAATTTATGGACAGGCCCACTAGTTTGCATATGCAGGCTGCATTGAGAGTTATCAAGTATCTAAAAAATGCACCTGGTCAAGGTCTCTTGTTTTCTCACAATGTAGGTATAGAGTTGAAAGCCTTTTGTGATTCTGATTGGGCATCTTGTCCCATCACTAGAAGGTCAACTACTGGATATAGTGTTTTCTTAGGAAATTCTCTCATAAGCTGGAAAAGTAAAAAGCAAGCTACTGTGAGCAGGTCTTCATCTGAAGCCGAGTACAGGGCTCTCTCTTTTACTAGCTGTGAGATCATCTGGTTATTGTCTCTTTTGAGAGACTTCAACATTTCTTTCAATGAGCCTGTTACACTTTATTGTGATAACCAATCGGCCATTCATCTCACTAAAAATCCAGTGTTTCATGAGCGTACAAAACACTTGGAAATTGATTGTCATTTTGTAAGGGAAAAGGTCCTTGCAGGTGTTCTTAAAGTGTTGTATGTTTCTTCAGAAAATCAGATAGCAGATGCTTTTACTAAAGCGCTTACAGCTGACAGATTGAAATTTCTTTTATCCAAGATGTGCTTCATTGATATATACGCACCTCTTGAGGGGGAGTCTCAAGAATCAAGAGTAATATCAGCTGTAGCAATAAGCAGTCAAGAGCAAAAGTTAACAGAAGAACAAGAGCAACAGAAAAGATCAGACGTGCTAGAGTTCGACATTCAGAGCGCCAAGACGTATTCCAGAGCGCAACTTAGAACGTTAGAAGTCGTGCATAGTATTATGCACGACTTTGGCTTTGTGTAGATATTTTAGATAGGTAGCAGTTTATGTTTTTCTGTTAATAAAATTTTGTTCTTATCTTTTGTATATAAATAGTAGCAGCCTCTCTGTATTGACTCTGTCCATTCATTTTTTCATCAATAACAAGTAGAGGTTTAGAATAATCTTCTCTCAACTTCTCTCAACTGCATCATGCTCATCTTCGTTTTCTTCGTCACTTCCGCATACTCTGATACATTAATAATCTTCCAAGGCCCATCAAAATGGAAGACTGTGCGTTCGTTTGGTGGAGCTCAGTGGTAGCTCGAAGAGAATGTAAGGGTGAGTGATTGAAATCTTCTTTAGGCCAAGAAGATTCGCAGGGGACTTATATAGGAAGATTCGTGGGGTAAAATAAGTCGTAAAGTGGAAAAAATTCTGATTTGGAAATAAAGGAAGACTCTGAGCACAATTTTGTACTTGGGTGGCGCTAAATGACTAACTAGCAACTAATTCATGTGTCGTCAATGGAATCCGCACATAGACAACAAATGTGCTTTATGGGACAAGGATGAAACGCAACAACACTTGTTTTTCGAGTGCCCTTATGCTACACAAATATGGACGAAGATATGAGCTGCGCAAATTTGTGTAGAGTGTATGGTTTTATTTAGCGTTAGCGTATGAGCTAACTTATAAGCTCCAAAAGCTTATAAGTTCGCGTTCACATATATAACAAACTTATTGACACGTGTCAATAAGTTTGTTATATATGTGAACGCTAGTTTATAAGCTCCTGGAGCTTATCAACTAGCTTATTTGATAAGATTATAAAATTAGCTTATTAGCTAATTTCTTTTATTAAGCTAGCTTTATGTTAGCTTATGAGTTGTTTTGATTGTTCCCACTGTGTTGTTGGATCATCGTTTGGATCAACATGCACTTAATTGTTTGGGATGAAATACATTATATTTTCGAGTAAAAATAAAATAAAATATATAAGATATATAATTGTGAGAAGTTGGTCTGGCACATTTGACCTGATCCGATTCGGGGCAGACCAATTCCAAAGCTCACGGATTCCAGACAGTCCGATCCATTTGGTCAAGATCGGATTGGACCAAAGTCAAGGATCAAACGGATCAAAAGTTGATCCAAACGATCCAACCCTAAATAGAATTATATTGTCTCTTTTCCTTCAGTCTGAAACTGATATGAGTTTTTTCTCCATGGCGGCTGCTCTGCTGCCTCTGCAAACACGAGTTTTCTTCTTCGCTAAGTTTATATTATTGAAAGGTCGACGTCCCTTTCATTGTGATTGTCAATCTAAAATAAACCTCTTCTCCATCAAAATTTGCATATTGATTTTCGTCTTTGACTGAAACTCTAAAAGGTCATTCTTTTTCCTCTTCCAGATCTTTCCTTATCGTGCTTCTATTTTGTTTCGTTGAGTTAAAAAAAAGTTATTATTTCAAGAAATACAAATAGTTTTATGAGACGAAGGGAGTATAAAACATCATATTAATTGTTCTTTCACTTCTATTCCTTGTCTGATATAAAATATTTATTTAATTATGACACTATTATTTAAATATGAATTTAAATACGATTAGTTGGTTATATATAATTTGTCAAATCGAAAAGAAGTTATATATTCAATGAAATTGTAATTCGGTCTCAAGATAATACTAGTATTGTTTAATTTGTTCCTTTTTTTTAATATAAATTTAGAACGGTTATCATCATTTGTGCCGCACTGGACCCAAAATCTGGATCCGGCACTTGGTCGGACCTCGATTATCGATAGAGTCTAGAAAAAATGAAGAAATTAAAGGGAAAAATACATATATAAACCACTAAACAACATTAATTAGAAAAACAACCACCTTAATTAAAAAACAATTACAAAACGTAAGCTACAATTGATCCGAATTTCAAAAACTTGCTACGGTAGATTTAATAAAGATTTGAAATTCGGAAGTTAGCTTGAGTCACCGAAACTAGTTGAAACTAGCAAAAAAATGACTGAAACTAGCTAAAAAATGACTGAAACTAGCTGAAACTAATTGTTAACTTTATATTTTTCTTGAAATTAACCGTTAAAACTAGTTGTTGATTTTATTTTGCACTCAAACTAATTATTATATAATGATTAAATTCACTCTAAAAACTTATTTACGCTAAAATAAACAAATAAAATATGGAAACTAAAATTATAAAAATATAAATTATTATTTTCACTGAAAAACTAGTTTAAAAAAATGATTAAAACTAACTAAAAAAAATGACTGAAACTAGATGGAACTAATTGTTAATTTTATATTTTTTCAAAAATTAACGGTTGAAACTAGTTGTTGATTTTATTATGCACTGAAACTAACTATATAATGATTAAATTCACTCTAAAAACTTATTTATGCTAAACTAAAACAAATAAAAATATGGAAACTAATTATAAGAATAAAAATAATTATTTTCATTTCAGCAATAAAAATGTTAGTTTCATTATTTTCACCATCATAATTGCTAGTTTCGTCAACAAAAATGCTAGTTTCATTAGTTTCACCATCATAATTACTAGTTTTAACAACAAAAATGTTAGTTTCATCAACAAAAATGCTAGTTTCATCAGTTTCAACATCACAACTGCTAGTTTTCAACATAAAAAATCTAATTTCATTAGTTTGAGAATCATAAGTACTAGTTTCAGCAAAAAAAAATAATGCTAGTTTCATTAATTTTGGCAACATAAAAGCTATTTTCGTTATTTTCAGCACCAATTGTGCTAGTTTTAGCAACACAAATGCTAGTTTCATTAGTGTCAGCGTCACAGATGCTAGTTTCGGCAACAAAAATGCTAGTTTCATAAGTTTCAGTCATTTTGAGCTAGTTTTCAGTCATTTTGTGCTAGTTTCAACGGCTAATTTCAGCAAAATTATAAATTAACAACTATTTTCAATCACTTTTAGCTTGTTTCGAGTGAAATCCTATTGATTTCGGCATAAAAATATGCAAAACTAAGTAATTAGTAATTAATTAACATTAATGGATGTCAAATATGTTAGCCGTTTAAAAAAATGGATGTCAAATATGTTATCAAAATCATTGTAGCGAGATTTTGAAGTCCACTGTAGCAAAAAATTAAAAACCACTTGACACCATAAAATTAAAATGACTTTATTTGTAAGATGTTATTTAAGTAATGAGTATTGATATCTCCATAGCGATTTTTTATTATTCCAGAGCAAATTAGCAATAATTTGTGTGTTAACTCCATATGGACATAAATAGTTTACTTTGGAAGAATAAAAAATCATTCAGGAGATATCGGTTACCTTTAGTCTTTAGTATTTAGTAATAGGGTGGTGAAGTAGTAGTTTTATATCATTTTCTGAAAAATAAAATAGTTAAGCCTCACCTAGCTGAGAGCTTCAGACGGTGTAATTCATATCGTCTCCCAAACTCCTACCAGTCAACCATGGGCGGCAGAGGTGATGCCGGAAACGACATCGTTGAGCTCGAGGCAATGCGGCAAGACACCTTCTCTTGGCATCCCTGCCAGGTCTCTCTCCGGTGAGCTACTTCATTTCCATGTTTCTCTATAATTTTCTACTTATCTGTTAAATTTCGCTTCAAATTTTGCTCGAGGGTTTTAGCTGTTGTCCAATTGGTGGCTACTTAAATTCCAATAGCTAGCGCTTGTTCGACTTACTTCGACTAATTGTGAGTTTATCCTTGATTGGATTCATTATTTGTTATCGATCGTAATAAGTTCAAAGGATTATCAAGCTTGTTTTAGCTGCAAATGATTCGATGCTTAACCGAGCTTCTGTAGATCAATAGTACTAATATTAATCTGATGTTTGGAATTTGGAGTAACTTCTGTTATTTTAGTACGATTTGTTTCTGCTAGTGAATTGATCATTGTTAATCGTTATGCTCATTGAGTGATGCCACAAGTGCTATGTTGATTGTAGTGATATGTTGTCATGAATGGAAGTTGAATATTTTCTATTTATGCAGCTCCAATGGATTGGGTCTCATTGTGCAATATAAGGATGGAAATTTCGAAGAAATTCTGACAGACGGAGAGGGGGTTATTGCACGGATTCGTGTGCGATCGAGTCCTTTAGAAGGGGATGACTGTGCGTCTATCCAACAAGGAGATCACGTGCTTGCGACCAGGAATTCACACGTTGAGGGGATCTTCTATGATGCTCGTATTGATGAGGTACATTCAATGAGCAGTGCCATGAGATTTCCTCTTTTATATGGTCGCTTACTCGCCTTTATTGCATGAAGAGTTGGATAACTTTGTTTAATACCATATGCAGCTTGGTATTTGGAATCTTAATATTGACTTGTCATGTATGTTGGCATGATAAATGATAGGGCATTTGCTGTACAACTTATTTCTAAACAGCTTTTTTGTTAAACTAAAGTATAGCCAGTGATACTGATATAAACAGTTATATCATGCATGCATATCTATCGTACTTATATTTTGTTTAGACAAACGGTTTAGTTTGTTTTTTTGTGCGTGCGTGCATGCACTTCCTATCTGATGAATATGAAATGACTGGTTTCAGTAACCCACAGACACCTGAAGATGGGTAAATTTTACGTATATGCAAATTGTTTAAGGTGTAATCCAAATCCTTTATGGATATGAAATGTGCTCTACATGTGTGTTTTATTTTACCCTGAAAATTTTTAAAATCCACTGTTAACAGGCAATTAGAGTGAGACATTCAAAGAGGAGCTACTGCAGATGTTCTTTCACAATCAAATGGCCTGACAAAGCTTTCAACGGAGAAGTACTAACTCTCCCAGCCAGTTCTATCATGAAGTTATCTAGAAGTAACATCAAGCACCATCCAACAATTTCTGCTTTCTTCAGTATGGTAGAAACATCAAGCGGCGAAGATGCATTACCATTTTCAACTACGGATGATATGGATTGTGAAGTGGATCTTAATGTGATGTTGGAACGACAAATAAGGGAGATCACTCATTCGAATGATGTTCCTTCCAAGGTCACTGGAAAGTTTGTGATCGGGCTTGAAGGTAATATCAGTTTTTTGCATATTCCTCTATCACTCACTTGTGAACCATCCATGTTATCCATAGCTTGTGAGAAACCCCATTTTTTGGTTTAGAGCCTGAAGTTATATGTAAAAACATGGCAAAATATTCATGTTGATACAAGTTGCCTCCTTGTGAGATTTATACATGCTCTTTAAGGAAATTTTGTAGAGAGTAAGAGTCAGAATCTTCAGACGAGCCAATATCTTAGAGCTACACATGGCTTATCTTAAATATGCGGAATAGCATTGTTTTTCTGTCATCCAATTGATGTTAGGACCACACTGAATAATATATGGTATCAACAGCGAAAGTAGGTGGATTTTCATGATAGATTTGATGCTATGAGTATGTCGAAGGCCCTTGTAGATGCAGTGAACAAATTCGTGCAGTGCACCTTAGTTTTTTGTACCAGCAATACATTTTATTTATTTCTTAAATGATTGAGACGTAGTCCCCCAGTCCTCAGAATGGAAATCATGTGGAGAAGTTGATCCTCTAATGGTGCTTGCTGTTTGTTGAAGTTTCTGTTTTAGATCTGCAAGTTCATGTTGAAGCTTATCTGTGCAGATGCCACAGGACAAGGCCACGGCAAGGCAACTGCTGCATTTTTTAAGAATTTGTGTACCATGAATCCTTTGGTTACTAATTTGAAGGGGTCAACTGGGAGCAAAAATTCTGTCACAATGATGGGAAACTGTCCAGCTCCTATTCCAACCACTGAAGAAGAAGCCACGGGAATCAGGTCGCCGCTCAATCCTCTTGCTGCCTGGGCAGCTCTTGCTTCGTCGAGAACAAAATTTCCTCATGGTGTAGAACACTCATCTCTTTCAAATGAATATCCGCTAAACATGTCAGTTACTTTAGAAGGCAAAAATTCAACATATGAGGGCATTGTTAAAACTCTCTTCCTGGACCCAGATGCTTCTCAAAGTGATGAATTGCTTAATGAGCCTATCAGAGCACACGGAAGGGGAACAAAGAATCCAGAAAGAAGGTAATTCCTTCTCCTCAAACAAGGGTCACTCGTGCACAAACTCAGAGAAACAGTAGAATGCAAGAAGTTGCTCCGATGTCTGAAACTAATGTCAAACAGTCAATGGCTTCTTCCAAAACAAGAAGGGTCACTCGTTCAACTGCAAATGGCGCAGAAAATATTGAACTCGAGGAATCTAAGAATGTGACTGAAGAGAATATGTCAACCAGACTTACTAAGTTAGAATGTGGTGCACACCATCTTACAACTAGCAACAAGATGTCCGTTGCTTCTTCAGTTCACAGTGACACAAATGCATCTGATGAGATTGCTAAAAGCTTATCGGGGAAAGATGGGTCAGCCATTAATGGTGCCTCTTCACAGGGTACCATCATAGAAGACGCAAGAAAACTGAATTCTTCAAGAAGGGTTACACGTTCAGCTGCTCAAGAGTGTGCCGAGAAGAATAATTTCCAGCCCGAACCAGAACTTAGGAAACGCAAACTTTGTGAATCAAGTGAATTGAAGTTGGAAGATAATGTCATTTCAAATAGCACTTGTTCAGAACTCAAGAGATCAATAAGTTCAACACGTGCGGATAAGAACAGTGCACGGGGTGCTAAGGAAGGAGAGAATAGCACTCCAAATACTTCAGGTACTTTAGTCGAAACCTTAACTTATGCATATCCTAAGTCGTTTTTAAGTTGTGCTGTGGCTGCAGCCTATATATATATGGATGTTACCTCTAGCCAATCTGTGCTTTCTGGGGCATATCTATTTGTATTATCCCGTCTTGCATAATATGTTTTTATTTGCTCTTTCTTGTTTGTCGCTGATATGATTATATTGTGATTTCGCACTTTACAAGCAATTATATCTCTGGTTTTCTTGACTTTGAAATCTTTTGTAATTGTCGGTTTGTATCATCATTTTGCAGAACCTGCTGCGAACCATCGTAAAGACAGAAAGAGGCCAACTAATTCCAGGATGCAAGCCACACGATCTTCTCCCAGGCTCAATCTTACACGTACTCGCTGACATACTTGAGCTTGATTGTATATTACAAAGGTCTAAGATGACTTGTCTATGCTATGATGTATTTGTTGTAGAAATCATACTAAGGGACCAATATCGCCGGTAACTTTATGCCATAACTTTATGCTTATGGCGTGTGAAACATGGCTTACATATCCCACTATTAGAGGCATACTAGAATTGTCTGACACATGTTCATGTTCACTGTTCAGACCAGGATATGCTATATATGGAATCTTTGGAAGTATGTTTTCACTGTTTCCTCCTGCTTTGCTTGATTAATTAATTGCATTATCATCAACATACCCTGTTTCAAAAAAAAAATAATAATAATAATAATAATAATTTAGCATCAACATACTGTCATCATGAGCCGTGCACTGTGCACATTCTTACTATAGCAGAGACACTGGCATTTCATTCCCATTACTAGTAGTACAGTTGATACGAAAACTATGTAGTACGGAGTACCCAATTGGATCAGGATGCGTTACATTTATCTGTTTTATGGCGAGTTAGAATGTATGATTTCTGTTTTTGCGGAGTCCAGTCCAGTCCGATTCTTCTCTCTGTCGACTTATGAGTTGGGCCTTCCATTGCAACTTGGACAGGCACATTGATCCTTCAAAATGAAGTTCCTTAAGGTGGGATTGATTATATTGTAAGAAGACAGGGTGTTGTCCTTGGCAGAAATGTCAATGTCAGTTGTGAATAGTTTGATGTTGCTATGTACTGATGAGTAGGAGTATGTATTTATCAATGTGGAGAATCGGCAGTATGGTCATTCTGAGATTTCTTGTGGCTTTGAGCAATTCAAATTCCAAACCAAAGCCCAGCATTAAATTGAGGAAGCTTGTGTCAGCATATGGCTGGTGCCTGGTGGTGTGATTATAATTATACCCTCTCTCTATTTAATGCTTCACTATTGCATTACCTAGTCTCTTGGTTATGTGCTAGTGTGCTACTACTAGAAGGCCGTGGAGAATTGAAAATCTGATTCGTTATTTTTCCATATATATATGCAATAGGAAACTATAGCCAAACACGTCTTGATATCAATTGTCTTAAATCGAGAGCATGATATCTAATGTGTGGTTCACATTCATCTCAGATCTCAAATAGGTTAAGGTTAGGACCCGTAATTCTTCATTTCACGCTCCGACCTCGAATTGTTGCTCCAAGTTTGGGGATCTCCCTAATTCTCGCTCTAAATTTTTTTAGTTCCCAATTCTCAAAGAAAGTGTAAGGGTGTTTTTTTAGTATGTCAAATTAATGCAAGTATACCCTAAATTCCTTTAGATACAAAGTAAATACACAAATCACTAAGTCACCGTTAGGTCACAATCAATGTTATTCTAGGAGTGCACCAATCTTCTCAAAGTACCAACAAAATCCTATTTAGATCATTTTTTATGGTTTAGACTTAAATAGGGGCTTCTAAACATTAAAATCCTAAAAAAATCCACTCTCAAATCAAGTCTCCAATGGTTTGGAACTTATTTAATACTTTATTGTCGGTCTCATATATTACATGTTACTCCACATGTCTCATATATAGTACTTCATTTTATTTGGAATTTTCCTTGTGGGTCCCATATTTGAGGCACGTGTGAAGTGTGATTATATCGGTTTGCTTTGTGGTCAAACTGGATTGAGACTTCACTTGAAGGAGGTTGATCACCTTCCTTTGTAGTTGTAGTAGGTGAGATTAGTAAATATGTGTTACCTTGATTTTTGGAATTAGTGTCCCTTTTATAGGTATTGGTATTCTTTATGTTGGTCCAATCTCTATATGACATCTGTCGTCTCCTTGTTTCTCCACGTGTACCTAATAGCCCAACGTTGATATTCATGGACTTGGCCCAAGCCCACATAGGTGTATCTCTTCTTGATCCTTCTAGAAGTTACCTTTATCTCATGATTCTTCCGCTGCTTAGCTCGTCTGTTGCTGCCCCTGAGCTCTTTCCTGGTTCAACTAACGTAAAGAGTTAAGTAATTAAGATGCTGAATACTTGAGGTACGAAGAAATAACCTGCCCATGTAGAAATGTTTAATCTTCCGCCTCTGACGTTCTATGACTCCATGAAGGTCAATTCTCCGGACCTTTATTCCTCCTTCGGTAGAGATTCTGGGACCTTTGTAAATTTACATTGAAGGTGAGGATCATCAAGGTACGGACAGGTAGGTAGAGATGACTGAGATACTAAGGAAGATATAATGCTTCTTAGTTCGTCAATGAGCATAGCATACGAACTAGACATATTTTTATATCAATTTTTTTCAATTCCCCAACGAAGAATTTGAAGAATAAGCTGTCAAATATCCGGGACGTATTGTGGTAAGAAAATAGAAAATGATTTAAACATTAAATAAATAGAGTAGTTATTTAACTTGTATGAGACATTTTGAAGATAGCCTACAAAACCATTTGGATTGGTCGGGGCCTACGAGTGTATGTTGTGGTGACTAGACTGGAATAATCGTGTACTTCTAAGAAATGATGATGAAAAAATTAGTTAAGCGAGAAAAAATGAAAAAGGATAGTATGAAAGATTGAAGGATATGAAGCATGCGTTTGTTGCTCCCTACATGTTTAGGTACTATTGGGGATTTTGGCCTTAGAATGGAAGGCCATAGCCCATAGCCCTTTGTAGTGGAACTAAACTAGTGGCCAGAGTTGTAATAATCAGTGTTGGTAAATTGAAAATCAAATAGTACGAATCATTCGAAATGTGAAAATTCATAAGATGTACGTACTTACGTACGAGCATGCATGGAAAAGTCCATAGTTTTGATTAATCTCCGTGTTACATTTGATCACCGAGGGAGTTTTAAATATTTGTTTTAATTGGTTTAAACTTTAAACTCAAAACTTAAAAGGTTGACATGATATCTACAGAATTAAAGTACACGAATTTCCAATATTTTTCTACATTTACATTCAAACAAAGGTAACCAAATAGCGGAAAATAAATTTTCTCCCGCATTTCCCCTCCAAACCAAGTGGAAGGCTGGAAGCTATTTGATAAAATAGTCAATTGTCATTGATGCGGAAATATATACTTTTAAAACCGAGATGTTGTTGACACTATCTTCTTTAGTTAGTATATACTGTACTTTAACAATTGGAGCTAGTACCAATTGTCTCGAGAAAAATATCTAGTTTAATTATATAGTTTTAGTTAATTAATTATTAATTAATGTAGCGTCAAACGATCGCGGATGCGGGATGCATCATCAGACGTCACATTTCCATGCCGGCCTAATATCTTTTCAACTTTCAAAACTCTTAAATTTTTATATTTTTATGTTATACTTCCTCCATCTATCTTAAAACTTCCGCTTTAATTTGTCAACATATTTTTAGTTCACAACAGTGTCTTTCTTAATATTGGATAGTGGGACCAATTGAAGGGAACGGGGGCTGATACATATATTTATGGGCCTAGCGCGGTATTTAAACAACACTTCTTTTTTTCATTAAAAAAAAAATGTTATTTTCGTTTCATAAATAACCTAGGCCAACAATTAGCAAGGCCCTCCCACAAAAATAAAGTAGTCCGTGCAAGACGGTGTACAACTTCATTACAGTGCACCTGAAATTTTTAATGAAACATGATTTTTTGTAAAATATATACCGAACACATCATCAGAAAACTAAATAATACCAAAAAAAAAATTAGCCACACACTCGATCAAACCTTCTCCATGACATATGCCACTATGATGAGATCTTCCACAGATTATAACGATTTGGGTAGTACTTAATGATTGGTGGAGGATATGACTGATTCGAACGAGGTTAAGTGACCTTGGTAGCTTCAATTTTTTAATTAAGGAGGAATTGACATTGAGAGTGTTCACTCTAAATTAATATATTCATAACTTAATGAAAAACATGAACAATGATTGCTACTTACAATAGTTGCGTTTATTAGATGTTGGGGGCGTAACCACTGCAATAGAGGGTGTGGAGTCCACATATGGGACCGCATCTTCTATTAGAGGGTGTAGTAGTGGTTACCCCTAACATCTCGAAAAAGACAATAATTGTACAACGGATAACTATGAAAAAAATATGTAACTACTCCGTATATACTAGTAACTGATATGTATAGGATATGATGATATTATAAGAATATGCCATTTTCTATCCTACCTAACTAATAGAGTGCAAGGGTATTGAAATTGACTCAAGATCATTTTTCCACAGTTCATTATAATTCGCACGAGTTGAGCGTTTTTTAGGCACTGCTACTTTAGAAAGGGAGGGTTGGTCATCAAGAATGACAGAAGAATTTAGAACGTTAAATTGAGAATTTGGGAAAATATCATTATTCATCAACAAAACATAAATAATGGTCTATGGTATGTTGTGCTATATACTATTGTACAAGACAAATTCCTAGGCTATTAGAAATCTAAGCAGAAAATAATCTACGTGACTTCATCTGTCGATAAGGTAAAACAATCCTATGTCGATGGAATCCCTTGGATAGAGATACTATAATTAAAGTAATATAATAATATGATTGATTTACACACACCAGTCAATTCTAATCCCTCGATCTTACTTATTCAATTTCAATTGGGTGCGTACATGCGTGATTATTTAATTAAAATATATAGGGTTCGAATCTTGTTGACATGATTTTTCTTCATTATTTGTTTTATTATTTTTATTGAAGGTGTTTGTTCGAATCTTGTTGGCGTGATTTTCCTCTATTTCTGTATCATTATTTTAGTTGAAGGTGTTGGGTTCGAATCGTATTGACGTAGTTTTTTTTTTATTTATTATCTTCTTATATATTTATGTTTTAATACAAAATTTTATGGTCATATTATACTTAATTTAAAAATAATCATAATATGTTCTTATGAAAAAAATACATACTTCCTCCGTCCAATAATAAATGTAACACTTGATTTTGTTGAATTTTTTTTGGGACATTTTGACCTTAAATTATTCTTAAGTCATACGATAAAAATAATTAAAAATATCATATTATGAAACTAGAATGTTTGTATTTTCATAATATAAATTTTTTAATTATTTTACTTGAATGATTTCCCGAAAAAGTCAACATAACCAAGTGTTACACTTGTTATTGGACGGAGGAAGTATTTTATAAACCAAAATGTCAATTTACTTGAATGATTTACAATTAATTTGAGGTCAAACTAATTCCCGAAAAAGTCAACAAAACCAAGTGTTACACTTGTTATTGGACAGAGGTTGTATTTTATAAACCAAAATGTCAATTTAGCTCTGATTATAGAGAATCTGAGGATACTATGCCACTTAAAATTTGAATATCATCCATATTGCGACATCGACGAAACAAATGGCAAGAGATAATGACGCACATGACAATATATTCAACTGATGAAGAAAATCAATTAACATGCAAAAGCTGCATTGCAGATTTCGAAGTTAAATGTTTTCAAAGCCTAGTATTGGATAGTTCTTAACTCATCGAAAGAATACTTTTCGTATGTCTAATATCGTTCAGTTCAAATCTATTAATTGCATAACTACAAAAACTATATATATTTATAGGATACCAATTATGTTAAGTTCAATTATTCAATTAGTTATTTTTTTGGTTACGTTTGAAACTATTATGTGAAAATTATATTTTACTCCATTCATTACAATACATTATTTAATAAAATAACAATATTCTACAAGCACGTATGACGCAGTTTTTAGTATTTACTAATCTAATCTATCTACCTATTTTATTTTTATTTGAAACATTAAAGCCCCCATCGTGGTTCGAACTCCTAACCTCTCCTATGCTACTCCAGCATTTTTACCACCTGATCACCCACCCTTATAACTCTGCTGTTTATCTAATATACAATTGGACTTACCCTCATGAAACCGATCGGATCCAACAGAGATTTATCGCACTAGCAAACCTATGGCAGTGTTTGTGTTCTACCCTATTCGAAACTTGGATTACGTACACTAGTTTTGTATTCTTTAATTTCTATCCGTTGAGAACTCTAAAGGTACGCGCAAACCATATTGCCAATTTGATAGTTAAGTTTAGGGAGACCGATTGCCAAAGAACTGCTGTAGTACTTGACGACATTATTGCAAGGAATGTCGAATACATGTGTTATTATATAATAATAATGGAGTAGTATTAGAACTTGGATACAAATTAAGATGGATACACAATTGTTCATTAATAAATGATACAATGACATTAAAAAAACCACTGTCTAGTGCTCACAGCCACGTACTCCCATGAAATTTGTGATAACCATGCATTTCAAGTTGATGATGTTTCATACAATTGTGCAACTCATATATGATTTGCCCTACCCAATAGGCAACCAAGCCACACCGCATGCTTTAGTTCATCATTTGAATTTGATCTAACTTTCTAACTTTCGTTGCCAAGATATATATTGATATTCAATTTCTTCTATCACATTATTACGTGTATATATAAACAATACGATAAGATGATTGATAGTTAATAGAGTGGTTCGTAGTGATAAACGATAAGATATACTCCCTCCCATTTTTTTTAGTTGTTTTTCTTTAGAAAATTCGCTTATCATTTTCTTTATAATGATTACTCTAATAGGTTTAATTTTTTTTTTTGAGAACACTAATAGGTTTAAATTCATTTGTACCAATATTCACTACTATCAAAAGAATATTTTATTATTAGTAATAGTCTTTTGGCAACAACTTTTGACTAAAAAGCTAATAGTGAGTTTCTTCTTAATGTGTGTAAATTTTAAAAAAAGACAACTAAGAAAAATGAGAGGGAGTACTATATACTCGGTCACTTTATTATTATGAAATTTCTAAATATATAATGTTGAGAACATTCACACACGTAAATACTATATTTGTAGTAGTATATTATTACCATGTGAAGTACTCATCTGGTTTTTTGGATTCTATATGTTTCTTTAAGATTAGAGTGACTAGAATTTTATAATATCAAACCGTAAAAAAAAAAAATCCTTCGATATATAGTAGTTACTAAATCCTAAATCAAACCGTAAAAGAAAATTAATAAAATTATATTATTAAAATAGAGTGACTAGACTTTTATAATATCATTTCACATTTTATTTTTACGATTTAATTTAAGATTTATTGGAGGTCAAACATGACTAAAAAAGTCAACAAAATAAACGTATATAATAAAAAAACAGATAAATAGTAGTTACTACTTACTACCACCAACATATATATATATATATATATATGAGTACCATATTTCTGTGACTAAATTGGTAAGAGAACAAAGAACCTTTTTTGCCATAACGAATGACGAAAATTAACCGTAGCCACCAGAAATGTAAAAGAACAAGTTATCAACAATTCAACATCAGTTTGGATCTATTTTCCGTTGACATTTTAGGATGGATGGTTAAGAAGGTGAATAGAAAAAAAAATTAAGGGTGAGAGAAAATTAGTATTTGAGATTATTTTGGGGAGTTTAGTAAATTAGGAAAAGTAAAATGATGATGTGTAAGTGAGTTATAGAAAGAGAAAGGGAGATAATGAGTTATAGAGAGATAAATAATATAGTGAGATAAATTATGAAAAGAAAAAAAAAAGGCTAAAATCTAAAAGACCTGAATAGTGGTTAGGGATGACAAAAAAGAGAGACAAAATTAATTTGCGTTTTTAGAACGTCACTCTTCCAAATGAAAAGAGAGCCAAGTGTTTGAGATTCACCTTATCAACCAATTACGCTGTTCGCATATTCTCTACGTTAATTGCAATGTTGAAAGATGCATCCCATGACAAACTGCATTTCACTTAAAATAAATTTGTTTTGCCTGCATATTAGTATATCTGTTTCACAAAATACAAAATATTAGTACCGCTCTATTATTTTCGTCTGAGAATTAATTATTTTAAGTTCAGTTCAGTTCAAATGCATTAAGTTCAGTTCAGATCATTTCAGATCAGTTCAAACGAAAATAACAAAGCCTTAGTAGGTAAATAATTATTTATTTGTTGTCTATTTATTTATTGTTTATCCATACTTTTTACGAGGTGTTTTATGGAAAACTGTGTATACTTAATATGCGTAGTAGTTAATACTATAAAAGACATGCTATGTTTTTATTAAAAACACAAATATTATTAAATAAAACATTTATAATGTTAATAAAATGGACCGTACGGAGCCGAGGGGATTAGTATCTATTAGAGAGCTAAATTAATGGTTTGTAAATTGTAAGTATATACTATATCAAGTCAGCAGAGTGGCGTGACAAAATTACTATAATTAAAAATGAAGTATTATTTCTTAGTTATAGTCTTAATATTGAGTTTGAAGCTTTTAGAGTGTTCCCCCTATCATGATATTGACATACTTTGTTGTAAGCATTATGAACATCGTTTATTTTGAAAACGAGGAGGAAGAGTTTCGTCATGACAAAGGAATAAGGACACCATGTATGTCTCTTTTCTTTAATCTTTCTTGGATTTTCTTACTATAAGCTAATAAAATTAATCATTTTCTATACGCCAAATCAACTGTCAGCAACTGGTTATGTTACAATTTATAGCAAGGTCAAAGGCCCATTTGGTTTCTAATTTGCAAATACATCCCTTTGAATTTTAATTAGCTTCAAAAGCTTTTGTTGTTAATTTTTGATTTTGTGGAATTTTTGAAATTCAAATGCGGGATAGTTGTAGAATATTGGTGTATGTGGATGAGAAGAGTTGGCAAACAAAAAACATAGTTAAGGGTATATGTTATTTTCGCATGAACAAAACTGAACTGAACTGAATGGATCTAAAGTGAACTAAACTTATTTGTAGTACAAAATACTATTATGCAAATCTGAACTGAACTGAACTTAATGCATCTGAACTGATCTGAACTGAAATTAAAATAATCAATTTTAAGAGCGTAACTTGTATTGGAGTCGGAAGGGTGAAGGAGGAGGTGAAGGGTTCAAGTACTGGTGAAGACATAAGATGGTTTAGGTATGAAGGCATAAGGTGGTATAGATTATTTGTATATAAGTAGGGTAGGGTTAGCTGTAATATTTGTCATTTAAAAAAAAATAGTTAACTTGTATTATACTCAGCAAGAACAATAGTGTTTACATTAACTTTTGTCGATTAGAATCATATTACACGCTCTAGATTATGTGACATGGTAATGTTATCTACCAATGAGAGAGCCAAATGACAAGGAAGTTATTTTTCCTTGATCTTACGTTTGATCTCGACCTAACTCGCCTTAACCTAGTAACGTAGATTATAGAGTACGCCATTGTAAACTTAACAAACCTACCAGTCTACCCTTTTAGTTCTATCCTTAAATGCAGTAATTGATGCTTAAAACTATAACAATGTCTTTCCTTAAAAAAAAAAAAAAAAACTATAACAATGTCTCTGAAATTTCAACACCAATTCTAAAACTATGATAAGCAGAAAAATGCAATACAAGTTAAAAACAGTAACAATGATGCTTAAAACTATAACAGTGTCTTTTAAAACTATAACAATGTCTCTTAAAACTATAACAAGAAACATAAACATACGGAACACAATACAAGTTAAAAACAATAACATTAATGTTTAAAATCATAGCAGTGTCTTTGTAAAACTATATAAGTGACCCTTAAAACAATAACAACGCAATAACATACGATACAAACCAAAAACAGTAATATTGGTGGTCAAATTGTAACGGTGTTTTTTAAAACTATAACTGCCCTTCAAAATTATAACAAGTATCTATCCTACAAATCCACACAAAAATTTAAAATATTCAGCTACACATTGCAAAACAATTCCATTGATTATCAGTAAGTTAGTGATCAAATATTCCACAAGCAAAATTCCATGAATGTAATCTACAGCACAAAGACCAAGCACGCAATAGCCTAATCAACTAATTAATCAAATTCAGGATGAATAAAAAGTACTAATCACTTCGTGATCAATCAATGCCCATGGATGCAATACAAATACAATAAAATAGGAAAAGGAGGTGATGGATTAGTGAAAGTAGCAAACCTGGGAGATTTATTCTCGATTAACGATGAGATCCAGATCCAGATCATGGTTCTGGCATAATCGGTCGGTTTGATGACGGTGTGGGTGGAGAAGAAGCGATTAACGAAAACACAGTTACACCTTGTGCTATGTGTTTTGTGTATGTTTTCTCTTTTCTCTTGTTTATGTGGTACTACTACTCATCTCTCCCGACGTTCCAATATTTTGTTTTGTTGATTTTTTTTCACGTTTGAATTTCGATTACTTATAAAGTATAACGAAAAATTAATTTATAAAAAAATATAATGTCTCTTTCTTCATAATTTAATTAGATTTTTCAATATGATGAAATTTACGAGAGGTCATATGGGAATAAAAAAATGAATAAACAAACGTAAATAAATCAATGTGATAAGGGGAGTACATCTAACCGGCTAAAAAAAACCTTTATTTCATTTTTTATGACCCAAAAGACTGCACCTCTGATTTTTTTTACTAAAAACCAGAATTACATAATCTATAGGAAAGTTTTAACTTTTACAGTTTATTATTACTATAATTACTAGTTACTATAGTTACTACACAATTAGTTGCTTGCTACTAGACAATTAATTGGTGAGGACTGAGGAGGTACTCCCATGTAATCATACATAGCCCTGGGGAGTAAACTGCAATTTAGCTCTAAAGAAGATAGTTGATTCATTTCAACAGTGACACTTCTTTTTCCTGCATAAATACACCTCCAAGGATCCACCAGTTTGAGAATAAACAAAGCTAAGTACTTATTGACGGACTCTCCAAATACTTTGTAAACTTGCTTCCAGACACATTCTTCTATCATTTTCCACAACAGCTCATTCTCCATTTCCTTTTGTTTCTTCCTACAAACAAAAACTAACTGCACTTATTAATCACTTGAAAGTAACTTAGTAAGTTAACTCATGAAGTCCAACTCCCAGGTCACCAATGATCCAGCTGACCAAGCCATGTCTAGCACGGTTGCGGACCGTGCCTGGACCATGTGGTGCATGAGGCTGCATTCTGCCTTTCACACCGCCCTTGCCTGCGCTATAGTAGCCGGCATCACACTCTACACACCTAAGTTCATCCACAGTCACGTTAAGTTTGCGACTTTTTCTTACTTAACAGCCTTGATAATAGTATGCGATGCCTCACTTGGCGACGGATTTAGGGGCTGTTGGCATGCTTTGTTGGCCACTGTCCAAGTTGTCCCGATTGCCACGCTCATACGTTGGTACGTGGATCCTGAGCCTGGGGTACCGGTCATCATGGCAGCTGCAGCAATGACGGTGGGGGCGTTCCTGGTGGCACTACCTGAGTCGACGCACATAACAGCTAAGAGGATTGCTTTCGGGCAGATTGTGCTGGTTTGTGCTGATGCTGTTTTCAGCAGTGACGGTCTGAGTCCTGGATACATGCATCCTGTACATGTTGCAACCAGTACCGGGACGGGTGTCATAGCTGCTCTATTGGCGTTGTCGGTTCCATTTCCTGATCTTGCCCGGAATAAGGTACTGTAATATACTGTCTGTTTCAGAATTAATACGAATGGATTAATTAATTCCACACCTCTCTATGACTATGAGTTCTGAGTTCCATGCGATTCTAAAATGTTCGTTTTGATGTTGTTAGGTAGGAGAACTGTGCCAAATATATGCTGAAAATGCTTCAGAGAGAATCAATCTGTACTTGAGAGCATTCAGTTCCAAGGACAGTTTGGCAAAGAATGAAGTCCTGTCAGAAGCTAAGCCCATAGCTGAAACAGGAGCCAAGCTTATGCAGAGTATTAGAGACTTACAGGTACATAAATATTTCCAAGATCCATCTTGCATATGAGACTTATGCGCTTCCTCACGGATTACTGATTGAAATTTTTTATGTTTTATTAAACAGGAAGGTATGAGGTGGGAAAAAACAATGATCCTATCTGCAAAACTCGATTTATCAGGCATAGAGGACAGACTGCAAAACACGGAACTGCCACTGAAAGGAATGGAGTATTCTTTGGTTGCGTCTCCTGCCTTACAGGATCAACTAGCAGGTCAAGACCAAGTCACCAGCGTCTTACAGGATCTGTCGGTTCAGCTTCAGCTGAAAGTTGCGCAACTCAAATGTGTATTGCCTACAAACTCGAAAACAGGACCAGCCATGGAGCAAAGGCCACTCTTACCCCTCGAAGAAAATTTCCCAATAGACCAGTATGAATGGGTTTATTTCTTCTTCTCTTGCGTAGACATGTTGCTGAACGGTACTGTTAATGATCGTGAATTCCCAAAAGAAGTCCAGATCCAACTTGGAGAAACAGATCCAGGGTTGTATAGAAAGTGCAAAACTTGGATTCTGAAACTTACGAGCAGATCAAGGTTGGAGTTTGCGTTCAAGTGTTCAGTTTCTCTAGGCCTGGCAGTGCTACTGGGCTTGATATTCGACAAAGAAAATGGAGTCTGGTCAGGTCTCACAATTGCTATCAGCTTTGTCACGAGTACACAGGCAGTCTTCACCGTAGCCAACACGAGAGCACAAGGCACAGCCATGGGCTCAGCATATGGTATAATATGCCGATTTCTCTTTCGTTATCCAGAACTTCGGCTCTTGTCCCTTCTTCCATGGATCATTTTCACCTGCTTTCTGAGGCACAGCAGAATGTATGGGCAAACTGGCGGGCTTTCAGCTGCAGTAGGAGCTTTGCTGATACTGGGCAGAAAGAATTTTGGAGATCCACATGAATTCGCCATTGCTCGACTGACAGAGGTCTTTATTGGGCTGTCTTGTTTCATTGTGGTTGAACTTTCCCTGCAACACACTCGGGCAGCAACACTGGCAGATAATCAGCTGTATCTAACGCTCCGAGCTCTGCAGGAGTGCATAGAAGTACACGGATCGTGCCAGAAGAATGAAGCCATTCCTAACTTTCTTGAAATGAAAGATAAGCAAAGAAAGCTCAAGGATCATATGGATGAACTCAAAAAGCTTGTGGCTGATGCAGAGTTGGAGCCAGACTTCTGGTTTTTGCCATTTCCTATTTCTGGCTACCAAAAGCTGCTGGAATCAATGTCTAACATGACTGACATGTTACAATTCATCGTGTTCAATATGGAAAAACTTCAAGAATTAACAATTGGTTGTGATACTGAAAGAAGGAAGGAGTTGCAGGAGCATATGAATAAAGAAGCACAACTCATCTCGGAAGCTTTAAGCACTTCATTGAAATATTTAGAGAAGAAAAGTTTGATCAAATCACAAGCAGATTCTGAAGAGCCTAAGGAGGAGAAGTTCAGGGACCTTGAGGCGGGGAAGCAACAGAAACAAGGACTACTGCTGAATGTGTTTGTCACTGAATATGATGAATCAGGGGGGCATAACAAGGAAGAAATCGAAGAGAATAATGTGTCACGGGAAAGAACAGTTCAATGCCTTGGGGCACTGCGATTTTGCATCAGTGCTTTAAGAAAAGAAACAGAACAGACTGAGATATGTATAAAAGAGATGGTTCGGTGGGTGAATCACTCAATGAAATACTAAGAAATTCTGATACTTCTCTTTAGATATTCCCTTAATGGGACCATGTAATATCAACAGAATAAGAAAATTAATACATCTACTATAGCTTATTAGAATTTTTTGTTCTCTCCCTGATGCACTTAAGAAACTAACCAGTACCATCTTCTGGTAATGTATGCAAAAGAACATGATTTGCAATGAGAAATAAGCAGATATATCCAACAGAAAGCATAAACTTGACCCAACAGAAGTAAAAAAAAAAAAAAAAAAGTATAAAATAGGGCAGGTTTGTATTTCCAGAATTGTTCTAGTTATAAAAAAAAGCATTCCTGGATTACATCATCAAATTATATGTTCCATACAAAAATCTATGAAAGCAAATATATCCTCATTCCTGAAGTTCGCAAGGGAAAGCTAAAGAGAACATATATTGCTCTGATTTAACAGTGATCTTCAGTTCCCCTCATATTTAGCGTCTGCCACTACATAGTGATAGACGATCACGAGCACAAATATAGAGATGCCAAGAAGATTGGCAAAGAAACCCAAGTCCTGATCATCAATCATCTGTTTCAATACATAAATAACATACAATGTCAGTAAACTATGATCCATATGAAAAGGCAAGAGATCTTTGAATATTGCAACTGGAAATTTGAAGAGGTAGACTTGTAGAAGAACAAAACTTAGACAAAGATGATGCTCTTGAGATGCGAATAATGATGCGATGAGCTAGTAATGTCCATAGTAATCTTTGGCTACTATACTAGAAATCCCTCTCTATCCACTACCTTGATGCGATGAGCTCTCAATATCTACACACAACGCCCATATGTCTCCCATCAACATAGT
This sequence comes from Plantago ovata, assembly GCA_028274465.1. Lineage (NCBI taxonomy): Eukaryota > Viridiplantae > Streptophyta > Magnoliopsida > Lamiales > Plantaginaceae > Plantago > Plantago ovata. The sequence continues at coordinate 18,238,684 of CM051455.1, forward strand.
CTATGAGAGCTCTAGATATAAAGTAAGCCTATCCACTACCCTAGACACTTGATCAGCAGCCAACAATTTTGCCAATGGAAATTCGACAAGATAGATGTTTAGAAAATGATGTTGCTCTTGATATACAGTATGAGGGAAAAGATGAACGATTACTCAATTATATCCTACTAAGTCCTAATCTCCTATAATTCAAGAAACCTACACAAATCCCCAACCTAAATTTCCAAGCCAGCCAATGTTGTCCATAGGCCATACTAATCTTTAGTTGAAATACCACAACTCCCCTTTATTCACTGACATGGACATGATCACACCCAGGATCTACGCAGTCTGTCAAATATATTCAGGGATGTTTGCAGAGGCTTCTGAAGTGTGCTTTTGACTTTTTACTGGCTGTTGCTTGCAAATGACTTCCGGACTCTACTTGGATAAATAAGGTAAAACAAACAAAATCTCACACATAAGTCAGAAGCATCTCCTCATGTGTTTTTCGAAGCTACAGAATCTGCTTCCTAAAAACCACACAAACACCCCATTGAGGTTACCTGCCCCACCCCAACACGAGTTCTGGATGCAAAACTAAGCCTGTCCACTCTACGCTAGTAACTTGATCAGCAGCTACCAGTTAACTTGTACTATTGTCTATTATTATGCAGAAAAATCAGTAATATCAACATAAAATTTGTAATAGAAACTAGGCATTGCAGAATATACAGCCAGCTCAAAATCACATGAACTCATAGTGTAACAGTATGCACTCTATTATTCCTTTTCACGCTTCGACTGAAACATGATCCATTATGCAATAATCAAAGAAACTAATTAACTCATTTAGAAAGGCCTCACCATAACTTGAAACAGGAAAATCAATCAGAAATTCCTTCAGGCAAATATAGGTAAATTCAATCCACTGGCAGGGACAAACATGGGGATACCATCACATTGCTAATCAATTACAGATTCCAGATACTGTTTATGCCTAATTCAATTCATAAATCTGAAAACTCAAGGCACATTAGCAAAACCCTTACATATCAGAATTTCCTTTTCCGTACTAGAATTACAGATACAATTACGAAATCAATGAAGCAAAACATATAGATCAAGACGAGAGATATCACAAGAACGTTAACCGGAAATCAAATAAGATAACGTATTGAAAGAGAATAGAAAGTGCGAATGAAAGGCGCGATCGAGTAGATCGGATCGGAAAAGCTTACGGTGTTTGGCGGAGGTGGATTTGAGCAGCTGCGAGATGCGTCCAGCAATGTCTGTTGACTCTCTTCGATCTGAGAATTCTGAGGCAAAGTTTAGGCACTGTCTATCTGTGTGACCGTGTATAGCGATTAGCGAGGTTTTAGACGACGAAAATAATTTAAAGCAAAAAAATTTTAAAAATAAAAATTAGCTAAACAAGTACTTAAAAATAGAACAGATAACAAATAAGTATAAGTATATATGTGGCTGCTGGGATTCGAGCCAGCAACGTGGAATTCTCACCACGGCCACAACGTGGAATTCTCACCACTAAACTACAGCCACATTGTTGACATTAACTTGCGCAATACGATTATTTGATCCCTGACGTTCACTTATTGTTTTTTGGATTGTATGGCTACAAATATATGTCATCAAGCATTACAAAATGATAAACTTATTTGGGATCAGGGTATACTAAGTAAATGGTAAACTTTCGGTTAAAACGGCTTATGCCTTGCTTCAAAACGTGTATATGTGTATATTGAACAATGGCTACATTGGCCTTGGAAAAGATTGTGGAAATTAAACTTACAACCATGATTTAAATTCTTTCTTTGGCTAGGAGTTCAAAACAGGCTACCAACAACTATGAGATTATGGAACCAACATATAATCCCCGGCCCCATATGCTCACTCTATCAGCAAGTCAGAAAAATTTAAACCATATAGTTTTTCATTGTCAAGTCTTCCAACATGAAAGACAAAGGATACTTTGCGACCCATCCAACATTGATTCCTTTGAGAAATTAATATTCTGGTTACCACCAAATGATGAAAACCAAATCATAGCAATATTATTTGCATGGCTTATATCAAGAACAAGAAATAAGAAAATATTCAAAAGCCAAAATATCCAAATGCCAAACTTTCAGGTAAGATTGACACAACTAATAAAAGATAACAAACAAATCCATAAGGAAGGCCTCACACCCGTGTTCCATATAAATGGGAACCACCAGAAAAAAGATTGGCTCTGTTACAGGGGAATCGGGAGCTAGAGCAATAATACGAAATGACAACGACAACTTTGTTATAGTTGGAGCCGTTTTCCTAGGCAGAGCATCACCTGCTTTGGCTGAATTTCAGGCTTTAAACTTAGGACTACGGTTATGTGCGAGGATAGGAGGCAAGAAAGGTGTTATTAAAACTGATTCTAATGTTCTTATATCTTGTCTCAACAGGGAAGAAGCGGCATCAACTTATCTAGAAACACTCCGCCTGGACGCGTGTAGACGGATGGATACCATGGAAAGCGTCAAGATGCTTTTTTATTACGGGGAATCAAATCAAGTAGCAGATTGACTTGGCAATGAAGGAAAAAAAAAACATATTTTTGGATCTGCACACCTTTTGAATTCGGCCTTATCAAATATGTATATTTGGGACCTTTGCCCTAATTGGTTACTAGATGTACTTAGAATAGATGATGTAGTTTCTTTTCGATATGTAAAAACTCCTATTAATACTTAATCAATGCAAAATTGGTTAGGAAAAAAAATTACTAATACCTATCACTAAAATAGAAGAATGTGAGATGCGCTCTAATTAGGTAGGATAGGTTTTCAAACAATATATTGTACAAGTATTATTGGGCTGGTCATCTCGGGAAATAGTTGATGGAATCTGCATTAGAGTACTTGTGTATCATCGGTTCATGAGGTATGGCAAATTGAACATATTACCACAGTATGTCCCAAACTTTCCAAGCATATCGTTCCATTTGTTAATAAACTATGAAACTCTCATGAGTGGGTTGTACCGTGACACCAAAGAATTATCATTATCATACGTGCTCATAAGTTCAACGGCTTAACTTGCTACTTAATTAACACCACCACTCGTATACAAATTCTATTGCCATTTTTTCACAAAGAGAGAATAAACTATGATATGTGATCATGAGTTCAAGTGTTCAACTGCTTAGTTACTCATCTTGCTACTTAATTAACACCACCTTAGTATACCCGTATGCAAACTCTATTGTCATTATTCTACAAGTATATGCGAATAAACTATGATATGTCATAATTTTACCGTTTACTGTCTCATCTGGCTACTTAATGAACACCACCTCAATATATTTATAAACAAACTATATTGTCATTTTTATACAAATAAATGCGGATGTGGATGTGTTACTTGTAATTTGATCATGAAAATCTTGAATTGGGAGATTCACATTAAAACACAAGAGAGCGATGGTTATAGTGATAATTACTAGCAATGGGATACACATCAAAAAACAAATAGAGATACAAAAACATTTTACGAGAGTGATGTGGATATTTGAATTCGTAAACGATAATGGGTACTAGGAGTCACGCGGAAAAACCAATGCTGAGAGGAAGAGGGAATTTTATTTTTTTATTTTTTTACTTTTTACTTCAAAATAATGTGGCTGGCTGTTGGGATTCGAGCCCCAGGTCTTCACAACAACGTGGAATTCTTACCACTAAACTACAACCACTAATTTAGTTTTAAATTGGACATAGATATTTCAATTTCAAGAGTACCTATGCAGGTTCCACAGTCCTAATTATCTTCGGTGCTTTGTTGATCGCATGTGTATTTTTTTCAAAAGTTTTCAATAATCAGAAATATTTATTTTTCATGTACGATATTTGCTAATTCATCTAAATCGTTGGAGATATGGTACCAAAGCGTCTCTCTAGCGTCTCTCTAGCCTAAGTGCAATCCAATTTCCTTCCTAACTAGCAATGGTAATCAAGTTCCTTCCATTTTCTAATTAAGATCTACATAAACTGAGGGGGTGGGGGCTCAGAGCATTCACAACAATTTCCCTATAAAAATTTCTCTAAAATCGTTTTTAACTCATTCCCAATAATATTTTAAGTAAGTATTTAACAATTCACTAAAATCAGATTCCCTTTTAGTGATTTAATATAAATATAAATAATAATTTTAATAACCACATAACTAAATATAGTATATAAATTAATGAGTAATACACTAAAAAAGTTTTAGGCATGCACAAGTTTAGGCATGTGAATAGGGTTCCCTATTTTTTTAGCTGATCCATATAAATTTTAGGGAATCTGATTTGATAACCTTTTAACACATATTTTAATTTTTACCAATATTTAAGCAAAAAGACCATTTTTAAGGAAGTTGTTGTGAATGCTCTTAGTAACTTAAACCCAGTTTGCCTAAGGTTGAACCAAAGGATTTTGTTGCATATAATGATCGAAAATACATATAAATAACTTGTACAATATATAAAATGCAAAAGAAATGGAGAAGCATTGGCAGCCGAGACGGGCCGCTTGGTGAGTGGGCCGCTTAATTGGCAGGAGCTAGGCGGGCCGCATGTTTAATCTGTCTATAATTCTATTTTTGCTTCGTCTTCGTTGGACTTGTAGAGATGATCGATGATGTTTCCTTAAAGTAAAATACGTCATCTCACCTAAGGTGCTGAAGACGTTGGCGTCTACTTTCCAGGATAAAACGATTCCCATGATTACTAGCCGCACGAGCTAGCAACCCACTGCAAGCAAGAACTATTGCTTGGATTATGCACAAGGGGAGAAGAATAAATAATATAATAGGGAGGGTTCTCTCTCATCTCTTTTTCCAAATATCTTTATATCTTCTTTCGTCATACATCTCCGTTTAAGTGAGATCTCTTTATATACATGATAATAGAGTATGTAACTCCCATGTCCATGAGTGCATTTCATGTCATCATAAGTGTCTGTCATTATGGATGACAACAAAATGTCATGTTAAATTGCAACAAATGTCATGTTACATGTTTGTAACTCCCATGAGTTTTCACTTTAGCTCAAGCAACGTGAGACACACCCCACTCAACCTTAACTTTAACCACTTATACCTCACTAACCCATAGTCCGTTATGGACATCCAATATATCAATTTGAAACTCTTACAAAGTTGCTTTCGGATATATATATATATATATATATATATATATATATCACATTATCTTAATTAATCAACAATTAAGAAATGGTCTCCAAATAAATAAACCACAAAAGATATTATTTATTTATCCTTTTTTTCATATATTCCAACAGATTTTAGTAGATTTTACTTGGATGAGAGTTGTTTAGTCTACCCTAGTAATGTAATGTGTATAATTGCGTAATAGACTATAGTGACTAACCTTAATCATATAAACATGTGTCATAGTTATACCTTATCACCAAAATGAGTATGGCTATTTCACGTTGTGTCAAGATGATAGACTCCGCGATTTTGGATAGACGAATTCACTCACCCGCTCAGGCGCTGTTTGTAAATTTACCTCTAATTCCAGACTCAGGCCCTTCGTTATAGGGTTGATGATCAAAACATAAGCATATGCTAAGCATTGAAAATCGATAAGAAGAGTTTAAACTCTAATATTTTGTTTATCGATAACTTCAATTGATTCACGGCTATGACGTTGGCTATTTATAAGGCTCACATACGTTAATAAGAAACCAACATAATTAGACTCCTACTTTAACTAGACCATTAATATAATAAAATATCCTAGTTAATAATTATGAAATAAAAGACAACCTAATTAATTACTAGTAACCTAAATAATAAGACTTGGCCCCAAAATAGCACGTCTGAGTCCGGATTGGTCCGGATCCGTGGAGTTCGGCGTCTTAGTTCGCGTATTATCGCAGATGTATTACGATTCACGGTGTTGTTGTGATACTTATCACAAGATTACGACTCTCGTTGGTCGACATAGGCTAAATAGGCACAAGTAACATTTTATCATTTGCGCCCATGTCCACATATGGACCTTCCAATCGTAATCTGGACTTTTATCGAGTTTAATGAACCTTTTAGATATTATATGAACCTTTTTACTTTTGTTTTTTTGTAATTACGGAGTTCTCTACATTTCAAATGCAAGTAGGTAGGCTCCGTATAGACAAGGACGTTGTTGGCTTGATCCAGCCCAATTTCCCAATCAAGCCCATACGTTTTCCCCACTTCATCTCGTCAAATTAAAAAACCACAATCCGCGTCCTATCATCAAACCAAATAATCGAGAACCGTCGATCCAAAACAATCAACGACTACTAGCTACTTAAACACTAACACACGGATCACCATCTGTAGCCGTCCAAAAAACCTCCAATCCTACGGCACGCGATAAATTCGCCTTCTATCCTGCCGCTTTATATAAACGTACAGCAACATCACTAAAACTCAACCAATCTCAGATCTCTCTCTCTATTATCCATCTCTTTCAAACACACAACAAAGGCGCAAAATGTCAGGCAGAGGCAAAGGAGGCAAGGGTTTGGGAAAGGGAGGAGCCAAACGTCACCGTAAGGTCCTCAGGGACAACATCCAGGGGATCACCAAGCCTGCTATTCGCCGGTTGGCCAGGAGAGGAGGCGTGAAGCGTATCAGCGGTCTCATCTATGAAGAGACTCGTGGCGTTCTGAAGATTTTTCTAGAGAATGTAATCCGTGATGCTGTCACCTATACCGAGCACGCTCGCCGCAAAACAGTCACCGCCATGGATGTTGTGTATGCTCTGAAGAGGCAAGGCCGTACCCTCTACGGGTTCGGTGGTTGATTTGTTTAGGGTGATTTTAGGGTTAATTGTGAATTGTGGTTTAGTATTGGTTAGGGTTTGATGAATTGGAGCTAGTAATCTTCTGGATTTCTGTTTCTGCTGATATTTTCGTTAATGAATGTTAAATTTCGGAATTAATTTCACTTTGGTTTCTATTTCTCACCTGGCTGTTTTGTTTCTTCTATGGCGATTTAAGAATGTTGCACTTCTGTGTTAACATGTTAAATAATTCAGTTTCTCTGTTTTACGGTACCAAACACCAGAAAGTTAGATTTAGGATAATAAAATAAGCTGATAACATTAGTTAACGCAAAAGGCCAATTTGGAAGCTCTGTGGAGTAGATTTTGATGTATAAAATGTATGTTTAGATAAATGATCTCAACTTTTAAGCAAGTCTTACAACTAAGTGAGAATTGAGAAGTCTAATTCGGCACCTATGGTATAATTTGTTGTTCTCAATGTCCCGATTGAAAGAATTTCTCAATGTCTCAATTTAAGGAGGGAGTATTGTCATATCCGGCCCAGTCCAGCATGACAAGATCCATTTATCACTAGCCCAGTTATTATTTACAGCATTAAGTAGTTTTTTACTTTGTTATTTCAAGTTACTACAGTTTTGTTATCTGAAGTTAAAAGGCCTTTGGAAGCAAACCCACTGTCTTCTGGCGTTTTGTGCTCTCTTGCAGAGATATAACAAGGTGGTTAGAGCTTGGCAACAGCAGGGATGGATTGAGGTAAAGCTCAATTCACTGAATTCTGTTAAAGCTCTCCAAATACTATTTTCTCTTTCTAAACCCAATAATTCTTATTTTCAGGTTTAATGGTGCATCTTCCTACAACCAGAATTCCTATTTTAGTCTATTTTGATTCAGCTTAATTCCATTTCAGTGAAACCAAATCTGTATAAACCTTATTTGACTCCTTTTATGATATATAATCGTGCCAAGGTCATTACAGACTGTATTTGATCGGTGTACCTTAACGAATGTCAAGTCCTTAGGGGTGCCTGGAATTGGTTTAATTCTACCGGTAGACATCTGTGAAGTAATGTATATAGTATACTCCCTGGTCCGGGTAGAAATTTTCTACTTTGATTTTTTTCGGTTAATAATTTTCAACTTTGACTCATCATTACTATTAAACTATAACGATAAAATATTTAATAAAATTATATTATAAAAATTTAGATTCTATAATTTCATTATATGATTTTGTTAAATACGTTATCATTGTAGTTTAAGAATAATCGTGAGTTAAAATTGAAAACTGTTGACTGAACAAAGTCGAAGTGAGTAATTTAAGGTTGTACGGGAGTATACTGATATACTCTAGTCTAGTGACTCTTGTCCCTCGTGTGCCTTTACATAGTTTTATAAACTTACTAAAACGGATTGTAACGTCTTCGAAAGATTAAAAAAAACCACAAACATATATCGAAGCGAAGATTTTAATCAATGTATTCGGCTGTAATGGGCTTGAGCCCTGTAGTGGACTTGGGTATTGGGCCGTGGGTACTTTCGGTGGATTAAGCGGACTGGACCTGAATATACAGGACAACTAACTTGAGTCACTTGACAAGGTTTTGAATTTTTACTTCTTATTTGATCGAACCAGCTGGTGTTCGTTGTGTAAGTTTCAACGGTCAAGATCCAACTGAATCACGTTTATTGAGAAAAAAATTGAAAATCTCTAAAATTAAACACCGCCTCTAAATTAAACAAAAGCTAAAAATTCACCATCATTCTCGAGCTGCTTCAAATTCATCAAGATGCAGGCGAGCGACAGGTTCAACATCAACTCCCAGCTAGAGCACTTACAGGCCAAGTATGTAGGTACGGGCCACGCCGATCTGACCCGGTTCGAATGGGCTGTGAACACCCACCGCGATAGCTACGCTTCGTACGTCGGCCATTATCCGGTGTTGTCCTACTTTGCTCTCGCCGAGAACGAGTCAATTGGGAGAGAGCGTTACAAGTTTATGCAGAAGATGCTTTTGCCCTGTGGTGTTCCCCCCGAGAGAGAGGAGGAGTAAATCAATCGATTGTTAGGGTTTGTCTCCTCTGTAAGATCAATTTCCGATTCGAGCGCTTTTAGTAGTTAATCTGTTTCAAGTTTGAACAATTTACTATTGGATACGTTTCTATTTCATGCCCGTGCTTTGAATTTTTGGTTATTCAATTCCCCTTAATTCTGTAGCTGTTACTTTGATGCTGCTGATTTATGTCTCAGTTCTGCCCTTTCTTATACTTATGCGGTTAGCTTACCACTTCATGCAGTTAATCACTCGAATAGTTATTCGAAATCGAAATGCCATATGATTTTATGTTTACGCTAGTTGTTCAAGTATTTTGAAGTTTCGATCATAAATTTCCCATGAATGGTGATGCTCTTGTTATGCCCACTTCAATTCAATAACATGGCATCACTTAGATACCTTCTTTGAACAATTTCAGCGTTATAAATTCCTGTGACCTGTTTTATGTTCTTTCTCTTGGTGCTGGTTATTTTCGACACTTACCAGTTACCAGTCGAATGTGATTCGGTTTACTGCTTTGCACAAATAAGAAGCTAATGAATGTTTGGTTGTGCGCCTTGGTTATTAAGTCCATGGTTTTTTGTGTTAATATCTTCTCTACTCTTTTCTTGGCTGGCCCAGATGCTTTAGAGCCCTGCTGTCGTATGTGTCATGTCATGTATAAACTGGAATTAGTTAGGTATGATGTATGAACCTTAGTAGTGTGTAAGCTCCAAATATGACCAAACTCCAGTCTTCTTACCTGTTTAGGTGACCAATGAATAGGTGTCATGATTGCGCTCAAAGTTAATATAGAAGTGAGTCAGGTGACGTGGGAATCAAAGGTTATCTTAATATGCTTCTAACATGGTGCTAACTGCTAAGCACCCATTAGTTATATCGGTGAACACGGTCAAAGTAGGTAGTAGGAAATTCTTTTCTTGCCGTCTCTCATGCAAAACTGTCATGTACAGCCTTAATGTTTCTCGCTGTTGTGGTGTCCATCATCAATGGACTTGCTGAGTAAGTAATCTTCATACTTTTTGTTCACTTAATTCCTTGATTAGATTATTAGAGACCTCTGCTTTTCCTATACTGTTGCAATTTAAAATAAAGTCTAGTACGTTAAGTGAATGGGTGCATGCTCGATTTGATGTTTTAGGGTGGAAAGTTTGCTATCCCTGATTACCTGTGGTGTGACTCTGCTGGTTTCATGTATCAGAACATGTCCATAACAGAACTACTTTGTTAGCATAAGCAGATTCAATAGATAATTGAAGTCTAGGATATGAGGTTTTCCCTCCATATTCTTGATTTGACATAGGCTTGACATTAGTTAATTCAAGGGATTGGAGAATGAAGCTACGGGTTGATGATAACTCTAGGAAGTTGTATCCACTTCACTTTGATCTTTGCTGACCAGTAATGTGTTATGATAGGAGAATGCAGCCTGTAAGCTAAGGACTCATTTTGATTAGAAACTGCAAGTCTGCACCCTATATTTCCTTTCAAGCTCATAATTGAATGGACAAATAGACTACAAGGAGGTTCGTCGCCCTTCCTAATGTGATTGCAACATCCTTCTCATTGACATCCAAAGAACCAGAAGCATAATTACCTGGATACAGATGCAAAGGAAACAGGTTTCCCCTTAGATTTATCAATTATAGATGAACAATGTCAGAGTTATGCTTGATATGGTTGGTTTGGCCTATCCTTTCAATGTTACACACACAGTTACAACTTACAACTTCATCCTCGCCCCTCTCGAGGCGACAAGCATAAGACTAGTCATGAGTTATAACTTCGCAAAACATATCAATTTGCACACCCATCTTAAATAGCAAAACACACACCCGGTGCACCTCAAGTATAACTGAAGTGTTGTTTGTTATGATTTGCTTCCATCTAATTGCTACTTTTTACCTTTGCGTTGGAAATAGCTTGTTATGCGTACCAAATATTTTCTATAACCATTTTTTTAATTATATACTGTATATAGTTGAAACTTTGATCTTATATGACAAATCTTATATAGACTGGCATCAAGATTTAAGCCTAAACTTTCTTAAGCTTACTCACCTATTTTATTTTTCTGAACATTACAGACAAAGTGGACTAAAGAAGCAGAGACTGATGATTATACACATGAGTTTAAAACAAAGCATTATACATCTCTGAACCTTTAAATCATATAGTACACATTAACAAACAAACGTGTAGGAGTTGGATGAATAATGGCGCTTTGATGCGTGTGATGTTGTGTGTTAGTTGCCAAATGATTGACACTTGCGAAAGGTAGCACCAATTTGATAGAAAATGAGAAAAAGATTGAAAAGAGAAGAAGAATATTTAACAAAATCAATCAAAACAATACAAACAGAAGACATTGGAGGATAATATAAGTCACAAAACACAAAGTGCAATCACCAATGAGCGGATAAACAGCCACTTTTTGCGCTGTGCTTTATCAGATGAGAGACCTGTAATATAATGTCTGTTGTTTCTAGTGCGGCTACGCCTGATGCAATTAAACTATAGTAGTAGTATAGTAGTAGTGTACTTACTTCCGCGTCACATAACAAATGAAACACTTTATTTTGTTAAATGTTTTAGGGTCAGTTTGACCTCGTATTAATTTCAAATTATATAAAAAATAAATAAATAAGAATTTTATATAATGAAAATATAAACATTCTAGTTTTATAATATAATATTTTTAATTATTTTTATCATATGTTTGAGAATAATTTAAGGTCAAACTGACCCTAAAAAAGTCAACAAAATGATTATTTCATCTCGTATTAATTCCAAATTATACAAGAAAAATAAATAAGAATTTTATATAATGAAAATATAAACATTCTAGTTTTATAATATAATATTTTTAATTATTTTTATTATATGATTTGAGAATAATTTAAGGTCAAACTGACTCTAAAAAAGTCAACAAAATGAAGTGTTTCTTGTTATGGGTGGGAGGAAGTATCTTTGTCCCAAGTGAGTGCCGACGCCTCCTTATTAAATGTCACATTTGTTTTTTTAATGCTGAATTATTATATCTGAATCTAAATCAAACGAATAAAAATAATTCATTTGTACTAAAATATAGTACGCATATAAATGGAATATGTGACACATTTGATCTTTGATCTGGATAAGAAGAAATACTGCTACTATATAATAAAAGCATGAGTTGTTTAATTAAGTTGGGTTCTTCTTTATTGGCGTGGGATTATGTGTTGGAGAATCCACAACCTCATGTCCTACACACAGTGCTGCTTCTTAATTTAGCTTCTACAATTAACTAAAAGATTAATTAATTTTGCGCATTGCTGGTTGCTTCTACCACTCACAAAAAATTCCACCACACGCGTGCATATAATTGCATATACTTTACGTTATTTCACCATCATATAAATGGAATTAAGACTTGAACAACAACAACTTGTGATGATGAATTTTATGTGTTTTTCAACTTTCCCATAGCTTATAAGATGATTCTAGCTAGGTTTCACCAACGGCGTTGGTAAATAAACAACCATGGAATATGGTTATTGGTACTCAACTAAGAACGACCGGTTAAAAAGATAAAAATAATATGTCTTAGTTATAAGTTCAAATCTGTTGCAATCCAATGATATTTAGATTCTGTTTAGCAAAACTAGCTGATAAACTTGTTGGAACTGATAAGTTAGCTGATTTCAGTGTACTTGTTTAGCGAATGAGCTAGTTGATTTTGGTTTACGTGTTTAGCAAATGAGTTTATAAGCTAACTGACAAAATGAAATAAAAAGGCACTCATATTATATTGTTATATTTTTCATTCGTTTTCATATTTTATAATAATAATAATAATAATAATAATAATAATAATAATAACAATAATAATAATTATTATTATTATTTTAACATAAAAATAAATAATATATTTATGTCTAAACTATTAAATAAATAATCATTTTTTAAATTAGAACATGTATATGACAACAAATATTGTATTATTCTATATTAGTGTTATAAGTTTTATTAATAATAATAATAATAATAATAATAATAATAATTGAAATATGAAAAATGATAAGCTAGTTTATTAAAAAAATAAGCTAACTTTGTTAGTTTAAAAAATAAGCTAGTTGATAAGCTCCAGGAGCTGGAGCTTATAAGCTCGCGTTCACGTAACAAATTTATTTTATCTGACAATAAGTCTGTTACTTGAACACGAGGTTATAAGCTTCTGGAGCTTATAAGATAGTTGATAAGTTACCGCCAAACCGAGCCCCTTAGCTTAATTTACGGTGTGAAATTCATTAACTCAGTTTATTCAATTCATGGTTAGATTAGATATTCAAAGTATTTAGTACATAGATCAATCGATGCATGCATCTGGTGAAGGTACAAGTCATTTTTAAGTGGACCCTACTGTATGTTGGGCACTCAGCACGGTACCTAACAATATTGAGATTCTTGCCTCAGGGTCGACCCTTGCCTCGGTACCAAGTTTTACTCTAAAATGGTGCATGTTTTGACTTTTAGTTAAGTTAAGCTTTTGATTTTTAATTTATCCCTACAATTTAAATACTCCAATTTGCAATGCTCAAGGATGTGAAGAACAAGAGAGCAAATTGTACTACAGCATGAGTATTAGCATTAATTACTTCTGGAGTTAATTTGACTAATTGCATAATTAAGAGTATCAACATCTCATCATCAACTGTTAAGTAACACAACGTGGAGCTATCCTTGTCCTTCAATTCCAGCTCATTGAGAATTACCCAAATGACAAAAGGGAAAAGGAAACAAATTATGATTAAAATCAATAATGGCACAAAATTGGATCATGCTTTGCACATGTTGAACAACATCTTGGTGGCTAAGCTACGTATCTATTGCTTGGTGGCTCCTACATACACTAACACTAAGGTATGTTATTTTCGTCTGGACATGACAGAACTGAACTGAATGAAATTGTTGAAGTGAATTGAATTGAATGAAATCGAACTGAACTTATTTGTAGTATAAAATACTTACTCCATTTCATTACAAGCTTCCTCTTTGGTCAACGGCAGTCATGTTTGACTCGTATATTACACCTAAATTATATTGATAAAAAAATTTTAAAAAATATTTAAAATACTTCTAACTTATGAACTTTAATTATATGACTTTAAAAAAGAATTGCATCGTACAATTTAGGAGTAATGTGCGGTCAAACATGAAGCCATGTTGACCGAAGATGAAGTTATTAATGAAATGGAGGAAGTACTATTAAGTAAATTTACGCTGAACTGAATTGAACTTAATACATTTGAACTGAACTGAACTTAAAATAATCAATTTTAAGGCGAAGGGAACAAAGTCTAACACTAATTTAATCGAGACATATTATTAGTGATATTATTCAAGTTGAACCTGACTAAATACTCGGTTTGAACTCTTTTTATTAGGATTTTGAGCCGACTATGAACCTCTCTTTTAACTTATCTTAACAACAAACGAGTTGAGTTTGGCCTGGTGATATTTAATAGACTGGTAATATACCATAGTTTCATACGAAGAGTGTATTGATAAGATCCGTGATACTATATTATCATTCACTTTATTATTTTTCTTCTTCATGAGTTAAAATCGTCGAGCTCGGACTTATTTGAGTTAAATGAGCCGAGCTCACATCTCGAACTCAAACCTGAAAGTTTACTGGATTTTATTAAGGATAATACTCAACTTTGCTCGAATAATAAAACTACAAATTATGTCTTCCTCGTTGCTTAATCTTCCTTCTAGATGCTTATAAAATCCTACATTTCTTGGTATCTTGGTATATTGTTGACATATTATCTTGGATAATTATGTACGAAGTACTAGTGTAGTATGCATACAAGATGATAATAAGAAAAGGAAAAAGGAGGTAGCACAAGTTTGGATGATTAAAGTACTTATAAGACGTGCCTGGAGGAATCCATCACCTTTAATTGCCTTTACATAACACATTCTCTATATATTTCTCGTCAATCTATAAAAATTCACTTTGCCAACAGTGGAACTTGATTCTATCTCCCTTTTGTTCCCTCAATTACAAACCATATGGCATGAAATCACAACTATTTTATGGAGTAGTATTTCATTATCAAACCCACCTCTTTAAATTAATTACCATTTGGATCTTTCTTCTCTGCCCGAAAGATCTCCTTCCCTGGTAGTAAAATCATTATGGTCTTCTAATTATTTTATTCCCTTACTCATTATTTGTTTATTACTTTAATTATTATTATTACTATAATAATAGTTAGTATTTTATTTTCATTTGAAAAAAATTCAGTCCAATTCAATACTAATCAGTTTAAATTCAATAATCCAGTTCAAATTTAAATTTACTTAATTAGACTCTGTTCTCTTCGTCTGAAAATTGATTATTTTAAGTCCAGTTCAGTTCAGATGTATTAAGCTCAGTTCAGTACAACTATGCCTAATATTATTTTGTAATACAAATAAGTTCAGTTCAGCTTCATTTAGTTCAGTTCAGCTTCAGTTAAGTTCTGTTCAATTTTGTCATGTTCAAACGAAGAGAACATAGCCTTACTCTCTAACTTTTATACTACAAATAATTTCACTTTAATTCAGATCCATTCAATTCAAGCCGATTCAAATAAGTTCAGATTATATTTCTTTTTTAAAACGAAATAACACATAATCATTTAAAATTTTAGTGAAACGAATGAGTTTTCAATTCGTTTGAGGTATTGGTCATTGGGGTCTAACATGTTGGAAACAAGATTTTCATGACGATGCATCTCTATTCGTTGAAACGGGTGTCACTAAATACTAAATGGTGATTAAAATCTCTTGTGGTGAAAGGGTGATTGATGCAAAATAGTGTGTCGATCAATACATGAAAGAGTTAAATGATTCGAACACACATGTATTAGTATTCCATTGCGCTAGAATTCCAATTAAAGACCAAGTTATGAAATGAATGAGATCACATTTCGAGTTGGGGACCAAAACGACTATAGACGATAATATGGGGTGCCGCAAACAAGGGTGAAAGGCAACGTATTGATGAACGAGATTGTTAGACTCGAACAATCAAATAAATTTGTTTTTAGCCAAAGGCAACTCGCAACTACAACGAAAACCAAAGAACGTAGTGTAGAAGAAAGATAACCTCGAGTGTCGATCTCTAAGGACTATAACTAGCTTTAACTACTTAAACTTATACTTATAAAATTAGTAAACGACTTAGCAAAGATTTTTCTTATCAATTATGATGGAAGTTAGTGATAATATATGATCATTCAAAGCGTCGGGTTATATTCATGCATGAAGGTACTTGAAGAATTGTAATTAAGAAATCAATTATCATGAATTGTCCTAGTGTTTCTCCAGTTTTAACACTTACGAAGATAGGTGGCTTAGTTAGATCAAAGAAGAAAACAATTAACAAGTAAAGTCTGCGCGAAGCTACAATCATGCACAATTAAGAATCCTAGCTATGAATTCACATACTATCACCAACATTAGATTTAGCTACTCATATTCGAATTGCAATCAACAAGAATCA
Source organism: Plantago ovata (assembly GCA_028274465.1). Lineage (NCBI taxonomy): Eukaryota > Viridiplantae > Streptophyta > Magnoliopsida > Lamiales > Plantaginaceae > Plantago > Plantago ovata. The sequence continues at coordinate 18,255,089 of CM051455.1, forward strand.
AAGCAAGAACTAATGAAAACATGTTGAATTGAATAAATAAAAGCAGAAAAATCGTGAGATACAAGTTACCAACGAAGGTTGTCAATCTCCGGTGAATTGCGTAAACTCACAAGCAATAATAGAGATAAACGATGTCCAATCTCTATGCTAAGCTTCCAAATCAATAAGAAAAAGTATCTTCAATGCTAAGAATTCCCGGAACAAGCTATGAAAAATCCGTCTCTCAAAATATGGTGAAAAAGTATGAAAAACGTAAAATAGGCGAAAACATATATATAGCAGTCGAAAGGCCCGGGGCGGTTCGCCCCCTGTGCCAGGCGGTTCGCCCGGCACGGGGCGAATCGCCCCACACCCCGGGCGGTTTGCCCGGGGCCTTCAGTCGGTGGAGACGCGTTTTTCCTTTTTGAGCTCGGATTTTGACCTTCTAGTGTCTTCTAAGCCCCGAAACTTGGTCCTTAGACCATGAAACTCGTCCCGATACTTCTAGATACACCACGGATGATCTCGTAGCACCAAAACTTCATCTCTTCGCCATAATTGCCCATCCAAAAGTACGTTTTTCACCTAAAACTTGAAATATGCAAAGAAAAGGGAAACGTGACACTATTCTAATAAAATGCACTAAAATACAAGCTAAATTAACCTAGAGGATAGCTAAATAGGTGAAAAATACTCGAATGAAAGTGTAAAATATATACACTGTCATCATGTATGCGCCAAGAATTCCCATGGCAAGATGGGTGTGGGCTCGCACCCCTGGGTGGTGCCTAGATATCCGGGCAAAACACCCACACATCCACACAAGTATCACACGGGTGCGCCCCCCTTAACGTGCGTCATTTGGCTGAATAGGCGTGGTTTTATGACATTTTTATGAACTATTACATTCCTTAAATGGTGATGGAACACATCCATTCGTCTTCGAAATCCTGGATAATGAATTAAATACAATCTGAATGGGTTGTAACAATTGGGAAAGGATGCATTTGATGAATAAATAGGTGAAGAATTCATTTATTCAAGAACAAGAACATCTATTTCCTCCATTTTGCTCTCTTCGTACTCAATCATACTCAAAACAAGTTCGTCAACTTTAACTAATGGAGTGCTCCTTATTCAGCTTTAGCTTTATCCCGAAAGACAATTTGCCGCAATCTCGTAATTAGCACCAAAGACGGAGCAAATATTTATCTTAAAGAAAGATAATCCAACCATAATTCTACTCCTATTTATTACTTCCTCCGGAAACTTTATAGTTTTCCACTTCGTTTTTGTTAATTTTTTTATGTCCGGTCTGACCTCAAATTAATCATAATTGATTACAAAAAATTAATATTAAAAGTTATATTATACAAATATAATAAGTATACTTTCATAATATAATTTTTAATATTATTTTTTTCACAACGAATTATTATTGATTTGAGGTCAAACCGAGCATAAAAAAGTTAACAAAAATAAAAGGAAAAACTATAAACTTCCGGAGGAAGTACTACTCTACTTATTCTTTATCTCAAGTTCTCATTTAAAAGAAAAAAAACCTCACACTTACAACAATACATACTAATAACCTTAATGGGATAGATTTTCGGTCTCAGTTTCAATTTTAGATTCTCTGGGATCATAGCATAGCTAGAGTTTTTTGGGTTTCGTGCCGTGTTGATATTTCCATTAGCTTTCTTCTCTGGTTATTTGGACTTTCCTTTGTACTTGAGACTTGCTGATACACCTTGTCAGGGCCGTCTCGGATATTTAGGAGGCCCTGTGCCAGATTTATATACGATGTCTTGCCAAAATAAAATTTTCTTAATGAATAATATTATTATTACTTTTATTCTTCTAATATGTTTTTTCTCACACAATATTCCATTAATCTGGCTTCCATCGGATAATTTCTTACGTTTACTGTCTTGATATGTCCCACTCAAATTTATTTATTAAAACTACTGGGTAATAAATTAGGGGCCCCAAAACATCGGAGGCCATGTTCGGTCGGGCACTCTGCACACCCTTATAGACGGCCCTGCACCTTGTATCATGAATGAGTATGCCCGTATTACTCTTGTACACTTTTTAGGGTTTAATGAACTTTTTTTTATGTTAAAAAATAAGGATAGCTTAAAAAAAAAAAAAAAAAAAACCTTAATGGGATGGGATAGATATGATGTATATGGTCCCATTTTGTTCACTAACTCTGTTGGGTTTCAAATGCTCGACTCCACCATCTGATTACCTAATTGTGGAACAACAATCGAGTTGAGTTTTAAAAATTAATCAAATTGCATTCTTGATTGATTATTTGGACATGTCACCTAGTATTTGGTGAGTTTGCTAAATCTTCTAGTATGACTGATTAGAATCCGTCAAAGCTCATTTTTGACTATCGTTTTCGACTACAACCTACTACATTATGATACTCCATAATTTAATTATGAGAAAGATTAATAATAATTTTATATATGTACGTAGGTAAAAACAAAATTCTTTAAATGGAAGAGAATATATTCCTTTTCAATAGTACTATGAATTAAATTAATCAAATACTAAGTTTAGATTAGTGAAGCAACTTCGTCAAACTTGTTCTATAATCTATGCAGCCATGCAAACTGATGCATACATGACGCCTATGTTCATGAAATTCATTTGTAAAATCAGAATTAATCATTGAAGGGGATAAACTGTAGTATAATCTTGCGTTCAGATCTGGCTTCGAATCTCCGTTTAAACAAACTCGATCTACTCCTTATCCCATATTAAAATTTATAATTGTATAATCTTTCTAAAGAGGTTACGAACCTTAACACCCATATATGGATTAATTTGAAAACTTTTGAACTGTAGTGGGATTGGAAATATGAAGTAAATGAATACTATTGAACTGATGGTTCAAACACAACTAGGAATCACATCAGTCGAAAGAGCGTTGTTATGTACTTATGTTTAGTAGGCCATTGAAAAATTGTCTTTATTTAATTTTCAACCTTTATAAAAGAAAATTTGGGACAGGATTAATGGATTCCTATTTAAAAAGGATGCTGTTGAACAACTTTAGGTAATCTGGACCATATTATTCTTCTTTAGGCAATTTTACAAATTGATAAAAATTAAATATATATCCAAAATTGGATTAAAAAGGGTAAAATGGGGCCAATATATTAATTACAGTTACGTGTATCTATGTTTAAAGTTTATGTATGTACTACTATGATACGATTAGCGAGCTTGACTGGTCTCCATGTTAAAGAAGCATAGGATACCTTGTCTTTAAAAATTATAATTACCCTAGACTGCTCAAATCTTATAGCACAAAGTGCAGGTTTATTCATCTTTTGTTCTTCGTAAAATACTTTGCTCAACTATGAATAGAGATTTTATATATCAAACTTTTCTTTTCACTTTTTACAATCTTTTTTGGGTTGAAAGTGCTTGGACCAAACCAATACAAGTAAAAGAAGTATTATGTGGTCCACCCAAGCAGCTATAGAAAATGACTTTCTGATCAATTAGATTCGAATTGAGATTTTAAATATAGATGGATATTTGTTTTACATTGAATTCAACATAAATTTGTATAGTTGCATTTCGCACCCCCACATGTTACTTTCTACCTAACATATTTTCTACCTCACATGTTATATATTACCATCAAAATTTTAAAGAGTTTAACATAATTAATAATGCTACTCATACTATTAATAAGGTGCACATTTATTTTTGAAAATACACCAAAATAACTCAAAAGTTAAACATGATTGATTTGGAGCGATTCTAGTATAAGTGATCTACATGGAAGTTTTCGATGCGCACACATGTGAGGATAAAGTATGTAAAAAAGAACACGTGTTGAAATGTGAGACTAATTTATCACTGCGCATAACAACCAGAAAATTTAAGAGCAGATTTAATAGTTGAATTGAAAGTTATTAACCGTAATAGATAAAACTAGAAAATTAAATTTGAGGCGGAGGGTGTACTAAACTAAATCTTATTACGGTGACTGTGAGTAAGATAAAAGACAATGACGAGTGTTTTTGTAAATATAAAATGATTAAGTATGCGGCCCGAAGTAAGTGAGAACAAATATGGGTAAAAATTCATCATAATGCAACGACGGTGGGTCCATCCAAAGCTAAACACACGCGCACGCCCACGCAAAAAGCCAACTTGTTATATTTGTTCACACGTTTGCCACGAAATGAAAATTGCTACTCCTACACTACTAAATATTACCTTGCTAAATACAATAACTCTCATATATCACCTTGATAAATTTATTATCAAAATAATCCTATTTTTTTTTCGAAACAATCCTATTAAATTAACACTTAAATTAATTTATTAATAATAAAGTTATTATTTATGTAACACCGAAAAATTCTGAGAGTTTAAAAGGATTGAGAACGATACTCATATCAACATCTTTATTTTCGAAAATTATCTAGAAGAACTCCAGAGTTTGAATATTTTTTACGCGCGCACGAGTGAGTACAAAGTGATCTAATTAGAACACATGTTGGTCTATTGGGTCATCATATCACCCCATAGATCTCTATGTTAGAACTTAGAAGTCCCACTAGTGAAAATGATTGTGCATGCTAGGTTGTTATATAAGTAATTTGCCAGTCTAATAATTGTATACTCACACATTATAATTGGGTCATCGTCCCCTTAAAAATATTAAAGGATGCAGATTATCCTATCTATATATTGATTTTAGTACTTATTATCAAGCTATGTGAGATGAGATTTAACATCACACACGAAAGTATTTTCATCTAGTTTGAACTTTGAATTGGGGGTGATACTACACACAAACTTAGATCCAAAATGGATAATATTATACTAGTAATTGCACCACCCTAAAGGGTTAGGCTTTTACTCGTTATCGAAGTTGATCGAAAATTATATTTAACTTAAAAATAAAAATAGACCGTGCTATATTTTTAACGAAAACATAGATGTTACTCGTATTAAGTAAAACATCCATATTGTACTTTTTATTTATAAATATGTTCTTTTTATAATTACACATATACTTGTCTATCCATTTTTATTTTATAAATATATACAAGGAAACTTGCTAAAAATGAAAAAAAAAAAAAAAAAAAAAATGTGTATGACATTTTCTCCCTTTGTTTCTCATCGGTTGGGTGTTGTGTTTATATATAATTTAAAGTCTCTCCTCCTCTCACCCACCGTGCATCACTCTTGTTAATCTTCTCTCTCTTCTCTCACTCCTCTACACGAGATTATTTCACCTTTGAAGTTCTTGATTTTGCTGCTGCACTTTGCTAAACAGAAAACAATCAAAAGAGAGTCAATTTTGCTTCCTGGGTTTTAGCATTCTCTCATACTCACTATTGTAAGTTTCTCCCCTCCACTCATTCACCAATCACCTGTACAAATGTTCTGTTAGTTTTGTTTTGCTTTCATAAATTATTGTTGTTCTAATTCATCTGATTCACACCTTGTTAGATCTGCTTTCCTTATTTCCATTTGTCTTTTAGGTTTTTCCCTGATTTTGCCTGATTTCTTCTTGTTAGATCTCTTCTTCCTTCATTCTACCGTTTTAGCTACCTACCTCACATTTTCATTTTAAGCCCTTTTCATGTTTCATTTACCCATTTTGTACTCATGCCTGTAAATTGTACGTTTCATTTTGGTATATGATTCGGATACTTTAAAAGTTTTGGAACACTTTCTGTATGTGATTCTGAGTAATAGTAAAAGTTTAGGAATTTTTTGGAACATTTCTTAATGTATCTAAAATGTATTGAAATTCCATGTAATTTCACAACATGAGCTGCAAACCTGAGATGTTTAAGGTCATCTTGGCTGAGATTTTGAAATGTGACTGTAACCATGGATTCAAGATTCTTTCAAGTAATGGTTTAATGTGTAGTTTGTAAATTTTGTTCCCATTCTGACCGCCGAATGCGTGGTTTTCTTTCCAAACATGAGAGAAATTGAATCAGTCAATGTAGCTAGCAATAATATTTGGTTGCTTTTCCTTTTAGTTTGCTTTGTGTCTTCTATTGGTGGTTAGAATTTTATCTTGTAAAAGACTTGTTTCCTGGATAATGTTTAGGTACTTATTTGGGTAGATTGTAGTATGAAAAGTGTGTATTTATAGCCCTGTTTCTTGATTTTGCATAGATTAATTTCTGGTGTTTTTATGACTCTGAAATATTGTTTATGTGATTGCTTTTATGAACGAACACTGTTCTGAATCTAATTCTGTTCATATCTCCAGCAGGGTGTTCCTAGCTGATAAAAGTGGCAATCTAACTGAAGAGAAATATGTCGATTGATGTTTTCCGTAAAGTCATCTCTTTGAACTTGTACTGCCGAGTGATTCTATAAATCCTTCCGGTTTAGAAGCAGCACCCACCCTTAGTCCATCCTTGTAGAATTTTCTTACCTCAAACCTGAGAATACAGACTTTTCCATGGGTTCAACTCGATTCGTTGTCATTCCTTGCTACGTACGCCAGATAAGCTGAAAGTTTCTTCTAATCCTCTGATTATTCTGCATTCTTTCTAGTGTTAGATATTGCTTGAGATATTATAGTTGGTTCCTTTCATTCTTCCTCTAGTTGGCGTCGTGATATATACTTCCTTTAAGATATCGGAGTTCAGTGGATTTGTTTGTTGCTTCATTTCTATCTAGTGGTTGTGCAAATTAAGTGAACGGGTTGGGTAAAAGTAGTTATGGTTAGCCAAGCAGCTAGTAAGACAAGATTTCGAGCATTGAAACACGAGACTGGAATTGCTGGATGTGCCACGATTATAGTTAGAGTTATAGCATGCTTTCAACCCCTCCAAGATTGTCAGGTTCGAATCGATGACCTAATTTCATTTTATTTTTTTAATAGCATGCTTCATATCCGATTAATCTGTCCATGGAAACTAAATGCGGTTTCTTGTTTATGTTTCAGGCTGAGTATTTCCGAAGTTTGCTCAAACCTGTAACGTAGTCTGATTCTCTTCCCTCGCGTTCAAGTTAAGCTGGAGTATTTTTCATTGTTTCTTTTTCTTTTCACTCAAAGACGCAACAAACAATCTGCTGCGCTATTAGGATTATTAACTGGTACATCTTCTGTCTTCACTGTCCCGACTTTCTCCATTTTGCGTTACAGAGTCCTTAAAACCCAGCCTTTCTAACAGTAAACTTCCTGTCATTATTAGGTCATTGCTTTGCTTAAAATGGAAAAGGATTATGGATTTTGGTTTCACCACCAACACCTACATCCACTGACACCCAATCTCAACTTATTGGGCCGTCAAGCTTTTGACACTGATAGACTGAATAAGCAATCAGTCCACGAAAACTCGTACTTCACTAGTGATTCTGCACTGGCAACAGTTCCACTCCATGAAGTTCCTCATCTACAGTCATGGAAGGCAAATGAACCGAATGTGTCCACTAATTGGATTTACAGCACGCCTCCTACACAAATCGCCCTCACTCCCGTGCTCAATGCTGCAACAAAAGAGTACTCTATGGGCCCCACCAGCTCCATTGCTCAGAAAAGATTTCTTGTTTTTGATCAATCTGGTGATAAAACAACACTTATGTACAGTTCTGGTGTTGAGGCTGCTGTTCGATATGGGACCCATGTGGTCTCAGCACCTCCTACCACTTACGATTTGAACAACGAAGGCCTTCCTGTTAGTGTTCATCATGTTCAGCCCATCCTAAAGGACGCACATGGAGAAGATAAATGGACATATGATGTGAACGATGAAACACACGAGGACACAGAAGAATTGAATGCCTTGCTCTACTCTGACAATTATTTTTCAGAGGATGGCGAAGAAACAAGCACTGGCCATTCGCCTAGTACAATGACTGACAATGGCTCACGGGATTCAGACGAGGAAGCCGGTGAAGAAGTTGATAGTTCTTTTGGGCCAAGCAAAAAGCGTAAACTTCTAAATGGAAGCTTCGACGTGCCATCTAATATCCACACAACAACCTTTGTTAATGCAACTAGTCCATCTTCTGCCGTGGAAGATGATGCCGAGTCCAGTAGTGGAACTTGCAACGTGCAAAATCCTGAAAACAGTGGTTCCTCGTCCCTTGCCACAAGGCCAGTGAAGAAGAGAATACGTGACACTGTCAGCATTCTACACAGCATAATTCCTGGCGTGAACGGCAAAGATGCCGTCGTCGTTATAGACGAAGCAATCAATTACCTGAAATCGTTGAAGGCCCAAGCCATGGCTTTGGGTCTCGACAGTCTTTGATATTTTTCTGCCACCAAGATGAAAAACGTTTTCTATCCGTATTGCTTTTACTGGGGCGAAGAATGATTTAGCAGAAAGTGACATGAAACTATAGGACATGCATGCATGAATGGGAAGACTTTTATCATCTGGAGAAACAGCACAAGCATCAAGCCTGGCGTGCTAATGTGGTCCCTGAGGTTACTTTTCAGGTCCTTGTCCTTGCATTTTCTCATTCGATAATGCCATTGTTCATTGTTTTCGGTTCGCCCACCTTACGTGGTTGATCTCACGGACCAGACCTCGACTACAACCCTAGATACGGACCATTCATGTATTTATCTGAGTTTTTTTTCTTTCTTTTTTTTCTTTTTTCTTTTTTTTTTTTGAATTTGAATCTTGTGAGAATATGTTCTGTGGACTGTGATGGCATGCTGATGTTGTTTTTGTATTCTTTGTGTGTGAGCTTTATTAATGAGAAGAATATTTTGTGTGAACTGTGAAGTGTAGTCCATTCTTGAATTTGGATGTATTGGTTGACTTCATATATTTGGATCTGGTGCTGGTGTTTGTTTTGTTGTTTAGCCCAATGTTTCAACGTAGTGTGCATGCGGATGTCTTGTGATGAGAGACAGAGTACAGACACTCAGACACAAGTCATTGAAGGAGGGTGGGAGATATACATGAGATTTTAGCTTGGATAAATTCAGTGGCCACTCATTCAATTAGTCAATTAAGCTTAGTTAAATCAAATTCGGTACTTCGGTTCAAAACATTTCTCGTTGTTCAATCACAAACGTCATGGTAATAAATCAAATTTTAAAATGTTCAAAGTCATTTATTTCCATGCGGCCTGCAAATGGCGTGTTTTACAAACAAATTTGTTTGGGACCATTTTTCTTTTTTAAATCGTGATCCAGTTTGCAGCATTTGGCTGTAGGCTTCATCTTTACCTTTTTCTTAGTGTTTGTCAATTCTCGAGCATGGTTCCAATTGTAAAATATATGTTCGTACAGTGGCGAAGCAAAATAATTCTGGGTCCAAGTTTAAAAATGTAATATTTTCATACATAACTCAATATTTTTTAAAGATTATACTTTGTCATATAATCATCTAAAATAAAATAACTTAAAAGACAACATTAGTATTCATTTGTTTTGAACTACTCCATCCGTTCTCTTAAAAGTGTCATGTTTTGACTTTTTTCGGTCAACAACTTTCAACTTTGACTCCCGATTACTCTTAAACTATAATGATTAAGTATATAACGAAATTATATTATGAAATTTTAGGTTCTATATTTTCATAATATGATTTCTTTAAATATTACTACCTCCGTCCCTTAACAAATGAAACACTTCATTTTGTTGACTTTTCGAGGGTCAGTTTGACCTCGTATTAATCCCAAATTATACAATAAAAATAATTAAAAATATTATATTATAAAACTAGAAGGTTTATATTTTCATTATATTAAATTATTAATTATTTTTATTGTATAATTTGGGATTAATACGAGGTCAAACTGACCCTCGAAAAGTTAACAAAATAAAGTGTTTCATTTGTTAAGGGGCGGAGGTAGTATATCGTTATAGTTTAAGAGTAATCGTGAGTCCAAGTTGAAATCTGTTGACCGAAAAAAGTCAAAACAGGACACTTTTGATAGAACGAAAGGAGTATATTTATATATTGAAATATCAAAATCATACATTAACATGCATAAGTTTATCCTTCAATTAATGTGAGGTCATTAAAAAAATGATTGAACATGGGCATCTAGATTTAAAATGAAAAACAAATAAAAATAAAAAATAAAAAACCTAGACAAATTAATGCTGTAAAATGAAAAAGAAAGAAAAAACAAAGAAAGATGGTCATTAAGAAAAGTGATTGAGCAGACAAACTAATGTTGAAAACGAAAAGGAAAAAAATGAAAGAAAATTAGAGTAAGTTGTTGGACACAAGTCTTGAATCTCGGTCTATAGGAGGTAAAAAGCATACCACTGGGACGCACTTAAATTTAGTATCAATACTACCATGGTGTATTATTCAAATGTTCAGTGGGGTCCAGTGCCACCACTGGACCCCCCCCCCCCAGCTACGTTAGTGTACGTATATTAGGCAGAGTCCTCATCTAAATGAAAGAAAATTATTAATGACTCCGACCACTAAATCAATTAACACACAAAATATATAAATCTCACTAAACAATTGACTGGGACAAAGTAAGGCCTATATTGAAATTTTTACAATTTCATAGATTTTAGTTTCGGTTTATAAGTTAGTAGCATTTTAAATATTTTTTAAACTTATTTTACCAATATAATTTATTTAGATATAATATACTGTCCAAATATATGCACAATTTTTTTTTCCTCATCACCGCAAATAAGAAACAATCAAACATGTACAGTTGATGTATTATACCTATATATATATCAATAGTTTGTACAATTAACTTTATTTTTATGAAAATGGAATTATGATAAAAATAACTTTTGCTTTTACACTATACATATGAACTCTGAATTAGTGTTTATGTATAATATATTTTCAGTTTCTGAACGAATGGTTTCGTGGTGTAGTTGGTTATCACGTCAGTCTAACACACTGAAGGTCTCCGGTTCGAACCCGGGCGAAGCCAACACAATTGTTTCTTTAATCGTTTTCCTCAAATTTTCGAGAATAATTATTGGGTCAGTCCTAAGACATACTTCAAGTGAGCTACAGTGAGCTATATTTGTACAGCATTTTCTGTGAATTACTCTTTGAAATCTTAGGAGATTTCAATCCAAGAAATCGCTCGAACCTATGAAACTTGAGAGTAAAAAGAATGTCAAGCAAGATCCCCACCCCTTCATTCTTCTTTTTTCTTCTCATCAGGGTTATTCCACAAAGACTTGTGTGAATTATCAAACGACAGGTGAGTTTGAGTTTCTCTTTGAAATCTTCGGAGATTTCAATCCAAGAAACCGCTCCAACCTTCAGATAGAGTAAAAAGAATATCATGCAGAACTCATACAAACAAGATCTAAATCTCGAAGCAAATTCTTTTAGTTGGCTGATGCTCTATTGTAGGGAGGAAATATCTGGTAGAACCTCCATAATATACGTTTTACTTGATAATATCTACATTATGTTTTTATTAAGTATATAACACAGTATATAACTTATATTTTTAAGTTAAGTATATACTACCTCCCACAAACTGAAAACCGAACCCTTTTTTTCCTTCAGTTTTCGGTATTTATGAACACTCCTACATCCTAATTGCCCCAGAAAATAATATAAATATAGCAATAGGTTTTTTTTACGAAAGCCGAATTTGAATTTACAACTTCAACGTTCTAGATTGCCACAGGCAAGCTGGTTCAGTAACATCTTTTATCATTCCATTCAAGCTGTGCTACCTGAAAAAGGCTGAAATAGGCACCGTATCATTCTAAAAGTACACTGCCACTAGATTTCACATTATACCGTGAAGGCGTGAAGCAAAATGAAACCAAAAACAAACACGATTATAGTCGAAATACACAGGAACAAAAACATGATTTCTCATTAAAACAGGTCACATCAAATTAACGATGTGAGATCATGTTGCATTTCACTTGAGCCAATACAACACATGCTCTCCCTTCGTAAATCATAAATATCCTAGCGGTTCAAAATGCAATCACTCTCAACAGGGATATTCCACTGCGCGATAAAAGATCTTAGAGAAAATCAACCAACACAATAATACTACCTACTGAAGATTACTTGGGAATGTCAACCTCGAGTTGCATGGCCTTACCCCTCAATAGTACGCTTCATCTCATCAAGCTGAGAAAGGACATACTCCAGCTTCTTGCAACAAATCTCATTGGATATTCTTGGAACATAGTCACACTTCTCGAATGGGCGATATTCGCATGCCCCCTTAATTTCCTCTCGTAGGGTCGTCTGAATCTCCTAGTTATTAAGTAAATATATTAAAGAAGGAATACCAAACCTCGAGTCAAATCCCCAACTGGCAGAAAATAAAAAAACTATTGAATATGTGCATAATGCATTAACTAAGAAATCAATTCAAATTTCAAATTAGTAAACAGCATCTACGCTTGTAATTAAACATAATAACCTCAAGAAAATGAAGTAAAGGTACCTTTACTAATTGCAAGAACTCAGAGCAGTGGCTGTTAACAAGCTCTTTTCTTGGCCCACTGGGGCTAGCCATTTCATCCATTACTTCACCTGCTAGCTCTAATGCCCTTACTATTTTCTGTCACGAAGTATAGCTAACCGAAAATTAATACTGGATCAAAATTAACCTGGTAGTGTTATTAGAACGTGTGAATAAATTACCCTTTCTACGTATTGTAGTCGTTGCAGCAAAGTAGTCTGCCCCTGTGAATCCATGGCACACCGAATTTAATTAGTACTCCCAGATCAGTTTAATCACCCTCCCTGCCCCTGTTATGTTGACAGTAAATTGTGAAATTTATGCTTTTCTTTACAACCAAAACAGAAGCTGCTATAATACTCAAAATTTTCAAATGTAATGTAGTTTAATTCATTTGTAACTAATTAGATTATGCAACACCAATTCGACATAAATTTAGTAACTAGCTACGTCGATCCCGAGCTGCATCAGCATAATAGTTCAGTGAAGGGAAAAAAAACTACTACAGTAACATTTAACAATGTTCCTGTAGTTAATAGAAGCAAGCACCTATGATTTGGAAGTGATTGCTAGGTAAAATTGAAATCAAGTACTAGCAAACTTACAACATGAAAAATACACAATTAACAGTCTAACACAGAATGCAATTGGAAACAAATTAACAGAGCAATTGAAGTTAAGATTTATGCAACTAGTACAGGACGAAATTGTTGAAGTTATTGATGGTAATTATATACCTGCAGCAAATCGACTGTACTCAGGAGGTTGAAGACGTAGTGGCTGGTGGAGACACAATGGGTGTTGAAATAGATCCGGGCCAATGCTGTTGATAGGAGGAAGATTGGGCGGTGCCGGTTGGAATTGGATTTGCAGATTTGGGATGGAGGCGTGGCGAATCGTACGGGCAGATGAAAATACTACTGTAGATTTCAGTAAATTCATACTCCATCCATTTTTAATACTTACTCTACCTCTTTTTCATTACAAATTGTATAAGGGGACTATTCCCTAAACCTTTGACCACGTATATAACTTTTAAATTAAACTGTATCAATATAAATTAAAAGCTGATTATGAAAATATACTCCATTTAATTTCATAATATAATTTTATCATATTTTTCTCTAATGTAATTTAGAAGTTATACATGGTCAAAGGTTGCGATGAATAGTCCCTTCGAAACTTTGTAATGAAACGGAGGAAGTATAAGATTGTTTTAGTATTTTTGACTCTTCCACAAATCCTACTAATTTTTTAACAACTTTATTCCTTGACTAGGAACCGTGTCACACGCTACGCGTGTGAAGCGTAATCTTGTAAAACATTATTATTTTATTAAATAATATATTAAAATAAATGGAGTGAATATATAACTTTCACATAATGACTTCAAACGTAATAAAAAATAACTAATTGAGTAATTAAACTTAATATAAATGGTGTGCTATAAATGTATACTCTAGTTATGCAATTAATAGTTTTGAATTGAACTATATTAGACATACAAAAAGTATTCTTCCGATGAGTTAAGAACCATAAGATACATCTCTAAACTTTGGAAACATTCAACTTCAAAATTTGCAATGCATCTTTTTCGCATGTTAATTGGTATTTTTCATGAGTTGAATATATTGTCAAGTGCTTCATATAAACATTCTAGTTTCGTAATATGATGTTTTTAGTTATTTTTATCGTATGATTTAAGAAAAATTTAAGGTCAAAATGATCATCGAAAAAGTCAACAAAATCAAGTGTTACATTTATTATTGGACGGAGGAAATATGTCTTTTTTTTATAAGAACATATCATGGTTATATTTTAAAATTAAGTATAATACGTCATACAACTTTATGTTAAAAAATAAAAATTTAAGAAGAGAATAAATAAAAAAGAAAAAAATTACGTCAATAAGATTCGAACCCAACACCTTCAACTAAAATAATGATACAAATAATAGAGAAAAATCACACCAACAAGATTCGAACCAAACACCTTCAATAAAAATAATAATAAAAATAATGGAGAAAAATCACGCCAACAGGATTCGAACCCTACATCTTTTAATTAACTAATGACACATGTACGCACCAGATTGAAATTGGATAAGCAAGATCAACGGATTAAAATTGATTGGTAGGTCAATCAATTGATTGAATCAAAAGACTTATTATATTACTTTAATACCCAATCAGTTGGATTTAGATTATGTAGGGTTGAGACTTTCCATGACAATAATTGTTGGATGAAGAAAATAATATAAACTAATCATTTTCTTAATATGTGTGTATATTAAAAACGGAGGGAGTACTAGATTATACTAGTAGATTATATGTATACAAATTCCAAACAATGTGGATAAATTTGGGCCTAATGGTCATAGTCATAGACTTTTATAGACGAATTTTCTGATGTACCCCTCAATTTTAGTACTCGGTCATGAATGAAAATATAAACATTTTAGTTTTATAATATAATGTTTTTAATTATTTCATTGTATGATTTGGGATTAATTTCATGTCAAACCTACACTCGAAAAAATCAACAAAACAAAGTGTTTCATTTATTTTTAAATTGAGGAGATATTTTTTTTTAATTTGAAAACTCAAATCATCACAAATTTTTATTTAAAAATACATAGTGAAGTGAATGAGAAAATGATACGTGTCGAACTTATTAGATTAGGAATTTTTACAAGAATCAAGTTACTTTAATTTTTTTAAATCATTAAGTTTCAATATTTCGAGCTTTATGTTTTGTGTATGAAATTATTAGCATTTAAAAAAAAATCACTAAATTCATTTCTAAAAAAGGATTAATCACTATTATTTAATTATTTTTTTACAATTTAATTAGTCAACATTGAGTCAATATCCAGCCACAATCCTCGACCTCGTCAAGTTTCTAGTTGTCCACGTGTAATAGAGTCAAAGTACCTCACATGAACACGTCGTATCCATTACCAAGTATAAAAATGACGGTATCACATACATTGTAGAGTATTAAAAATAATTTCGCGTGAATGTATCTAAATAGAATGGTGAATAGTGAAATTATGATCTAAAGGGTTTAATTCAATTTTATATAAAGTAAATAGTTTAGAGGACATGCTAAATGGTTTCGTGGTGTAGTTGGTTATCACGTCAGTCTAACACACTGAAGGTCTCCGGTTCGAACCCGGGCGAAGCCAATGTTTTCCTTTTTTCAGTTTACACCCAATTTACTAAATTTGTTTTTGGGTCGGGCTAAATGCAGGCTACAAGAAAGTACTCTCAAATTTGTTGTTGGGCTAAATGCAGGCTACAAGAAAGTACAAGTCTTCTCTAAGTTTTTGTTTCGATATTATTTGTTTTTCATTGTTTTACATTCTCCCAATTTTGATTTCTCATATTCTTCAATTTCAACTTTCTATTTTTCCTCTTATTAGTGTTATATCTGTTTTATTTCATCTAGCTCGATGTATATATACTTTTTAGAAATATACGTAACTTTTATATTAAGTTTCTACATTTTTGACATATTTTTATTTAATATATACCTTTGAAAGTGAAAAATGCGACATTCAATAATTGTTAAATTTAAAAAGGATTAACTTTACATAATTCTATTATTTAATTTTAGTAGAAAAAAATTGTAGTTTACA
The DNA here is from genome assembly GCA_028274465.1 of Plantago ovata. Taxonomy (NCBI): domain Eukaryota; kingdom Viridiplantae; phylum Streptophyta; class Magnoliopsida; order Lamiales; family Plantaginaceae; genus Plantago; species Plantago ovata. The sequence goes on from CM051455.1 coordinate 18,271,119, forward strand.
AAGTTTTGCAAGTTTTTGTTTCGATATTATTTGTTTTTCATTGTTTTACATTCTCCCATTTTGATTTCTCATATTCTTCAATTTCAACTTTCTATTTTCCCTCTTATTAGTGTTATATCTGTTTTTTTCCATCCAGCTCGATGTATATATACGTTTTAGAAATATGCGTAACTTTTATATTCAGTTTCTACATTTTTGACATATTTTTATTTACTATATACCTTTGAAAGTGAAAAATACGACATTCAATAATTGTTAAATTTAAAAATGATTAACTTTACATAATTTTATTATTTAATTTTAGTAGAAAAGAATTGTAGTTTACAAAGTTTTGCTACCCCTGACATAAAATCATGTGTTCGCTCCTGTGTAGATAGCGTGTATTGATAAACTAACCAAGTAGCGGATTGTATATCAGAATATGGCATGACGGATTTGGCTAAGATTTTCAAGCTTCTCTGTGGTCTTGTAATAGTGATACGACTGTCTCTATTGAGTTTGTGGAAGATTTTGTTAGTAGTTTTAGAATCTGGGATGATTGTCCTTCTTGTAAGATAGTTTTGTAATTAGTGATCGTAAACATATGTTTCTGCGTCTAGTACGAAGACGGGAAACTAACTTTTGTAATTCCTTCGGTTTATTAATTTATTAATATATCTTTTTATTTTCAAAAATAAAATAAAAAACTATAATCAATTCCTGAAATTTCATAGTACAACAGAAAAGTCAGCTCATACTTTAATTATCAATGTCGCATTATAACTGAAATTATTGAACCATTTTAAGTGGCGCAAAAACAATTTGGGCAGTACCAAATTCCTACTGTTGGATTAAAACTTGGCATCACGTAATGCTCATTTACCACTTGATCTTGTTCTTCATAATAGCCAGTTTGACCTCGAAATAAAGGAAAATACACAAAGTGATTGAGACAAGAATTTTATGTTCCAGGGCAGCAAAATTCTCATGACTTGGCAATATTTATGGTCTATAAAGGTTCCCGTTTAAATGTGTGGCGGCTAGTTCGCTATATGATCATGTGACTGATCAAACTACTACTAGTAGTGACTAATGAGTATGAGTTTCTCTTTGAAATCTTTGGAGATTTCAATCCAAGAAATTGCTCAAACCTATGAGAGTAAAGAGAATGTCACAAAACTCATACACAAACTTAGAAAATTCAAATCTTTACGCAAATTCTTTTAGTTGGCTATGGAGGAGGTAGTGGAGTATGACTAGTGTCTTTAAACTTGGAAAAAAATGACCATCTACAAAATTGTTTTAAATAAGATACTTAGATACTAATGAGGAATTAAAAATGCAATTTATACTTATAAGGTGTAGGGAAATTTACACACAGGCTCCCTAATTTTGTTGCATTATCCTCTCATACTCATGCAGCATTGCAAATTAACATTGACACCTCATATTGTAAGCCAGAGCTTACGTTATCACCTCTCCCGTTAAATTTATATTTATGATGACATCATCAAAATTTGGAGGTGAAACACCAAAATTATATCGTATGATGTCATAACTATGTCATAGTGATGTCATTAATGATTATAAAATGAAGGGAATAATAGTTTATTAATGAGTACGTCAGGGGTAATTTTTATTTTTCATCACTAACTTAACATTGACTTAATGGTAGGGGTGTCGATGTAATTTTTCTAACGACGCATGACTATGAGAGATTTAAAACAACAAACTCAGGGTATATGATTAAATTTTCTATCAAAACTTTTAAAATTCACACCTATTACTAGTAAAAACACCTTATTAATAGTATAAAAAAAAATTATGATAGTTTGCGTATTCACATTTATTTGTAAAGAACGACATTTATTCTTAATTAGAGGGGGTGTAATGTACTATAGTTGGTTTACTCTTTTGAATTTGATGCAACAGAAACTAATTATTGAGTTTCTGTCTACACTCTAGAATGGAAATATCATTAATTATTAGGGTAATTAGACCATCTCTATTCGGGTAAAACGGAGAGGATAATGAAAAGTAGATGGTGAAATGGTGTGGCCTCCATCCGGATAAAACCATTTAACGCGTATGATCCCATTTGACCTGTTTTATGCAATTTTTTATTGTATTTTTTGCCTTTTTCTCTTATTTCTTTTTCTTTAATTGTTTTCCCCTTTTTATTTCTTTTTCTCTCTAATTGTCTTGTATTTTTATTTCCTTTTTCCCTTTCTTTTTTTGTAATATAAATATATACATTTTCTTATATACTACGTATTTCACTATTGCTATATTACTAGTTAATTAACCCGTCGAGTACTCGACGGGGCATAAAAAGTTGTGCGCACACTTGTTACTATATAAATTTGATTGTGTTGAACTACAAATAAAGAAAGATATCGCTCATATGTATACTATTACACAATTGTTTATCTCTCTACTTGGTCTATGTTTCTCATAATCATTACCACGCACCAACTCTTACTTGATACATCTTATAGTATCCAAAAACTTAATAGGATGTATTTTTTCATTGAATGAGAATGTCATATGGAAATTTAATATCACCCAATTATCATTTTCATTGGCATTAGTACTATTATCGACATCCAATAACCATCGGGACTATGCCATTTCGATATGAATGTCTTTCCTTTGCCCTATGAGCATGGTCAATACTCCACCTTTACCATAGAAAAATGTTGAATTTACAAAATACTGAACATGATGTATTTTTTCATCTTCAAACTTAACATGTACATGCATAATATTCATACGTGTCATAATTAATATTGAGTATAATGTCATCCACATGAATGTCTTTCATTTTCCCGTGACCATGAACTTGTCATGGATCCTATATCACCTTCCTCTATTTTCCTCAAATTAAACGGGTTCCAATATTGGAGTTCAATAGTCATTCAACAAAACCCCTAATATGTTGTACTTCAAAATAGGATAAGCAAGAATACACTTATTATAGATAGAGAACCTACTAGGTAGTCTCATTCTATTGTGATTGTTATTGTAAATAATTATCAGATGAGTACACCAATCAAACACATCCACTATTTCAGAATAATTAAGACTGAGTATAATGTCATCCACATGAATGTATTTCATTTGCCCCGTGATCATGAACTTGCCATAGATTTTATATCACGTTCACCCTAATTTCCTCAAATACGTTCCAATATTGGATTTCAACTCTCATTCAGTAAAACCCTTAATCTCTTTAACTTCAAAATAGAATAAAACCAATATACACTTATATGGATAAATAGTCTACATGGTAGTCGCATCAAATGCAATCACTATTTTAATTATTATGGAACACAATCAAACTCATCCACTATTATAAATTATTTCGGCATAATTAAGACTGAGTATAATGTCATCCACATGAATGTCTTTCATTTTCCCCGTGACCATGAACTTCTCATGGATCCTATATCACCTTCGCTCTATTTTTCTCAAATTAAATGGGTTCCGATATTGGAGTTCAATAGTCATTCAACGAAACCCCTAACTTCAACATAGGATAAGTAAGAATACACTTATTATAGATGGATAGCCTACAGGGTAGTACCATCTATTGTGATTGTTATTGTAAATTATCATATGAGTACACCAATCGAACACATCCATTGTTTTTAAGACTGAGTATAATGACATCCAAATGAATGTCTTTCAATTGCCCCGTGATCAAGAACTTGCCATAGATCCCATATCACGTTCACCCTATTTTTCTCAAATGCGTTCCAATATTGGACTTCAAATTTTCATTCAGCAAAACCCTTAATCTCTTGAATTTCAAAATATGATAAATCCAGTATACACTTATTATGGATGGATAGCCTACATGTAGTTCCATCAAATGCAATTATTATTTTAATTATTATGATCTACTATTATAAATTATTTCGGCATAATTAAGACTGAGTATAATGTCATCCACATGAATGTGTTTCATTTGCCTAGTGATCATGAACTTGCCATAGATTTTATATCACGTTCACCCTAATTTCCTCAAATGCGTCCAATATTGGATTTCAACTCTCGTTCAACAAAACCCTTAATCTCTTGAATTTCAAAATAGGATAAAGCCAATATACACTTATATGGATAGATAGTCTACATGGTAGTCACATCAAATGCAATCATTATATAATTATTATGGAACACAATCAAACCCATCCACTATTATAAATTATTTCGGCATAATTAAGATTGAGTATAATGCCATCCACATGAATATCTTTCATTTTCCCCGTGACCATGAACTTGTCATGGATCATATATCACCTTCGCTTTATTTTCCTCAAATTGAATGGGTTCCAATATTGGAGTTCAATAGTCATTCCACAAAATCCCTATTATGTTGAACTTCAAAATAGGATAAGCAAGAATACACTTATTATAGATAGATAGCCTACAGGGTAGTAACATCTATTGTGATTGTTATTGTAAATTATCACATGAGTACACCATTCGAACACATCCATTGTTTTTAAGACTGGGTATAATGACATTCACATGAACGTCTTTCAATTGCCCCGTGATCTTGAACTTGCCACAGATCCCATATCACGTTCACCCTATTTTTCTCAAATGCGTTCCAATGTTGGACTTGATTTCTCATTCAGCAAAACCCTTAATTTCTTGAATTTCAAAATAGGATAAAGCGAGTATACACTTATTATGGATACATGTAGTCCCATCAAATGCAATTATTATTTTAATTATTATGGAACACAAACCCATCCACTATTATAAATTATTTCGGCATAATTAAGACTGAGTATAATGTCATCCACATGAATGTCTTTCATTTTTCCCGTGACCATGAACTTGCCATAGACCCTATCTCACCTTCACTCTATTTTTCTCAAATCCGTTCAAATATTGGAGTTAATAGTCATTCAACAAAACTCCTACAACATATTTGATTTAGACTATAGAGGCCTCTCGACGTCTATAATTGACCTCACATTTGGGTTTCAATTATAGAGGCCCCGAATACTGTTCACATTTTGAGAGACCTCTCAACTCGTTTTTTTCCTCTCATTTTCCCTCTCTCTAGGGGTTTCATCTTTCTCTCTTTATTTCCAACTTTCTCTCTTCCAATCAATAATCAACATCTCATACTTTCACTCATAATATTCTAATAAAACCTATTTTTGGTACTCTAGAGAGCGTCTGTGTCCAATTTATGTACTTTATTGTAACACGTTACCAATTTTGATACATTTTCAATTTAACGACAAAAAATTAAATAATTTAAGCATGGTAATCACACATCCAACATAACGAAAATAGCGAATAAAATAAAAAAAAAAAATGCAAAGCAAAAATGAAAAATGGGCGGGTGCTATGTACACTTTTTGGTACTTTGGAGTACCAAACTGAGATTTTAATGCATTGTATAAGACATGACAATTTTTCCTATTGTCTTGAAAATTTTGGCCCGACAGGTTAGTGGGTGTCACATGCTTGTATTGTTCACATTTTTCCTGTTGAATTAGAAAGTATCTAAATTGAACAGGGTTGCACTCTGGAGTACCTAAATTGGGCAGGGGGCACTCCGGAGTACCTGGAATGAGTTTTACCCCATACAAATCAAATGACAAACTTATATAGGGATGGTGGTAGTATTAAATAATAAATAACTATTTTCTAAAATAATTTTTATTGATTAAAAGTTTATATGGTAGTACCATAATTGAATAGAATATTATTATAATTCTAATTTATTTCGGTAGATAGACCTACCATATGGTAGATAGAAGATTTATTTTTAGGTGAGGGAAAGGATCTACTATATTTAGGAATGTAGAATTTAGGGTTGAATAAATAGTTTAATTCAAATAAAATAAATAATAATTACTTTAGATAGGGAATTAAATTGAATTTTTATCCAAATAATTGAGAAAATGTCACGTGGATTGGAGCATTCTGATTGGATGATATTTTTAGAATGTGAACTCTGCTTTTATATATTATATAGATAGATATCGAAACACGAATCATAAAATTTAAATATTTGAGTCACTAGAAGTAAATTTTGTTATTTTGATGATTTAGTGGAGTCAAGTCAACAACTCGCATTGTGATCTATATTGTACAATGCGTAGCATTTGAAACTTTATCTGACTACGATAGGAAAAAAATAGCAATTGTTATTTTCCAATTTCCAATTTCCTTGAAATGGAGACAAAAATAAACTCAAAAGTCTACAGAGGGGTAGCAGAATCACGTAAAAGTTAAGACAACACATGTATAATTGTATAAATAGACTCATTACATCACATGATCACACCAAACTAAAGTGACCACCTTCCCATATCATCTTCATGCAAATGAAGAATCAAGATTCATGAACCTTCTCTAATTAATCTCCTCCATTAGTCTTCCAGGAGAGATTCACAAGCTTTGAAAACGAAAACATGGCTGTGAACATAACTTCGATCAAAGCATCCTCAAATGGAGCTTGGCAAGGTGATAATCCATTGGATTACGCCTTCCCTTTGCTCATCCTCCAAACGACACTCATCCTTCTCCTCAGCCGCTGCCTCGCCTTCATCTTCAAGCCTCTCCGCCAGCCCAAAGTCATCGCAGAGATAGTTGTACGTGTTCCTTTCTCCATTTCATTCACAACGATTATTTTGTTTTGTTCCGTTTCACTACATGTCGACATGTGCATGTTTCAAGGAAAATAATTAAGGTGAAAAAAAATACAATGGAATAAAATCAAATTTCAATAAAGTTTGGTCGTGTCCGATTCTTCGTTGTAAATTTCAAATTCAGTGCGATTTAACCACATGAAGTATCAGATTTTATTATCAATTATATAAGTGTGAATGATCATACACCATCTAAAAAATTTTGGAGATTGGAAGTCACAATGGGCTTGATTATGGTGAGTATGGTGTAGTGATGTTAATTTTAAGCACCTTCGGAATTCGGATACTGCTGCTGCCAATAAATTTTGTGCTATTGTTATGATGGTGTGCTTGGCAATGGTGATGAGAGGTTATGGGTCATCTTTCGATGTTGTATGTAGTGATGTATAACTGTAAATTGTAGTAGTACTTTGGTGATTTTGTATACTCGAGCATTTCTTCTACTTTTTGTAACTTTTATTTTGTACACATTATGGAGTTGACACTTGATAGCATATAATGTCAAACTTTGAAGAATAAGTTGCACACATGCATGAGAGGCATTTCACACAATTAATAAAGTTGTAGGGAACAAACACTTTTTCCATTATTTTATTGATATATCCTTTCCTTCCCCAGGTTTGTGGAAACAATTTTTATATCTCAATATTTTATTTTTCATGATTTCCTAAATTGTTATTCCCTACGTTAGATTTAAAGTTTCATAAACTGATTTTTCTTCTTAAACTCTACAAATTATTTTTAAACTAAAGTACATAATTAGTAATTCATAACAAAATAATATTAAGAAAATATACTATTTTATTTTATAATATAATTTTTATTATATTTTTTTATGGTGCAAATTAAAAGTATATAGTTAAAGTTCGGTCAAAGTGAAAATGATTAAAATGGGACAGAAGAAATATTTAATTATATACGATCCTTACTTTACAGGGCGGAATAATTCTAGGGCCGTCAGCATTGGGCCGGAACCAAGACTACATGCACAAAGTCTTCCCACAATGGAGCACCCCAATCCTGGAATCAGTGGCCAGCATTGGACTCCTCTTTTTCCTATTCCTTGTCGGGCTCGAGCTCGATTTAAGCTCCATAAGGCGGAGCGGTAGGCGTGCCTTTGGCATAGCTGCCGCAGGCATATCCATGCCATTCGCGCTTGGTATTGGAGTTGCGTTCATATTCAGGAAGTCCATCGATGGGGCTGAAAAGGTCGGGTACCCTCAGTACTTGGTGTTCATGGGAGTGGCTCTGTCCATCACGGCTTTCCCTGTACTTGCACGAATATTAGCCGAGCTCAAGCTGCTCACCACGCGTGTTGGTGAAACCGCTATGGCTGCAGCAGCATTTAATGACGTTGCAGCTTGGATTTTACTAGCTCTGGCTGTTGCTTTGGCGGGTAAGGTTTCTTTGTGCGTAATAACTAATACATAGTACTAGATAATTAGTATAAATGACTAAATTTTACACCTCGCTATAAGTTAGAAATTTTATCATTTATGTAACAAATAAAGTGGCAATAGATAACTCTGATTTTGAAAATTTAATTCAGTACTGTAATTTTTAATCGTAGTACTGCGAGTAATTTTTAATTGATACTATATACTTTTAATTCAACTCAGAGTGATCTTATATTATGATAATCAAGTTTAGCATAGGAGTTAGTACACCTGAAGCTCATCACTAACATAACACTCGATGTCTTTGAAACTTAAAACTTCAGGTAATGGTGGTGATGGACCAAACAAGAGCCCCTTAATTTCCATATGGGTACTCTTATCCGGACTAGCTTTCGTCGCATTCATGATGACGGCCATCAAACCCGCCATGAAGTGGGTGGCTAAGCGTTGCTCCCCAGAGCACGACACCGTGGACGAAGCCTACATCTGCCTCACACTAGCCGGTGTCATGGTGTCAGGTTTCATGACCGACTTAATAGGCATCCATGCCATTTTCGGAGCATTTGTTTTCGGATTGACAATACCGAAAGGAACCCATTTCACGGAGCGATTAATGGAACGAATAGAGGATTTTGTATCTGGTCTCTTGCTACCATTGTATTTCGCTTCGAGTGGGTTGAAGACCGACGTGACAAAAATCAATGGTGGCGTGGCGTGGGGGCTGCTGGTGCTGGTGGTAACTGCAGCTTGTGCAGGGAAGATCTTCGGAACGTTTGTGGTGGCTGTGATGTGTAAGATTCCGGCTAGGGAAGCGATTACGCTTGGGGTGCTGATGAATACCAAAGGGTTGGTAGAGTTGATTGTTCTCAACATTGGCAAGGAAAAGAAGGTTAGCATTCATTACTAGTCAGGTAGTGTTCTGGTGAATTTCAGTTGTATTATACACTAAATTGTCAAGATCATATAACTGCAGGTCTTAAATGATGAAGCATTTGCAATACTGGTGCTAATGGCACTGTTTACCACCTTCATCACAACTCCAACTGTCATGGCCATCTACCAACCCGCCCGCAGCACCCCCGACAGCACCCACCATCTCCAGTCAGTTATCTCCGGCTTTGTTGATGAGTTCAGAATGCTAGTCTGTGTCCATGGACCAGGTAACATCCCTTCACTCATCAACTTCATCGAGTCAACTCGGTCCACCAACAAATCATCCCGCCTCAAGCTCTACATAATGCACATGGTTGAATTGACCGAGCGCTCCTCATCAATCATTATGGTCCAACGTCTACGAAAGAATGGCTTGCCTTTCATCAACCGCCTTCGTCGTGGTGAGCTGCATGATCGAATTGCAGTTGCTTTCCAGGTAATTTTCTATTTCCTCCACTTCTCATACTCCCTCCTAGTTTCTGTAAGATTCATGTCACCAACTTATTGGACTACTAGGCATATGGTCAACTAGGACGAGTCAGTGTCCGCCCCGCAACAGCTATTTCTCCATTAGCTACAATGCACGAGGACATTTGCCACGTGGCAAAAGCTAAGATGGCAGCTCTAGTTGTCTTGCCATTCCACAAGCGATGGATAAAGGTTAATGGCGAGGAACAGGTAGAGAGTGTAGGCCATGGATGGAGGGGGGTGAATCAAAGGGTACTGAATGCAGCAGAATGCTCTGTAGCTGTGCTTGTGGATCGAGGGTTCGGTGGTGAGTCGCAGCAGATGACTCCTGGTCCTAGGGCTCAGCCTAACTCGGTGCAGAATGTGTGTGTTCTATTCTTTGGCGGGCCAGATGATAGGGAGGCACTGGAGTTGGGTGGAAGGATGGCAGAGCATCCTGCCGTTGAAGTGGAGGTGATGAGATTTGTTCTGAATATTGAAGCTAATGGCGATGCGGCTACGCTAAGACCTACACCTATAATGACCAGAGAAAAGAGTCACAGCTTCACAACAGCTATTACCATCACGAATCCTCAGGCTGAGAAGGTAACAATCACAGACTGATTTCAGATTATTCAGAACCAATTGTCGAACAATCATTGTATTTAAACATTTGAGTGCATATATATGAATCATTAGGAGCGTGACGAGAGAGCACTGGCACAATTCAAAATCCGATATGAAGACATGATGCAGTTCACAGAAAAAAATGCTACCAACATAGTTGATGAAGTAATAACTGTTGGAAAAACTGGAGGCTATGACCTAGTTGTGGTCGGCAGAGCTCAGTATACCTCCACTGTGATGGCAGTTATGGCAGGCCACCCATCCGAGCACCCAGAACTTGGTGCAATAGGAGATCTGTTGGCATCAACAGGTCAAAGCATTGTATCATCGGTGCTTGTGGTTCAACACCATGACTCCACACACAAGGAAGAGGTACCAGTGCCGAAGATCACTACAGGAGATGATGGTGGGGGTCAGGGCGACCTCAAACAAGCAAATGCTGTGTAATATTAGAAGTGAATTCTTGCAAGCATGAGACCAAACTCTGTAGCTGTAAGAGTCTAAATAAATTTATAAGTTTGGTAAATTGCTCATGTGAACTACTATCATTTCAGACAGGTACGGCTTAGCTACTGGCTATGTCTACAATTTTTCCTGTGAAGTATCAATGTTCATTCTAACACTACAGCTACAGGCAATATATGCTAGTATCTATGTGGTTCTATGTTAAATGCAATAATATAACCTGTCCTCCTTATAAGTAGAGTATGCTAAACAAGAAATGGGTTATGGGCTTATGGCTAGAAGTCGTTCTCTAGAACGTTCAAAGCCATGCTCAGAGAAAAAAAATACATTAAATTCAGTGAATGGAGTAGTAAGGTACTAAGATACCATCAGGATTCTTGGAAAAAAAAATTGTAGTAAAATGCAAATGTAGTGATTATAAAATCCAAAGTGTAGTCTAATCTTGAACTTACAACACAATCAAGCAGTCTTAATTTAGTCCCAGTCACCTTGCAGGGCTCAAAATAAGAAATCTTACATATATGGACTATTTCGTCTCCATGTCATTCACAGTTTTCTATGAGGCATGGTAAAAATCTGCAAAGAAATAATCAAATGAGATTGCTGACCTCACATAAATCCTCCTCCACTCCACTTGGCATCATCTGACTTTCCATTATATCCAGTCTTATTATCAGAACTTTGGTAGAAATCATCAAATCCATCGTCTTTACCATCATCCCATCCTGTCCAGCTATCACCATTCGAGGCTGTTGTCTTCTTTGGTGTCTCTTCTTTCCTGTTGTCTTTAGCATCCCAATCATCCCAGGAACTACTGCTATTTTGCTTATTTGTCGAGGACTGTGCTCCAGCAGGAGAAGAATTCCATCCTTTAGACTCATTTCCAAACTCCTGATAGTAACCTTTATTCTCACCTCCATTCTGCTGTTGCCAGCTATCATTCTTCCAGCCGGCAGGAGTTTCTTTGGTGTACTCCTCAACCTTCTGGGAAGCCAAAGCCATAACTCCTTTCATTAGACCCCATGTTCTTTGTCCTATCTCTGATGTCTTTGCAGTCACAACACTGACAGTTTCATTCACCTTGTAGTCATAGCCCCCATCTCTCACCTGTAAAAAGGGAGGTCAAGTGCATATTGTATAATTGTGATCTAAAAGTTGTGAAATGTTATGCTCTAGTCCAACGCATTGCGTGATAATGAAGTAATGAGAAGAATATTCAAGACGATTACATGTATCTTAAGTTAGTTATCAAGTCAAACCCACGTCAGTTACATAAGTATAATATGAGGATCGGGAAGTCTTACACTCCCTCCGCCAAGTGATATAGTGCCACCACACTTATGTTATGTGCATAAGTTTAAAGGGTTAGGAGAAAAATGTACCAAAAAGTTGTACTTTGGTGTTCAAGTACGAGCGAAACTGAACAAGTAATTGATGAAGTATGAAGTGCATGAACAATTGAGGAATTTTTGTGTTTATTGTGGGGTTGTAAAATTACTAAAAATGGAAGTGGCAATGTAAAATGTGACACCCAAAAATCGAAAGATGGCACTATATTATGGGACAGAATGTGTAATGGTCAAAATGTTGCATATGGTGCTATATGATGTGGATACAAGACTGAGGATATGGTTCCAAACAAACTAAAGGTATCACTATAGCAAGTTAGCAAAAGCATACTGCATACCACACTTATCTAATTTGATTTACTGTACAATGTACATCTGATGATGGAAGAAAGCAAATAAAACTCACACCATACTACAGGGTACTAGGGCAGAACTTAATCTTAATCAAGAAGAGTAATAAAAAATACTCAGGATAACCTGCTAATGGATTAATTAATTAATAGACAAAAGCGTACTTAAAAAGCCACATAGATAAGTGATATCACACATGTAGAACGTGACACTTAATCGTCAATATCCAGAAATTTGGTCATAATGTTGAGGTCAAAACTAGGCAACTGAAAAGTGAAAATGTCAACACAACTTGCGACAATCCATATTCTAATTACTTGATCGGTCCACTTGGTAGCAGACCGGCAGTATCTAACTTCCCTCATACAATTAACATAATCCAGTTTATAGTTTCAACATGAGTTCTCCACAACCTTCCAAAGTCTACTCTCCAAAATTTATGGAAGGATATCATTCAAACACCTTATTGAACATATCAAGTTGCGAACAGGAAAATATGTGAAGAAGAAATTCCAAGGCATACATCTAGCTAAAAGGGGCAATAATAGAGGAATAGCATATAGTAAATTCCTTAAGTTCTAAAATGTGAGAATACTTAAGAACTAAGAAGCACAGAAACGGAACCCGAAACGGAAACATTTCGGATACGTGGAAACGCCAAAATCTATAAAAAGAATACGGAAACATGTGGGAAACGTTTATTGTTTTATATTTTTTTAAATATATTTAATATCTAAACTACAATTTATAAACTTATATGAGCAAATGAACATTAAACAATCAAATAATAAGGTAAAATATCAAAATAGATGATTTAGTTCAATCAACTAAAACAATAATAAAAAAGAAAATAAGATAAATAAATATAAAAAGAACAAAGATATAACAGAGATGACTTGGTCCAGTCCAATCATTCCATTACTTCATCAAATAGGAAATGTATGGAGTGAGAGAGTAATACAACTACACAAGAATCGATGGTGGCAACAAATTCAATTCGAGTAACTAATAGTAGTATTAAATTGGATGAGAAAGGTTTCTATCACGTTTCCTGCCGTTTTGGTTTCGGAAAAGTATTTCCGAGGAAACTTTGGGCTAATGCACGTTTCTGTGCTTCTTAGCTTAAGAAGTCTTTGACGGGACATACTACAACCACAAATATTTAATACAGATGGATATGAGAATTGAAACAGGAATACATAAATACAAGGCTAACCCCCAGAACCATGGAACAAGCCCACCTACATTGCTGGAAACTACTTGAGATACAATAAGCTAATCAAGCTACTCAAACAAGACATATATTTGCATTCACGCTACACATGTCAGTCCACGAACTGTATAATAAGACAAATGCATTTAAGTGAAAAAAGAAACAAAAAAGTAATCTCTATGCTTTCATCTAATTCCTAATCAAGAACCATAGTTCCCCGAATGCAGGCTAACATACTAAATATACTTACCTTGGTAGTTATCTCCTTAGTCCCAGCCTGCACAACATTAGCAGCCGACTGCGCGGCAGATGCAGCTACCATAGACAACCTACCAAATCCCTAAAGAATACAAGAATCACATGAGCAAATCATCAAAGAGAAATAAAAACCATAGCATTCCTAAACACTGAATTGAGCAAAAATTCACCTGACTAACAACGGAAATAACATCGCCATCGGCATTAGTTCTCTGCATTGGTGGCCCTGGATTGGATCCAAAACCAACATACTTCCCACCCTGAGATGGCGGGAGTCCCACAGGCCTGGACTCGTTCTCCGCCATCTTCCTAGCAAAAAAGTTATCCTTATTCGCAGCAGACTCCTCATACTGCGTGCGAGAATAAATATCCTGTGTGGACTTGGATCGTGAGGGAGCACTTCCCCCACTCCCGGAGCTCCTAAAATCCCCCACCGTATTGTTCCTCCTAATATTATTATTATTATTAATATTATTGTTATTGTTCCCGCCATATCCATCGTCATCATCCCAATTATCCCAACCAGCATTAGAATTACCACTCCTAGCACCGCCACCGCTCATCGGTGGTTTACTACCGTAACTATTACTACTCGATTTGACACTCTCCTTGACAACCGGCGGATCGCGCCAGGGTTTCCCCTCGGCAAGCGACTGGATCCGATCACGGTAAACGGAAGCAGCTTTTGAATTATATTTAGCAACAATGTCGGTTTCCTTAGAAACACCGTACTGAGCAATAAACGAATTGAATTTCTCGTTACCTCCTAGCTCCATTTTCCGGAGCTGGATCTCGGACCAGGAATCCATGGTGACGGATCGGACAAAGGAGATGTGGACGCCGAGGCCACGGTGCTTGCCGGAGCATTCAAGGCACATGAACACTCCGTAAGAGACGGAGGCCCATTGGGGATTCTTCTGAGAGCAATCGACGCAGATCTTATTGCCAGCTTGCGATTGGAGGTCACGGAGACGACGTGAGGCCGCCATGGGAGATGATCGGATCGGGATCCGGATCCGATTCACGGGAGGCTAATCGTTTTGGGATCGGATCTGTGTGTGTTACAGAGGAGGATGATGACGATATATGATTTGAAGAGAAGAGATAGATAGATGATAGTGCGTGAAAATATGTGTGTGTTTTTTATTTTTATATGGGAAAGTGATTTTCTAGTTGGCTTATTTGGAATTAGAAACGGGGAGAAATTGCCGACACCGTCCAAAGTGTTTGCGGTAAATAACGGCCGTTGATCGTCGGTTGTCAGAGAGTAGCAGTGACTCTCTCTCAGGGTAAAACTGTAATTAGACTGGTTTATCTTTCTACTTATTCAAGTAGGTCAACTTTTAAAGGAATCACTATAATTAGGATTTTCTTAATTATCTGCTTTAAAAAACGGATTTTCTTGATTATTACTCTTCTTAATTTATATAAACTTTAATTTTTTTTCCTTTTTTTTTTTTTTTTTAAACTATGCAGTCTATGCCAAGCTTTATTTCTAGTGTCTTTAACTAATTTTTCTTCATGTTTGGTCAGATTAGATATGATAATGACATGACATTTAAGTTGAAAGTTTCTCTAATTTGGTCAGAATTTAAAATCATGCCTCCTGAATTTTAGAGGGACCCTGGATCATCACTCTTGGAGTGAGTTTCCAACTCTTTTGAAAGAAAACTTCAAAATAAATAAATATGCCAAATTTAATCCACATTACATATGTTGTACACTGGTACTCTAAGTAGGAGGAAAAATTCATATACCTTGTCCAAGGGCGTTCAGTGTAGAGTAAATGTTGAGGTTTGTATGATATACAATAATGTCTGTATACTGATAGGTGATGGGGTGGGATTTGTATGCACTAGTTGATCATCAAGTTTGAGTATACCATTATTTATTTAGTATTTACATTCATGTTAACATTCATGATAGTTTAATGTGGTCGGCGAGCTCAATCATATTATGGTATGGGCCCACCGAAATAAAATATTACATACTGACACTCATGAGGACGTTTTTAGTATTCTCAAACTTTATACCCTTAGGACTAATACGAGATTAATCCATAATGATCAAAGGGAGATTTATAACGTGGAGAATTTTTGAAAAATAAAAAGTAGAATGGATAGAAGATTACTTGACCGGGTATTTAAGGCTCGGAATTGTAGTTAGGAGTCAATGTGTAGGGTTGAGCTCACCTCCTTGGATTCTCTCTCAATCTTGCTCAACATTCATAGTTGATATCAAGGCCTAGTGCATGACTTTAGGTAGTCATGAGTGTTTTTTTCAGGATTCATGCTAGTACTATAGGACCGGAGCAATTGGCTTTCCAAGGGTAGCCTTATCAGTCCGAGGGTACGTAAGACTGTCGTTTTACTCTTCCTTTCACTCATGATTACTTTTGTCCTTCGACTGTACCTCCGGACCTTTGTCAGAGTTATCAAAGCACGATTCTGGGCGGACTGGTTGAGTTTACAGGGGTCCGTAATGATTACTTCCGAAGCACATGCTCCAAGGGACTTTTCTCTGAATCCTCTTGCTCCGAGTATATCTCCGATAGTTGTTTTATACTTGTAATCTTGGGACCTCTCTTCTAGGAATGTACTATTTTACCCCTCATCGGGTACTATTCCGACCACTACCCCCTTTCTATGTGCAAAACGAAATTAAGATGTAGGAATAAAACATTTTCGAGGTGTCTCGTCTACGATTGTGATTAACTGATGGTTAAGCTAACCCTTAAAAAAGACAACAAAATGAATTGTGTTTTTAAGATTCTGTTATATATTATACTACCTCCGTTTCATTAAGAAGTTCCTAACAGGACTATTCATCGCGACCTTTGACCACGTATAGCTTTTAAATTAAGTTGTATCAATATAAATTAAAAGTTGATTATGAAAATATACTCCATTTAATTTCATAATATAATTTTATTATATTTTTCTCTAATCTAATTTAGGAGTTATACGTGGTCAAAGGTCTCGATGAATAGTCCCCTTAGGAACTTATTAATGAAACGGAGGAGGAAGTATGTGATATCTCTTGAAATTGACATTTTATTTTTCAAAATCTTAGGAAATTTAACGAAGCTTAATTGACGAATTTGCCAAACTCCAAAACTCAGAATGCAAATTCACGCTCGGAGCATGAAAGGACCTCCCAACATGAAAAATGGGTTGTCCTTCTAAGGTTTCTTAACTTGTGTTATTTAACAAATGAAAACCTCAATCTCCCTATGTTGCGAGTTGTGTGACTTTGATGAGAATCGAAATTGCAAATCGAATTATACTTATAGTAATGCGCGATCTAAGGAGTAAAATGACCAAAGAATTCGAAAGGGCTCAAGAGATGTACGTCCAATCCGGTCCTTGGCAATGGCGTTAGTATGTTTTGCTAATTATTTAGTTATCTAATTAATTTATGTTACTAGATTAGTTGCAATTCTTATAGTTAGATTAATGCTCATAAGAAGTCTAGTACTAGTAGTATTCTATTTGTCACGTCGATTCAGCCTATATCTCGACCTCGTGTGTATTATTATTTAACTAGGAACCACGTACGCGTGTGAAGCGTAATCTTGTAAAATATTATTGTTTATTAAATAATATATTGAAATAAATGGAGTGAATATATAATCTTCACATAATGACTTGAAACGTAATAAAAAAATAACTAATTGAGTAATTAAATTTAATATAAATGGTGTGCTATAAATGTATATAGTTTTTGTAGTTATGCAATTAATAGTTTTGAATTGAACTATATTAGACATACGAAAAGTATTCTTTCGATGAGTTAAGAACTATCATATATATCTCTAGAAGTTTGGAAACATTCAATTTCAAAATCGGCAATGCATCTTTTTTGCATGTTAATTGGTATTCTTCATCAGTTGAATATATTATCAAGTGCTTCATATAAACATTCTAGTTTCATAATATAATGTTTTTAGTTATTTTTATCGTATGATTTAAGAATAATTTAAGGTCAAAATGACCATCGAAAAAGTCAACAAAATCAAGTGTTACGTTTATTATTGGATGGAGGAAGTATGTCTTTTTTTTATAAGAACATATCATGGTTATTTTTAAAATTAAGTATTATACGTCATACAACTTTATGTTAAAAAATAAAAATTTAAGAAGAGAATAAATAAAAAAGAAAAAAATTACGTCAATAAGATTCGAACCCAACACCTTCAACTAAAATAATGATACAAATAATAGAAAAAAATCACGCCAACAAGATTCGAACCGAACACCTTCAATAAAAATAATAATAAAAATAATGGAGAAAAATCACGCCAACAAGATTCGAACCCTATCTCTTTTAATTAACTAAGCAAGATCAACGGATTAAAATTGATTGGTAAGTCAATCAATTGGGTAAATCAACCGGCTTATTATATTACTTTAATTATCAATTATCAATAAACAAATTATATTATGGTTTTTACTCTTTCATCGATTTTCAATATTTAGCATCTGCTTATGTTTTGATTATCAGCCATTTAACGAAGGGTCTGAGCCTAGAATTAAAGGATAATTTACGAGTAACGCCTGAGCGAGCGAGTAAATTCTACTATCCAAAATCGAGAAGTCTATCAGACTTCTGGAATCTAAATAGTATTTGTGACCTCATACCATAGGCCCATATTATGAGAGAACCCAATAGCCCGAAGTAACGTTAGCCCAATAAAAATTGTGTACAGTCCCGTCCAAGTTGAGTAGTGCACGAGAATTCCCATGCCCAGTCAGTGCATTCCAGTCCCCAGACTATAGCCTAACTGTGTTTTTTTTATAAGTAGCATTACAAAGCTAGTAATAAATTATAAATAATCTCGCACTTGACGAGAATTGAACCTATGACCTCTAGTATCATCACACCTCAGTCTAACCAGTTGAGCTAGATCTCATTGGTGCCTAAACTGTGTAAAACTAAGTAAAATTTATGTGTGAAAATTTAAAAGTTCACTTATGAGGAACGGTGTAGGCAATGGCAAGGCCATCTTTCCTGCCAACTGCATGCATCTCTACAAATTACAATGACAAAGTCCGTGTCCATGTTGATAGCTCGATCTCGTGCCTTCTGCCTTATGTTTCAGACTTTCAGTAGCAGAAGTTAGAATCCGAATAAATGCAACCAACTTTACTGTTAAAATAGATCTAGCTCCATTAAACTTGGTTAGTATTACTACTAAAGTACTAACTATACTATTTAATAATCTACTATTCTACTTTTATCATCTTGTAGAAGAAAATTTTGAATTATTAATTTTCACTCAATAAATTTGAGCCGAACTAAACTTACAAATTTGTACCTAGATTAACCAATTTGTTGTAGTATAAAAAATATTTAAATAAATTTAGACTGAACTGAATTTAATTAATGAGTATAATTTGGATTAAATAAATTCGGGCGGCTATTTTTTCAGACGATAAGATGGCCCTTGTATTCTTAAAGAGTAGATTTGGTGTAAATTAGATTGTAATTTTTCTAACACCTCATTGATATACGTGGAGTATGTCTAACATATGGGTAGAAAAGACATTCATTTTCTCTATGTTTAAGAAAATTTTGATTTTTACAAGAATTTCACATTTCACATTCTTAAATTGTAGTGGGCCTTTCATCATCAACAGATATGTAATTTTCATCATATTTAAACAAAAATAATGTAGTTTAATGAGATTCTACTATTTCCGCTTTACATAAATCTGAGTTAAATTGCATGGGTTTGAACTGAATTGAATTTTAGTATAAAAATTAATAAGCAAATTTCAACTGAATTTAATAAATTTAAAGAAAATTGAATTGAACTAAATTATACTGATTGAATTTTCAAAAGTAAGCAACAAATGCTAAGGTGATAGCTCAGCTCACATGAGATTTGAAAATGTATTGTAACTAATATTCGAGGAAACACATGTTAGTAATAATAATATGGAATAATTATAAATTAGTGATACTTGTAAAAGTTTTTAACAAATTAGTGTAACCTGAATACTTTATTACAAATTAGTGATACTTCTAATTTTAGTATTAATATACTCCTAATATTAGTATTAATAAGGTTAATTTTTAATAAAGAAAAAGATGATATACTTTATTCGATCATCAAAACATATAAGCATAAATTGGTCCACCATCAGCTCCAGATTTCATACTAGCATTAGCATTAAGGCCAAATTAATTAGGCTGCCCAATTAATTAATAAGGTTAATTAGATTTTAATTAATAAGGTTGATTAGAATTGATAAATTTTCTCAAGACTAACCACACTATTTCACGTATATCTTAGTCGGTTAAATACATATTAAAATATCACGCATCATCACTCTCATTTAATCATGTTTATTGGCATAATTTCGGTGATACTCTCGGTGGCGCTACCGGTGATGCTTGTTTACAATTTGAAAAATGTCGGTGTTTATCAAGGTGTAATTAAGGATGCTTGAATTTAGAAGATGTACATGATTGTCAATTGTTAGGATGCTTGAAAATTGAATGATGTTTGAAATTAGAAGATGTCGATGCTTGACAATTATTAGGATGCTTGTAATTTGGGTTGGATGCTTGGTGAATTAGAATAATTGTCGGAAAACAATATATTTAAGGAGACTGATATGATTTTAAATGTATTATTAGGTAGAATTTAAATTGTGGATGCATGTATAAATCTAATAAATAAACTAAAAATTAATAGTATATATTAGTATATATAGTAAATAAGTTACTTAAAATGGTTAATTTAGTCTTCACATATTTAGATACTAATTTTTAGGAAATTTTCCATGTATCACTAATTTGATATAAACTATTAGGAACATCACTAATTTGTAATTCACCCTAATAATATAATGACCAAGAAGTTTGATACTATTGGTCTATCATTATACTTTATTAGGTTTTTTTTTTAAAACACACTGCGGTCTCTGGAGTATATGACACTTAAAACTCATTTTTTTAAAAATGAAAAATCATTCAATTTAGTTCATATTTAATTAGTTAGTTTTATACCACAAATAAATTTAATTCACTTAAATTGAGTTCAAATGAGTACACACGAACGTACCAAATCATAAATAAACACAGGAATTGTATAAGCAATACCAAAACTGAAACACTGAATCATATACTGTGTGTGTATATATATATATTTACTCCGTTTCATTATAAAGTTACTAAGGGGACTATTCATCGCGACCTTTGACCACGTATAACTTTTAAATTAAACTAAACTGTATTAATATAAATTAAAAGTTGATTATGAAAATATACTCCATTTAATTTCATAATATAATTTTATTATATTTTTCTCTATAATTTAGGAGTAATACGTCGTCAAAAGTCGCGATAAATAGTCCCATTGAGAATTTTGTAATGAAACGGATGAAGTATATGAGATGAGAACAAAATGCATTTCAAGAAGTAAAACATGATATGGTAGTTGAACGGTGGTAGATATCCAGCCATTTACAGTAGTAGCAATAATCACTACTAGCTCACACAAATTGTCTCACAAGATTTAATATTGTTACTATTTTCATTATTTATTAAGACAGATAAGTATGTACCAAATTTCTCGCTACCTATGACCTGCCAAATAACGATAAAGAAAAAAAAAAAAAAAAAGAAAACCATAAAGAACATGCATACTACTTCCCTACCATGTCTTTAGGAAAATTCCACAGTCGCCCAGCTTTACTAAAAAATACAAATAAACCCCGGATGAGATTCACAAATATTACCTTTGAGGAGTCGAAACGTACAATTTTTAAAGTTTGGTAAAAAATTTAAACTTTGTCTGAAATTTCATCTTTGTGCCTACTTTTTCTTTTCGATTTTCTACTTGTATCCGCTTTGGCGATTAATCCAGCCGAGTATTGTCGGACCCTTTTTTAGGGGGTGGATCTTCCAACGGTGTTTTATTATATACATGCTTAAGTGAAGTCTAGTCCCTTACCATTTGAGTCAACAACCGTTAGTTTGTCCCTACTTGATTCAATTGGAAAAACAAAACTAAATAAAACTTATTTGAAATATAAATTTCCACTAAAAAAATATGAACTGAACTTATTTAAATTATAAATTTTTAACTAATAATCGATATATAAACTGAGGACTAAAACATTTGTACGCCCTCTCAATGGGTAGGGTCCGGACCCTACCCTTACCCATACCTTTTAAAGACCCTATATTTTAGACCCGAACCCTATGGGGTCATAAATAGAATTTTTAACTAGTAGGGTTTGTTTATGTATGATTCCTCACAATCCTAAGGGTATGTATGTAATTTGGTCGCCAAATTTATTATGTATAGGACTACTTATTGGTGAAGGTGCATTAAATTTCACCTCATCCGGTTCGCTCTTTAACTTCCTCCTCCCCTGCTCCAACTAAATCTGACGTATATTCTGGCCTTATAAATATAGAGCTCCAAACTCCATCAGACTAAATATCCTCTCTCAATCTCTCTGCAACTTTTTGCACCGTTTAATAAAAGTAAAGTAGTGTAAAAGAGAGGAGAAGAGAGAATCATCATCATCATCATGTTTAGGTTGATTACAGGAATAGCAGGCCCGAGTGGTTTCGGTTCAGCATCCACCGCAGAACAGGTCACCAAAGAAATCAATGCTTCCAATCTCACTGCCATTGTTACAGGTTTGCTATCTGGCCACAAACACTTTAACATATATTATCTATATATTTTTGTAATTAATTAATTAGTCAATATGTTAATTATGTCTTTACATGTGCACAGATCGATTCTATCCATAAATATGTTTTCCTTTTCATCGCTACATGCTGTGTATGCATTGTGGATTAATTTTGTGAATGGGGATTCAATGATTTCTTGCCGATAAAATTTAATTTAGTTCTGGATTTTTTTTAATGTTAGAGGTACGATTGCGACACCCTCTTATATATAGAATTAGAACCCAAGTGATCATAATATATAGGTTGATTGGAAAATTTTGCATGCATCCAAGGCCATGTACACGTGGTTCGGTGTACACCAGTTTCTCGTCACTCACTAGAAAACCCATCACCCATTGTCCCATTATAAATGGTTTTCACTATAAAAAGTTAAAATTGACAAAGAAAAAAAAAAAAAAAAAGAGAGAAAAACTTACACACTACTACCTGTTAAATGTTAAACTGAATGTTTTCACTCTTTCACTTTCACGGTGTGTCTCTTAATTTCAATTATACACTTATATCCTATGAAGACTTATATCCTATGAAGCACGGAAACTTCAAATGACCTGACGTTTTAAAAAACGTTTTCTCTACGTTTTCTTGCCGAAAACTTATGGACTACCTTCTTGGACATTTGATGATTTTTTTACTTAATTATTTTTGTCCATAATATGTGTTATGTGTTTTCTATTGCATGTAAGGAAAATATATTTTGTTAATTGCTCAAATGTCACTTTAGAAATACATATATTATACATATTTCAACTTATTATTATGTTGTTTGTAGTTTGATTTGACTAAGTTATCTATTAAAATATCTATTTATTTGGTTATTTATTATTTATAAGTTTATAAATATTACTTTACATATTAACTATATATTTAAATATATAAAAAATTAAAGGTTTCCTACACGTTTCCGTTTGCTACTTTTTTGAATTTTGACGTTTTCACGTATTCGTTTCGTTTCCGTTTCCGTGCTTCATATATCAACATTTAATTTTCAAATCGAAGCTACTTGAAGTCATAGAAAAATTAAGTGTTGGTGTACTAAAGTACTATCCCGGATCGTCTAGTAAAATACTTACTTCAAACATTATTTTTTTACTAAAAGTGATGCTGTAGTGTACTACAATGAATTATGAGTAGTATTTAATTGGAAATAACGTGCATGTCATTGTTAAGTTCCGTATTTTGTCATTGGCGATTTAATTGCAAAAACATGATTGGTTATAATTAGTGGTACTAGACCCAACTTACCACACACACCTGTAAACGTCTACAACCTTTTAAATGGTAGCAGTAGTACAAGCAGGACACGAATAAGTCGAATTCTAATGGAGACCAAAAGAACAAAGCTCGCAGTCAACTATTAAAAATGGAAAGAAAATTCTCATGTCCACCTAACTAACTGAGGCCTTCTCCGGCAGTTGATACTCTGAGCCTTAAGTCTGCCACGTCAACATTTCCCTTAATTTAAACCCCAACATTCCAGCAGTTGCTCCTCTTCAACCTTTTTTTTTCTTTTCATTTTCTCATTTCTTTTAAAACTTCATTAATAACCTCATTTTCATTATTATTAATTAATTACAATTACATTATATCAATTTTAAAAATAACAATACTTTGAAATAAATACTATAATAAATTCTAAAAAATAAAGATATTACAATAGATCCTAAGTAAAATAAAAACACACTTGCGGAAATTAAAATATTACAAAGGGTAAGGCATTGATGTTGCAAAGGGACATGATCAAACATACGTGGAATCATTTTAGAGGTTAAACAATGTCGTCGTGTAGCTATTTGAGTGTTTTTTTTTTATGCGTAAGATTTGTAATTTTATTATTATGTAAGAGTGTATTATTTTTTGTTGTATTATGAACTATTAAATAATTTAATGAATAAATGTATTTTATTTTTTGCAAATAATATAGAATTAATGGAAATTTATTAGAAAATAAGTGGAAAAGAAAACAACATGAAAGACATTGAAAAGAAAAAACGCTTGAGATACTAGCAAAACAAAGGAAAGAAGAAAAGGAAGTGGAAAAGGAAAAGAAAGAAATGAAAAAGGGTAAAAACAAAAAATATACTATAAAAAACAAAAAGAGAAAAACAAAAAAAATATATAATAATGAGCAGCAAACTTTGCTGCTGAGGCGAGCAGCAAAATTTTGCTGCTCACGAGGCGCTCCAGCAGCGCTTCATGGGCCTCAAAGGCCCATTTGAGGTGCTGTTGGAGTTGGCCTAAGATGATATATATACCCTGTGGTTCAGAGCTCATTCCCCTGAACCTGAAGAGCTGACGAGTGTTGGTCCTAACTTAAATTTAAATATTTAGTTCGGTGTTTAGAAGTAAAAAGGTTTTGTAAATGTTTAATTTAATTGATTATCTATTTTTTACATTTAAAAGTAATTTTATGGTGTTTGATTTTCCTATACTTATGTATATGTTTCTCTATAATTAAGCAATTTAATGCGTGTTAAAAAGATTGATAGTGTCACATGGCAGTAATTTATTATCTACTAATCCTTTAAGCCTGGCTAGTACTTACTACTGACTTCTTCGTTGGCGGTAGCTTATAAAACTTGATCGCCGGACAATTAGATAGGATAGCACTGACGGAGGCCGGACATCATAGGGCGTCCCCCCCCCCCCCCCCAATATTGCCATACAGCTATTCCTTTGTCCCTCGCTGGAGGAGTATGCTATCCCTAAGTTTATAAGGCTAATCCGAGAGTAATAATGTTACAGTAGTACTGTACTGCCAATAAATACCTGGCCATCAAATTCAAAATAATAAATTTAGGTTTTGATAGCTAGACAATGATCTGCCCTCTATACGCGTCTGTTGGCATTGCTCTGTTCAAATATCAAAATAGACCAATCAATCATGTCCCACATTCCACATAAGGATTGAATGTTTTATGTTTAGTGGATGAGGTATACCCTGGTGAATTCTGAGTCCCAAAATTTTTTTACCTAAGAAGTGCTCGCTCGGATTAGTCTCACGAGACAAGGGGGTGTTTATTAGGTTTGAGAATGCAAATGAGAGAATACTTATGCATAATGCAGTAACATTTTAAGTTTGTTAACTTTGATCTCGTCATATATACATAGGTGGTGCAAGCGGGATTGGGTTGGAGACATCAAGAGTTTTAGCTCTAAGAAATGCGCATGTAATTATCGCAGCAAGAAACACAGATGCTGCAAAGGAAGCAAAGCGGCAACTACTCAAAGATAACAACAATGCTCGTATCGATATCCTTAAACTCGACCTTTCTTCCCTTAAATCAGTCAAGGAATTTGCAGACAACTTCATTGCTCTAAACCTTCCTCTAAACATCTTGATGTAATTTATTTCTACCTTGATGCTTCACTTTGCCACTCTTATGTTTACTAACGCTCATGCACGTTTCCGTGACTTCCAGAAACAATGCTGGTATCATGTTCTGCCCATATCAGCTCTCTGAAGATGGGGTGGAAATGCAGTTTGCTACCAATCATCTTGGTAAGTAGCTAAGTACTCCAATAAGTATGCTTAACTTGCCTAAACTTTGCTATATATATTTCTATCATAAACTTCCAGCATAGTTTTAGCACGTTTGGACAAATCTGGTCTCTGTATGACTGTATTAATCAGACTAGACATGTCATATTATTCAGACAAGTACATTAACAGTTGAAATGGCTCATGCCAAACATCTTTTCATGCATCAATTTATTGGCTTAATTGTTATTCACATTGCACTTATTGATGGATAAGGGTGACCATAAAACAAATATGTTAGCATTTTCAAGATTAATACTGAATCACCTGCCCCATATTCAAGACTTAGTTGAAGCTAACAACTTCTTAATGAGAGGTACATTATAATATGTACAAGGTCCAGAATCTGTAAGCTTTTAATCAAAATTACATGTCTTAACCCTAACCAACAACAACGAGTAACTTTACAATTGTGATTACAGGTCACTTCTACTTAACAAGCCTTCTCCTGGACAAGATGAAAGAGACAGCTAGGACTACTGGGATTGAAGGAAGGATTGTCAACTTATCATCAGTTGCACATATCTACACTTATGAGAAAGGAATTGACTTCGAAATGATCAATGAAAAAAGCAGGTAATAAAGCAGTAATACAGCTATCCGGAGTTAATTGACTTATGAATCCTATTAGCATGAGGCGTAAATTACCTACTACCAACACCCCCCACAAATTGCTAATGACATATTGCTTGATGCAGTTATGATGACAAGAGGGCATATGGTCAATCCAAACTAGGCAACATATTACATGCCAATGAGCTATCTCGACGCTTGCAGGTATCATGTATCTGTTCTGTGTTTTTCTATCAGATATTGGGATTAGAGATCTATAACTCTGTTGCGTACTATGGTTGCAGGCGGAAGGAGTAAATGTTACTGTGAACTCTGTGCATCCTGGATTGATAAAGACAAATCTTTTTAAATACACTGATGGTATCCTAATGAGTAAGCACTATAAACTCTTACTTATCCATGTAAACGTCCAACATAATCAGGAAAACAGGGGAGTATATGGTAATGAAAGGTTATGAATTCAGGCAACAACAACAAGAAAGTCTAGAAAGACATCATATTATAATTACTGTTGGAACATGTATCTTGGTATAATGCGATACAGAGCTACAAGATTTGGAACTGTAAGTGGCATGTAAAACATGCTGATATGTGGAATATCCAAATTTCAAGTAATTGTGCATCATGAAGTTCCCAAGGAGTTGATTTCGATCATTCCTGCAAGTAGTTTTCTTCTGCAGCCCTTGTTTTAAAACTAATGATAAATATTTTGCAGAAATGTTCAAGCTTGCGACTTTTATGCTCTGGAAGAATGTTCCTCAGGTCATGATCTTTTAAAAAAATTCTGAACAAAACAGATGAAAGAAGCCTTGTCTATCATGCACCTGACAGAACTTTGTTTTGATATACAGGGGGCAGCCACATCGTGCTATGTTGCACTTCATCCTAACTTGAATGGTGTATCTGGGAAGTATTTTGTCGATTGCAACGAGTTCAAGTCAAGCAGGTTTGCAAGAACTGAAGTTTTAGCCAAGAGACTCTGGGATTTCAGCAACAAGTTGGTTAATGCAGCACAGAACTCTTGATCACTTCGTTGTCTACAGAAATGTTTTATGATCTAAACATTAAGCCAATAACTCGAGGCAAGAAGCCTACATAGTACGTATACACTGGTTTGAATTCTGTCAGAACTTTATAAGAACTTCAGCCCAATTTGGAGTTTGATTTTATATGTACAACTGTAACTTTTATTTTGCATACAGCTATCTTATTATGTTGTTTTTCTCCATTTTTATCTTCTAGACTTCTTCAGGTACAGTTGTTAGCTGGAAGTTAACCATGCTTAGAAACTAGAAACTCCTACCGGGAAAGAAAATGGAGTAGTTTTAATATTGTCAACGCATTATGCCTCAAGATGAATGTGTAACACGAGTATGAGTTAAATTTGATCAATTATTGATAGTGCCTAGTGCATTTGCAAATGTTGCAACATATTTATGAACAAAATGAGAAACCATTAGGTGGGCTGGTGGGGGTTCAGTTGGTAAAATGGACAGCATCTATTAAGTTGGTAAGAAGCTTGCCCTCCAGAAGAAGACATGAAGAATGAGATTTCAGATGACCATAAACATAACCAAGGGTCCATATTTACAAATGGCATCTGGTTAAGAGTTTGTTTGAAAATGTTCTTGTACGTTTGCACTTGTACAAAGCTCAGTACCCAAAGATGAGATGAAAGAAGAGCCAGTTCACAGGCAACAACAAGTACTGCTCAATAGCGAACCAATTGTAAACGAATTACACATTTGTTTTACGCTATAAGCATTACTCTTGCAACTCGACCTGGGTGTAGTGAAAGCCAAACATCACCAGAAGGGTGTCACTCCCGAGGACCGTACCTCTCAGGCCTAGAGGTTCCAACAACCACTTTTACTATCCTACCAATACCCCACTATCCCTCAAATCCATAGCCGAGTACAAGGAATATAACAAGACTGAACATGGGACTTATAACTAAACATCACATGATTTAGAAGAAGTGAAAGGCTAGATCAGTTTAAATGCAAGTGATCTGAATTGGGAGGTATATAAAAGTTAAGCTTGTAATAATGATTTTATAGTTTGTCTCTTCTATAGCTAACCAAATTCCACAGGTGCACCCTGTAGAAAGCTTTAAAAATCTAAGAAAACGCTCCAATGGCAATATTTAGATTGTAGAACTAGAACCTGCTAACTTTCACACCGAAAATATAGGAGGTAAAGGAAAACAAAAACGAAGTAGAGGTCACCAATTGCACCTAATTATACTTCCCTCAGACTGTTATAGCATCAATTTATAGATATTGCAGAGACACTGGATAGCATCGAGTTTAAAAATAACACAATATCGGACACACAAATCCCACTTATAAGAAACAGGAACTGTATAGGAACACTTGGTATAGTCACATCAATCCAAGTCTACCATCAAACAGACTATAGATACCTCATTTTATAACGAAGGTTGCTGCAAAGAGAAACTTAGCTGGAGAAGGCCTAAAGATGCCTTAATTTAGTAGGCGCGACCCTTAATAACATCAAGCCCCATTTCAGTTGGGTCAGTTGCTTGCAACTCTACTTGAATTCCATCAAGCTCCCTCTTGAATCTGTCCTTTGAACTAGCATAAATCATCTTGCTTCTGATGCGCGCTGTGTCAGGAGACCTGTCATAGTCAAACCAAAAATAAAAAATAAAAAAAATTCAATGAATATGGTAATGGATGTAAAACTAACCAGAACTGCAATGTACAAGTGTAACATTATTGTATTCCATTCATTAATGAGCCACATATTCTATAAGTTGAACCTTTCCAAATGTATCCACAAATTATAGAATGAGCAAATATTTATGTATGAAATATCAAAATGTTTATGGAATATAGTATTAATGCAAAGCAGTGCAAGGTAATCACAAAGTGCTGCTTAGTACTTACCAAGCAATGAAGAAAATCCTGCTCTTCTGGCAACCCTCAACAGTCACAAAGTCAAAATCATAAACAGCATAGCGACACTCATTCTCTGGGAGACAAGCAGCAAAGTCCTCATAGGTTTCAGCTGGCTCACCAATCTTTTCAACCACCACCTGCTTCTGCTTCTCCTCTATCTTGAAGATGACGAAGCGATGACTCCTTTTGGCCTTCAGCTCCAGGAACCTCAGCTTGCAATCATCATGGACAGCCATACCGGATGCAGCATTTGCCTACAAACAGAATAACAATGGAACCACTTAACGACAACATCGATTTAAGCAATCAGAATTCACCGGCATTACATTACATAGAAACCACGACAATGGATCATTAACTCAGCACTGAAACTAAATCGAAAACAAATCACAACCTGGCTATAGTATTTGAGTTTAAAATAGCAAAACCACACATCAAATACTTATCATCTAAAACACGACTGCAATTCCTCTCAAATGATTCATCTAGAATCTCAAACATGTAAGGAGATTAAGATTCATAAAACACTTAATTAACAGCTCAATCTACACAGAAAATACAGCTCAAACTACGAAGAATGATCGAATTGGATAAACAAAACTCCAAAAAGTAATCGAACTAAATGAGAATTCAGCCATTCACAAACTCGTGATAAATCAAGCTTCACAAAACAACAGATCCTTCACCAACACACAGTAACACGAATTTCAAATCAAACTAAACGATCGGATCAAACGCAGATAAAGCATTCGATGAAGCAAAATCGAAATGAGGAAAGAGGATTGAAAAAAGCAGGGAAAAAAGAAAACTCACCATTGTTCCTGTTTGTAACAGAGAAGAACGTGAACGACTAGGAAAGGAATTAGAAGAAAATGATTGTGAGAGAGAGAGAGAGAGAGGGTATGAGAATGGAGACGTAGCAGATGATAATATTTTAGCGGGTTTTATTGAACCAGGGGTTTTACGGCGCGTGAAGATAACCGGCAAATACTGGGATTGAAGGCAAGTCTAATTTACTTTCACTTTCATTTTCAGATATTATAAAATAAGCTTTGTTTCCACGCTACACGTCTCTGCCTTTTCCAAAATTTACAAAATGCACCTTTGGCAAAGTATAATATCTCTGCTTTCTTTATGGGAATCGGGAAACATGAATTAAAAAGAAATTTGCAAAAATATGTATAATAGAAATTTATTTACAAATAGATGGGTAAAAGCATACAAGTATTAACGAATACTCTATATTTTAGGTTATGCCATTAGACAGTTTTTTTGAAAGATATGCCATTAAAAAGTTGATAAAGAGTATGTAATATTTTTTAGTAGAGTATGTAATATTGTTGGAAAGTGCTATATTGATGTAATTTTGATTGCTTTGAAATTATGTAAAGTCGATAAAAACTACATAATATAGTGTGGCGGGGGCGTGTACGCTATATTAACGTAATCTTGATTTCTTTGACAATTATGTAAAATCGATAAATACTATTCATCTGGTTTTTTAGATTGTTTATATATTTCTTTTTCGTCCGTTTTATTAGATTGCTTACATTTCTTTTTTGGCAAATTTATATTTCACAACTTTATTGTGGGTCCTACCACTAAACCAAACACTACACTCATCATACCAACCTCCTAAAAAACAGTTCCAAAATCAAACGTAAACAATCTAAAAAAACGGATAAGTACATAGTACAGTATAATATTGTGGAAGGGTGTTATATTAATGTAATCTTGATTTCTTTGAAAATTATGTAAAGTCAGTTAATAAAGACTATATAATACTTTGAAAGAGTGTTATATTAACGGAATGTTATGTTAAAGTAATGTAACCGTACATTGTATAAAGTTGGCATGGTTTAAATTTTAGAGCATGCCAAATGTTTAACAAATTAACTTTAATTGTTGTGGCCTTTTTTTTATATCAAGACTGTTTATACTATTAATTTCTACCATTTTATTTTTGAAGATGCATGGGAAATTTCAATAATAAGTCGCGATAAATATAGTAAATACATACTTAACTTGAAAATTCAATATACATAACATTAATAAGATTACATGACCCACTTCATATTTGGATCTACGAATGATATGTTAGTTTTTAGCACGGTTACAATGAGTTATAAGGGAGGTCGAATGGTTAGGATGCTGGAGTAACAAAAAGAGTAGGTAGATTAGGTAGACTTACAGTTTCAAACAAAAAGTTTATGTTTAGTAAAACGAACTACTAAAATAAAATAATTGCCGAATCGGATAAAGTAATTAGTAATTACTTTATCCGTCCGTAGTATATATTTTAAGATTACTTCCTCTTCTTTTTTTTTTTTCTTTTTTTCTTCTTTTTAATGCAGCGTGTTTTGTTAAAACATGATAGGAAAATCGACTCGTGTAAATCCGAGGAATAAGAATATTGTATGGGTAGGTAGGATAATGGGTGTCCATTACTATTGATGCTCTAATTTTACTGAAATCCCTCTGCGTCAATACCACGCTACACAAATTCATTGATGATTGCATCCACGTACATTTTTGTTTGGCCGGCAAAAGTTCATTGCAACGTGTGAATGAGTGTTCTAAAAGAAAGCAATGTTGTGATTTCACCTGGGTGAGTCCAGAATTTAAAGTTTAGAAGCCGAAATTACATATAAATATAGAGTTAGTTCAGATGTTCGGGGTCAAATTATATAAAATCGATAATATTATCTATAAAAAAAACAATCTTTTTAAATTTTAGAGGGGGTCCCCACAATGCCTACTTCTGACTCCCCCCTAATTTCATCCCACGACTTTTACGACTTAAAGTCCCAGTTCGCTAGTTGACACGTGGTTTAATAAATATTATAGTATTCTCTAATATTTATTATTATTCAATTGATTTCAAATTATGTACGGATAAAGTTGAATTTGAATAATATTTCTAATCATTATCTAATTAAACAAAATTTCTTATTTTTAGGCACTGTATGCCACCATGTATATTTTCTATTGGTCAAGTTGATCAAGTTGTGTAACTAGACTTCTAGTCTAATCAAGTCTAAGCTACTATATACTACTCCCTTCATTTCATTAATAATTTCATATGTTTCTATTTTGGACGTTCTCTTATAAACTTCATAACCCAAATATAGAAAGTTTTTCAACACACTTACAAATTTCTTATTATTTTTTTCTCATTCTTTATAACCATTTTTTTCACTATTTATTATCTTTATCACACATTTACAATTAAATACTCATACAAATCAATTCTTTAATATTATTTCTTAAAATTGGTGAGTTTTACCACTTAGGAAGTAATAAAATAAATGGAGGAAGTATATTTTATGTTTTTATTAGAATATCTCTCTCTGTTGCTAGACGCTTGATTTTGCGAGATTTTTTTAATGTATTTCCAAAATAATACTCTAGAAAAAATTTATTCGCAAAATATTACTCTCATTGAATTGTTTCTCAATCTATGGGTTAATTACAAATTAGTTATGATTCCAATATTTTCCTACACATTAGTCATACATGAAAAATTTACTACATATAATATGATATCTAATTGTAGATCCCTAGTTTTTAGATGATTTGTTATATTTTACTCAAGCATCTAACATAAAATCTCTCTATAATTAGCTAAAAAAAATATTAAAACGCAAGCATCTTTATTATTTGCATTAAAGGAAAAAGAAAAAGAAAAAAAAGCAACCCGCATATCCAACCAAAGAACAGTCGGACGAATTGGAATATTGTGCAAGCAGCTATACCACCCTCACCCCATCGTACTTAACTTGGGGGCCAGTTTTATTGTGAATTAAGCAAGTGCATCTTGTGAAATACATAAAGACGTACAACTATTTTTCATTCATATTAAGCTTTGATCACATACACACACATATATGATATATAAGAATGTATCAAGTACTTGTTGTTCAACTAAGCCAAACTAATTGGTCAAGCATCATGGATCTAGTTTCCTTGTCATAAACATCTGATCCATGAAGAAGAATTGATCATTGAAATCTTGTTATGGCTGAAATAAGTTTAAATAAGTAAAGTAAGCCTCTGGTCCAATTGTGAAAATAGCAAGTATCTAGTTGTCGTCTTTATCCAGGTGTATGTGAATTTTGATTGGAGCAAGCATCTTGGTAAGAAGCATCCAAGATAGTAAATTGTTATCAGGTGATGGTGATGCTTGGTTAAAGTTTAACAATATTTGTTTTTGGAGTCGTAATGAGATGAACTCGATTAGTTAAAAAAAAAAAAAAGTTTAACAATATTTGTCAGGCGACTAGAAAAATACGTGAGATATATAGTAGGATGGTTAAAGAGAATTTAGCAGTATGGTTATTAAAATTCATGCTAAAATTAGTAGAATGACTAATTTGTAGTACATATTTGACTAAATCGTAAGTTTTTAGGTTAGACTAATCTAATATAAATTATTGAAAGTATGACTAATTTGTAAATTTTTTTATTTAGCTGATGTGTTAAAAAAAATTGTAATTTCTATGTGGCAATCTATGTGGCTAGCTAATAGATTGGGAAATAGTTTGCTAAGAGTAATATTTTGGGAATTAATTTTTTTCTAAATTATTATTTTGGAAATTCATTCAGATTTCTCTTGCTCTTTCAAAAGAAAATAATAACATTTCACAATTAAAAAAATATTAACATCTCACAATTAAAAAAAGAATTAACATTTCACAATTTCAAAAAAAAAAAAGCTTAGTGATATTTCTTTTAGGTGTTAGATGTTATCGCTGAACCACAAATAAGAAGATTATACTGGAATGGAGATAGTATCATTTTCCATATGAATTAGTAGCAGTTTGTGTTCTGTTTGACTTTGGGATATAAGGTACTACATTATTGTGAGATTGTCAGTTTGCCTTCTAATTTACCGTAAAAATTTCATACAGTAATATTGTCGGGACTGGTAAAAAATATTCTTATAAGGAGTTTAATATTCCTAAGTAGAGTTTTGCACGTATGTATTTTTTTTCTAACACAAATAATCGATTGTCGCAAGCATGTGGCAATGCCTCACCATTCATTAAACTATATAATCCAGATGATGATAGTGTAGAAGTACAAAAAGTTTCATACCAAGAGGCTTTAAGAACTCTTGACAAGTTAGAGGTTTTGTGTTTAACAAGAAGTTTTACATGTGCATGGTTACTAAGAACACATATTAGAGCTGTTTTGGGTTTAACAAGAAGTTCCACACGTGAATAAGTTACCAAGTACATGCAAGTTAAAAAATGTAATTGTAAATCAAAAGTTAAAGTCTCTTTTACGAATAATTTTGCACAATGCTTTAGATAATAAATTGTATGTTATGTAAATAATTTATTCATGTATAATTCCTTAAGACGGAATTTGAAAAACTCATGGAATATCATAATGTGAAGTTTATTCTTATTCATAACTGATTCCAAGTAGGGACCAGAAAATTTTATTACTATAAGGAGTTTATTACTTTATAGATAGATATACTTTCTATCGAATATTATTTCCATACTTCCGGCCATATGGTTCTCAAAGAGAGAATTCCATCCTTACGCACAACACAAATTATCATCATCTGTCAAGTCTCAAGACTCAACTGATCAATAGTGAATAAAACTTCCAGTTGACGAGTATACTTTACGAATACAGGGAGTATCTTTTAATATTAACCTCCAATTAGTGAGCATATACATATAGGCACCTTTGAACGAATCCATAGGTACGTTCAAGATTTGAACACCATCTCATTATTCTTCTCACACGTTTGTTTAAAAGAGATGTTACATTCTACATTTCTACGGTATATTCGGAATAAGTTCTCAACACAACCCTTATCATCTTATACAGCAATAGCACTATATTACATACGTAAACTACCGGCATGTGATTAATGGTTATTCTGAGTTTCCCGGGAATTCAAAACCCTTCCTTATAAATTAGGAACTCAATTAAATGATGAGTGGTACTTCCTTCCGTGAATTTAAAGAATCCCATTTGGTTTTGTTGACTTTTTGATGTCCGGTTTGATCTCAAATTAATCACAAATCATTATGAAAAAAAATGAATTCAAAAGTTATATTATGAAAGTATACATCTTATATTTTTATAATATAACTTTTAAAAATATTCTTTCCGTAATGAATTATGATTAATCTGTGGTCAAATCGGATATAAAAAAAAAGTCAACAAAATCAAATGGGGTTCTTTAAAGTTTCCGGAGGAAGTAGTAGAATAATGGTGTTCCATAACCCCTTATGAATAAATATTTTGAAAAGAATTATATTCCATCATTTTGATATATTACGTCACCGCGCTCCTCTCGATGGAGGGCCTTCAAACCTGTAACACCCTAGATATTAGTGGTGTTAAAAATGCACACAATATTCATGATACGTTTCGTATTACATTTCATTGCCAGATAAGTCTTACCACTCTAGTTCACATTACATGACAAATTCAAGTGACTATGAACCAAAATTCTTGTCAACTATAAATTTTTCTCCGTTTACGAGTAGAAGTCTTCACTCTTCGTGAACTCATGCGGTCCTTGAGCGTTTTCTGGTAAGTCGTCTTGATTCCCATCAAAACAGATCCGCCTGTAAAAGTTTAAAATTAATGGAAGTGAGCCAAACGAGCTCAGTGGGTGAAAGGGGAGGGGTTCGATTGTGAAAAAAAATGATCTTTCTTATGATTATTTAAATGTTAAATTCTTCAACTTCACAGGAATATTTATTAAATTCATGTGAGGCTTTAAGCCACTTCACTAAATCTGAGTAAATTATTTATTTTACTCATCCTGAAATAGAATACATATTAGGATGTAGTGTTCGTACTTATTGAAATCACTTGTGAAACCAAGGTTATCACGAGTGGTTAAATCTCTTTCAAAGATTGTCGTGAACTCTTGCTATTAATGATAGATTTAATCTCCTTTAAAAAAGGATTGGTACACACATTGGGATCTCTTTTTAACGAGGTTGCCACCCTCAATTTAGTGGGGATCTCTTTTTAACGAGGTTGTCGCCCTCAATTTAGTAGGGATCTCTTTTTAACGAGGTTACCGCCCTCGGTGTAGTGGGGATCTCTTTTTAGCGAGGTTGCCGCCCTCGGTGTAGTGGGGATCTCTTTTTAGCGAGGTTGCCGCCCTCGGTGTAGTGGGGATCTCTTTTTAGCGAGGTTGCCGCCCTCGGTGTAGTGGGGATCTCTTTTTTTAGCGAGGTTGCCGCCCTCGGTGTAGTGGGGATCTCTTTTTAGCGAGGTTGCCGCCCTCATGTAGTGGGGATCTCTTTTTAGCGAGGTTGCCGCCCTCGTTGTATTGGGGATCTCTTTTTATCGAGGTTGCCGCCCTCGTTGTAGTGGGGATCTCTTTTTAACGAGGTTGCCGCCCTCTTTCATAGATTCGTATTTCAACAATTTTCGAACATTTCATAGTTTTTAAATGTGTCATACTTTATCATAAGTCAAGTTTGAGATGAATTGACCTTGTTTATGTCCATAGCTCTTTTATAAACAACAACTTTTCTCTTTAAGACCAACAAATACATTTCTTCATTTTGGACTGAAAATTACGTTAGAATTATTCAGCCATTTCACATATATAATGAATCTGGAAATTCATTATAAATATTATTTTCATATACTACTATCCTTTATCTTTCTAAAGACTACTCATAGGTCTCTTTATGGTAAGTGAGCTAGTCACAATGATTTTTATCATTTCAACACTTTTGCAGAGAGCAATATTACTAATAAATTCATAAATTATTCAAGAAAATTGCTAAAGCTATAATTCCAATTTCCACAGTTGGAAAACGCTAAACACTACCAACACACAAAATTTCAAACTCATTTGGATGCTTAAAGATACATAAAAGCGAGTTCTAAACAGAGCCCTCTGTTTCCGTCATTTTACAGAATCACAATGTTGTCCGAATTTTATTTAATTCAATATTCATCCGATTTCGAAAATTCCAAAACTGAGAGATACAACAGAGTGTTGGCTACCTACAGTTAAATATTCATTAAACTATATTCTGTTTTCCATTTACAGTGAATTTTATAATATTGTAGCAGTTTACACTACGAATTTATCTAAACTTCCAATTCTCATCATCCAAACCTCAATTCAAACATGCAATGTAATTTCAACAAGATTGAAACTCATTTATTTCAGTTTGAAACATTTTCAAAAACTAATTTTGAGGATAAAGGTTCAAGAAACCAAGATCAATACATGTATACAACAATAGTTTGATTATAGAGAGATTTAAGAGATGAGTAGAGAATTTTACCCACCATTACTTTGCTTGGAGGCTTTTCTTGGTAAATCTTTTAGTGTTTTGCTCCCTTCTTCATGAATTTCATTGCTTGATTCTTCCTTGAGTTGATTTCCTTGCAATATTTGGGAAGAAAGATATGTTAATCTATTTTTTTTTTTTTTTATGAAGACATTCATTCTTGTATGGATGATTGCTTTACTTATATCATTAGAGAGCTTTAGGAATGGAGATTTAGGAACTTACCTTGCATGCAAGATCAACAAAATGGAAGGTGTGAAATTTGAGATGAAAGTGGGTTTTTGTTTAGTGAAGTTAAAGAAAGTGGTGTCTTCAAATTTTAGTAGTGTGTTGGAGAAGAATGGAATGTGGAAAAGAGATTTGGTCCTATTTATATGTAGACTATGTTGACTTTTGTCAACCTTGTCATGTGTTACATGACCCCATTAGCTAGTTTACTAATCAATGGGTTGCTAGCTTACTAATTAATGTGTCTTTTCTTTCATTTCATTATTATTTTATTATTTATTTAAATTGGGATTAGTTCTTTTTTGTTGAATATTGTTATATGAGTCGTACATTACATTCATTTGCTTGACAACGATTCTGCGCGATGAAAAACAATAGAACTAAACCATCTCGGATGCATAATTTCTCATCTTGTAATCAAATATTAGTTATTATTTATATTTAATTAATTAGCTAGGAGTAAAGAATTTTACCATATATTCTTGTCATATTTTTTTTTTTTCTAGGGTTTCACAAAACCTCTGGTCAGAGTACAGTCGTCAATGACTTGGATCAAGATTAAAGATGTATCGAGAACTCCTTTATTTTGCTCCGAAGAATGGAAGGATAAATAGAAGGCGAATGATCTCCATCACGAGAGCTTTCCTTAGTCTTGGATTGGACAGAGCCAAAAGAACGAAACATGTACTTAGACCATAAAATGACTAAAAAGAAAGCTTCTATTGTCCAATCGAAAACTGCCTTGTGCGAGCTTCATTACCATTGATCGACCCTTAGCTGCTTAATAATTAATAAGTAGACCAGATTTATTTAACTAAGTGCATGTGTGTTGGGCCACAGTACAAATTACTAATGTGAGGCCAGTTTTTTCAAATTTCGAATGTCCCAAAAGTAACACCAGAACTGTCAATGAAGGAGATTCAAACGTCAATACAAAAGGAAGGTTGTATCCTTTATTAATGAAATATGGAGTCGACATACTATAAACGGTCATGGGTTGGAAATTTGGAATATGTTCATTTGATCTTATATCTAAAAAAATTCTTCAACCTCCTGATCAATTTCTACCAAGTATCTAGAACCTTTAGAGCTTAGGGTATCAAATTATGTCTCATACCTGATTAAGTGAGTATTTGCAAATGTTTAGAAAAGTACTTTTATGCTTTGGAGTAGTAAAAATAATTTTTTTTTGTATTTTATTTTACAACTTATGCTCTCCTGAAAAAGCAGGTAACTCCAGAATATGAGAAACCTATAAATTGATATTTATACCTGCTTTTAGCAGTTCATAATTCTTTTTAAATTAAAAATAAGTGCTTTAATTGAATTTACCAAACAATATAGCTTCTACTTCTGTGATTTTAAACTGTATTTATATTAAAATATCAAACACCCATCACTTTGATTAAATTTTTAATTTTTTTTTAACTTTTAGTAAAATTAGACCAACCTACCTCCTAAAATTATTCGCAAAACATTCACTAAATACAAGATGAAATCTTCCAAGCTAAACCCAAGTCCAACAAGGCCCCAAATTGATACACACGGCTATATAGCAAGCCCAAACTCATTATGCATTAGGCCAACTCTAATCTAGACCTGTTTGTGCTAACATCACCACTCTGAGTCTCTGACACTTAACACACGTACAAAAGGTGTTATTCATCTTATACTTCACATTTGATATGTTAAAACTCAAAACACCATCTCACCAGATTACTCGGATAGATCAAGGACGGATCCAGGAATTTTTTTTACGTTTTTTTATTTCTTTTAATAAGTTTTTCACATTTTTAATTATATTACTCAACAATTCAAACATATAATATTTTTAAAAAAGAAAAAAAAAAGAAAAAATCAAATATAAAATACTATTCAATACTATATATATATAAATTATAAACTGTAAAACAAAAATTATAAAGCAATCGAATATAAGAAGCCTGAACCGAATTGCAGGGTCGAACAACTGACATTTTTGTTCACAACCTCAAAACAAACCAGTGGACCAAGGCCCAAGTTCAATCCAACATAGTAGTGAATAATGTTATAGAGATCTGGGTAGGCTTGAGCCCACCCCAGTGCCTCTATAGCTCCGCCATTGGGATAGATTAATCCTAACATATATCGCCTTTAGAATCAACCACCACCAGCGGTCGGAACCCTATCAACTAAACGTAAATAATTCATCAAGTTTGATAACTTTTCTCCGGTAACATGTTTGCCCCGTTTACACGCTCTAAAAAGTTTGCAGCACAGCAGGATTAGGTGAAGTTCTCATGTTGGTCAAATAGGTACTATCCTTTCTATAGTCGGTTCGTTTGTTTCAATATTGGGTGTTAAATATCGGGATAACATTTTTTTCCAAACGTGCAAAAATGCAGGTGTTGTCTCCATCAATTATGGATACCATCATCTCTCCTTCTCGTCTCATGTCTGTCGCCCCCATTTGTTCCACTGTCCAAATACATTGTTTACTAATCTAATCTTCCTCCGTTCCCCCCGCCACGTGCCCTGGATGATTATTCAACTTCATCATCTTTGCATTATACGATCCACTGCACTTGGAGATTTATATGTATTACTAACGTTTTTAGATTACAGATTCCTAAATCAATAATTACTTAATTTATCTCTGGGATTCTGACATACGAGTAGTTTTATATGATAAGTTGAAAAAAGAAAAAAGAAGCCAGTATTCAGTTAAAAATACGTTTCCAGTTATATTCAGTTGAGATAAATTTTAATTAGATGATAAATTCAATACAAAACAGTTAAATTCAGTTCATAACTTTTTTATCCGTTCAATTCAATTTAGACTCAGTGTTTAATCCCTTAATCCTATCATATATCAATTATTGTAACCCAACAACAAGTACTATTAAAGTTAAATTTAAAATTTAATACTTGAAATTATTCACGCGCACTGGGTGATCATTGAACCTGACTCACTAACCTGATCATGAGAACAAAGTCAAAATTCTTGGTGGAGTGAAGCAAATGAGGTTGAGTTTTATTCAACCCATTATTAGATCCAAAAATAAAACAGCACTAGTAGCAGCTAGCAAAATAAAGAAGAAAATGATTACTCCTTGATAAACTGAAATTACAGACAGGCAGGTAGTCATTCCAAATCCCCAACCTAATTAGAGAGAGAGCAGCTATTTGAATCCCAATACTAGTAGTAACCAGAACAACCGCATTCATTACAATTCACCAATACAAATCGAATCAGTCACCCTTTATTGTTAGACCGATCGGACACAGGCAAATCCTCCGGGCGCTTCGGCGGCTGAGGGGGCAGATGAGCAGCGTTCTTCTCCGGCGCCGGTGGTGCGGTGGCAGGCGGAGGAGAAATGTCTTCGGTGAGTGGAGCTGAGAGATCGTCTGGAATGACGAAAACGCCCTGAGAAGGGCGACGCTGGTGACGGTTGGTTCTTTGGGACGACATTGATGGATTGGGTTGGATTGGGTACAAGAGACAAAAGAAGCTACGAAAATATCGGTGTGGTATGGGCTTGATTCAGAACAATACTCTCAATGTTTGGGGGTTTATATATATATAGTAGTAGGATAGGACTTTAACTGTGAACTGTACCATGTGATCCTAATTTCTGATCTGTGTATTGGAACCGTTTAACTTATCTAAATCATTTAATTTGAGTGGAAAATGATTTTTAAAGTGTTCAACGAATCATAAATTGGCATATTATATTAAATTAAATTGGATAAACTGAAATTGGATAAGTTGAGGTAGACTTACTTAAACAACTTTTCCGTATTTTGGATCTTTTTTTCCCTAAAAAGTTGAGTTTGAAAACACTAATTTTACAATTTATCTAACTTATTAAATAGTTTTTTCGTTTAATATCAATCAAATTATATGACAATCCAACTTTACTCACTTCCTTTTAAAATAAGTTGAACCGGTCCCCCCACCCCTCCCCCAATTTAAGTTGGATATCATATTCTTTTAAATAAAGCTAAATCAGTTGAAACTGAAAGGGAACTTGAGTTAAATTAAATGGATTTTAATTGTCTTCGTCCAAAAGTTGAGTTTGCATTACTTCTACAACTTTATCACTTTTAAGTGGTTTTTAAAACACCTATAAATTCTCTTATAATCAATATTTTAAATTGAAATTGTTAGAGCACTCCTTATGGAGGCTACAAAGGGGCTTATTTGGGTTAAAATCCTCAACCAAGCCACAAATATCCTCCAATAGAGACTATAAAGTAGCTACTAATTTTAATTAGTAGCCCATGGAAATGACCTACTAAGAGGATGTTTGCACTTTGCAATAACTTCAACTTAAAATAAATTATTTAAAAGTTAGATAGGTTGTAGGAGTAGTGTTTGCAAACTTAAATGTTTTGACAAAAAAAAAAAAAAAAAAAAAAAAAACTAAAATTCAACTTAATTTAAAGAGAAACTGCTTAAGGAGGTACAACCCAAATTCTCCAACTTCAAGTTATTCAGATTAATTTAAGAGAATCAACCAGCTTATAAGCTGTTGTAAACATTTAAAAAATGATTTCTGTTCAAAATAAGTGATAAGTTGGATAAGTTAAGTTATTATAAAAACTCAATAATTATTAGTTCCAATTTAAACCTCAAATATGAGACCTACTACATGAAGTATTATATGACATATGAGACCAACAAAAGTCTCATATAAACCCCAAGCCATTAAATATTTCAATTGAAATAGAATTTCTTCAGAATTTTATGTTAAAAGCTTTTTAATTAAATTCCAAAACTCTTAATTAAGTCCCACCATAAATATTGATATAACGAACACTCCAACATGATTCGAAACGGTCAAATTGTAAACAAGACTCTAGGAAAGGTTAGGTTAAAGTTAAATCACGGCTGTACTAGACTACTACTCGTAGTAAATGTTTGACATTATCCGTTCACATTGACTGACTAAACTAATACATTGACCATATTTGTGTGTGAATCTTAGCGGAAATGAATCTGATCTCATTCCTTTAATATTTCTTTGGATTCGGTGAATTGGATTTCGTCAATTTGGTTGTTGGGGTGGACAACATAATACTTTTAGTAACTTTTTTGGCTGGCTGAAGTAATATATATGGCGGTGCATTTATATTGGTAGCGTTAAAGGCTTTCTCCAATAATTTTAAGGGCACCTAATTTCACAGAAATTTACATTGGTAAATTTAAAGGCAACGTATATCCTAATCGTAAATAATGCGCATCGACTTGCAATGGTTAAATATTAGTTTACTAAACACACAGAGCTCGGCAACTATAACTCTAAACGGAATAGAGTTATAAAGATAAATCTAAATTTATTTTGTATTTTATTTCTGCGGGTAAGGTAGAACATCTTTATCTATCTTTACTGATAAGTTAGTACATTCCAATCGCACGACTTGAACGGCTCGTGTGTGATGGGATCCCTACATAGAGTTATCACGATTTGGACGGTCCGTGTGCAATAGAATCCCTATACAGATCGTCGAAGTCAATTACCCTAAAAAAATCAAAAGACTTTATTATATGACACCCCCTGCTAAGAGGTTGCGGTGCATTTTACATTTTTACTGCTCAATACTGTATTGAATAAATCACACACAATTACTATATACTTCCTCTGTTCCGATATAATTTATCCACTTTAACTTTTTACGGTCAACAACTTTCAACTTTAACTCTTAATTACTTTTAAACTATGATAAAATATTTAACAAAATTATATTATGAAAATATAAAAATAATTAACTTATACCCAAGAAAAATGTTTTCCCCCACACTTCCTCTTCAATTGCACTAAATTGATTTCTAAAGTATTATTTTATTTTATTTTTAACCTTTACATTGTTTTCATAACATTTGCAGTCATTCTGTAAACTAGTTAATAAGATCATTTGCAAATCCTGTTATTTTGTTTCCGTTCATAACGTACCGAGAGAGCTTTTTAACGAACAAAACCAACACTCGAAGTACTGTATAACATAAATTTCCCTAGTATCACATGCAAATGCAATGCGGCTTCTTGGCAGTTAATCTTCTAGGCGTTTCACCTGTGTATGCACCAAAAATTCTTGGAGATCTCACTGGAATCTCCATTCTCAATAGCAAAAACATCAATGCTCAAAGATCGTTTATACAAAATAATCCGGATAAGATAATTTGTTTCATCATATCAACGGAAGTACAGCTGAGATCAGGGTGTTCTCAAGTGAAGAACAAAGGCCTCTTAGCCTCATGAACATAGTTTAGTTTTTTTATGATTTATTGAATTGATTAATATATATTTGGCCGTTTAAAAAAAAAAAAAGTTTTTTATGATTTATAACCACACATATGGGAAAATTGGCCTCTGCTGCATCCGGACCGAAAAAGTAGCTGCGCCTGGAGCTGACTACTTACTGTGGTAAGATGGTGCACTCCTCCTTTGGAACATCTCCACTTGCCTGCAGGGAAAAACATCCGGTGTTGTTTTACATAAATGAGTATTTGCAAAGGAAGTGACATTTGACAGGCAAATAATTATACTCCAGATGTTATGTTTAGAAGACCCAACCAAAACACGGTAACTGCGGAAAAACAGCTTGTTCTACGTTCACTTCTCATTGGTATATTAGCTTCCCCAACAAAGAACACAGTTTTAAGTTCCTAATATGCATTTTGCCGCACAGCTATCAAATGTCTTCATTGTGAAGTTATGTGCACAACACACCTTTAGATATCTCGATAACACTGTTGTAGTGCTGAAATTGAACCCTTCAACTGGTTCACCTTTCTTACGAGATGCATGGAGCT
Organism: Plantago ovata; assembly: GCA_028274465.1. Classification (NCBI taxonomy): domain Eukaryota; kingdom Viridiplantae; phylum Streptophyta; class Magnoliopsida; order Lamiales; family Plantaginaceae; genus Plantago; species Plantago ovata. The sequence goes on from CM051455.1 coordinate 18,315,892, forward strand.
GCTTTCTAACTTCACTAGCCAGTGACTGCAAATTGAACAGTAAATAGTAGAAACTTGAGGGATCATATGTATCTGGGCTGCATTCTATGCAAATGACAAAGGAATAGGAACAAGACACCATCCTGGTAAATGCGTACCTTTCCCAGTTCTACTCCCCATTGATCAAAAGAATTGATACCCCATACAAATCCTTCTACAGCAACTCTGTGTTCATAAATTGCCAATAACTGCATATAGAACAGAAACAATTTTGATGCCGGGGAAAAATCCATCTGTCAATATATACCTATTGTTTGTAATAAGACGGAAAAGGAACACCTGGTGCTAATCCTGCATGCCTCGAGGGAACATTTTCCTGACACAATGTTTCTACAAACTCCTAAATACACCTAAGCAGGAATCAGTGAAGGAGGAATTGAGTGGCCTTGAGTAAATACTGTTTCAAAAAGTCGTTTAGTTATGATCTACAACATAAAAGGTGAATAGGTATGCTGAAGTAATGAACGACCTCATATTTTGGCATTTCAATTTTCAAGTTAGTTTTCTATTGTTATATATAGCGATGAATCAATAATACTCCTTTACTTATCATCACCAGTCAAATATGAGGTAAGCTGTCTTGATTGAGCAGCATAGTACGGAATAGGGATCACCATATCAAGCAAGGTTTGATAGATTTGCTTTTTCATTTTCTAGGACTTACTAATGACAGATGACTTTATATTACCTCCATCATCTAAGCCAAATGTATAAGAATGTGTAAGTTTGTGCACGTCGGAGGTTCAATTGAAGGCTAGCTAATTTAATTCTTGGAGGTTTGCATATTACATATTAAGATACTTGAACAATATAAGAAAATCATGGATACACTCACCTGTCCAACGTTGTAAGCATCCAATGAAGGAAGAAGAAGGCTGAGAGAAGGTCGGTTGCCAGAGAACGTCTGCCCAAATGGATTATAAGTTAAGATATGAACAACAAACTATTGCAGAGGCTATTCTGTACAAATTCTTTGATAAATACCTTGTGTGTCACCAGATGGTTAGGGACACTCTCCTTTAACAACTGTTCTGGTGTCTGGAGAAAAAATAAACATTCAGTGAGCACAATCAGAATGCTAACATAGTAATATAACAATACTCAATGATATACAATACGGAAATAACACCCAGAGAGGAAGTAAAACAATGTATTTGGAAGAGAGAAGGACATAATTGTTTATTGGGAAAATTACATATATATAAATCAATAAACAAAACCTCTTACAAAAACAGCCACCTTCCAATAACATTTACAAAATGCTCGCTGCTTCCTACATGAGCGGATCTCAAAATCTCGCTCAAGTGGATTTAATAAGGATTTTTGAAATCCGACTACAGAAATGGACCTCAAAATCTCGCTCAAGTGGATTTAATAAGGATATTTGAAATCCTCCTACAAAAATGGACCTCAAAATCTCGCTCAGCTGGATTTAATAACAAATTTGACATCCGGAAGCTGAAGCTAAATTCAGTCACCGAAACTAGCCGACGCTAGCAACAAAATGACTGAAACTAGCTGAAACTAACTGTTAATTTTATATTTTTCCTGAAATTAACCGTTGAAACTTGAAACTAGTTGTTAATGGATGAAACTAACTATAAAATGATTAAATTAACTCTTAAAACTTATTTATGCTAAACTAAAACAATTAAAAATATCAAAACTAAAATTATAAAAATATAAATTATTATTTTCACTGAAAAAATTAGTTTCAAGTTAGTGTCAACGCATAAAGCTAGTTTCAAACAAAAAAGCTAGTTTCATAAAATAGCTGAAACTATATGAAACTAACTGTTAATGCTAGTTTCAGCATCATAAAATGTTAATTTCATTAGTTTCAGCATTATAAGTGTTGGTTTCACCAACAAAAATGCTAGTTTCAGCAACACAAATGTTAGTTTCATTAGTTTTAACATCACAACTGCTAGTTTCATTAGTTTACGCATCATAAGTGCAAGTTTTAACAACAAAAATGCTAGTTTCAGCAACACAAATGCTAGTTTCATTAGTTTCGACAATCACGAATGCTAATTTCATTAGTTTTAGCATCACAAGTGAACACAAAATGCTAGTTTCATTAGATTCAGGAACACAGGTGCTAGTTTCATTAGTTTCGGCAACACAAATGATAGTTTTATTAGTTTCTGTATATAAATATTAATTAGGAGATTATTTGGTTGGTTATATGTAAAAAAATAGTTAAATATAATTAGTTAGTAATTAATTAACACTAGTTGATGTCAAAAACACCATCAGAAACCAGTTTAGCAAGAAATTGGAGTCCAATTCCTCATTAGCGAGATTTTGGAGACTACTTGATTAGATTTTAGGGCACCAAAAAATAGAATGGTCTTTTTTGTAAGATGTTTTTTAAAGTGGTTGTTTTGGTAAGAGAGTGCTCTAGACTAGCACTTATATGTAATTTTCTGTTGTTTATTTTTTCTAAATATTCTAGTATGTGTCTGTCAAATAATACAACTAGGAAAAAAAAAAAAAGGGACAAACAAGAGGATACACTATCAGAGATATATTTACCTTCCCATATGCGAGGGCATCTGGCTGGGCGAAAAAGTTCGACATGAGCTCATCATGGTTGCTAACCACTTCACCTGTAAAACGAAGCTGCTTGAATTTATGATGTACAGTGTGCACCATCTATTTCTCAAATTGAGAGAAAATCATAGGAAATCTATTCCCAATGCAAAAAATAAATAAATAATGCTACCTTTAAGATAGACAGGTTGTTGACTCTTCACCACGCCAATAAAATCACATGGAATAACACGACCCTAAAAAACCAATCATCAAGATATTGCAATATGAGCTTTGAGCAAATATCAATGACATTGATTCATGCCAAAAGAAAAAGGAATGATATGATTCAATTTATACAAATAATGAGCTATAGTCACCAAAAGTCCCTGGTAAACTAGAAGCATATAATAAGCTAAAGAGTATGACAGCCTATTGGAATCTCTTTTAAGTAAGTGAAATGTCTCATAAGAACTGTTTTATCCTGTTCAACTTTATATAGGGCATATCAATTCTTTTAGACTCGAACTTCAGACATTTGTGCGAACAACATTCTACACAACTTTAAACCCAAGTTAGCCATAGATTACTGAAACCACTTTAAAGTATTTTAGGCAACGATCAGACGATCATATATTTGATTATTATTTTCTTATTCGTGTATCTTTGCATATGACTCTGCTGTGAGTTTCAACAGACATAGTGATATGTAGCATAATTTACCATTACCTTTCACAATAATTAAGAGAACATAAAGACTCTGAAGCCATTATGAGTAGTCATTTGAAGCTTGCTTATATAATAAAGTTTTCTTTTGATTTAAAGGATCCTGCTTGAGATCACATGCATCATACAGCATGCTTAACATCCAAAACTCTAAGTTCGCATTTTCCATCATACCGTCGAGTTCCAAATTGTATAGTACAGTGTACAAAAGCAAGATAATGATCACCAAGCCTTCCGAGCTCAGTAGCATTTTACCACTACGATTGCACTATTTGTTCATAAATAGCCATATTATCTGGTGAATTAGTTGGTAAAAGCTATGCTGGCCATTTGTCCCTGGCTCGCCAAAATCAATTTCACCTGCTTCATAAGGAAGGGGCACACCATCAATTGACACCCCTTTTCCGTTACTCTCCATGCTAACCTGGATAAATAGTTTTGGAAGGCATCAGTTCAGTTATATACAAAATTGCCTAGAACAAAATGAATTTTTTTCTCTTTTCAAATTATTATTAGAAAGTCAGAGATGGTACCTGCTGAATATGTGGTGCAAGCTTCTCCAGAGCTTGAGAGTAAGGTAGGATAGCCTGTGCATTTTTTTGGCACATTATGAAACAGTTAATATGGAATATCAACCTACTTTGCATATGAGATACATACTCTTGCCGGGTATCCAAGGAATGACACATTCCAAACGCTTAACAGGCCCAATAGCACCTGCAGCAACAATTTTATGTAAGCAAGTTATCCAAGAGGAAATCTGCAAGAGGATTTTGCCACAGCTGAAACGTAGTCCTGAACTAAGAAAACAAAACTTAATAAATGTATAGAAAATGTGGTAAACAGGCAAGTATTCTGAAAAAATGGATCATACTTTTCTCCCAACTGATATAGAATATTGAACAAGATTTGTTTAGACCAGGCTTGGCAGCCAGGTAGTGGTACGATCCATTTAATACAATGGTGGTTTTTAGATGAATGTTTCTGCTATTAAATAAAAATCTAATTTTTAGTATTTTCAAGTACCAAGGTAAGATGATATGGAAAAGGAGCATACAGGTAAATTTTTCTCAAAAGGCGCTGAACAAAAATGTTGATCAATACTTGAAGCGCCCTTCAGGAACCTATAAGTGAAAGGAAAAACATGAATGGTCAGGCTGCTGGAGAGACAATAATGTGAAAGAAACAAATGCTCATGCAAATTCTGGAATAAAAATTCTGAACTTTTCAAAAGAATAGGATGAAGAGCAGTTAAGATGAAAAAAATAAATTAATTTGTTGTACATGAATGCACCCAGCATGAAAGAAGCACATGTGCATAAGTTCAACTTATAAGTTAACATGCATGAAGTACTTATTCATTATTAATGACATGATTATTTTTTCCCAAAAAAAAAAAAAAAGAAGAAGAAGAAGAAGAAGGAGGAATTGCTCAGAAAACTCAGCCTTTAACTTACAAAATTCATCACTTTCATAAGATCATGTTGATCTTAATAACATTTTTAGTTTCTATTCTCAGCTCCAAAGCATCCTAATACCAAGTGTAAAGCCACCTATGAGCAACTGCTTTAAATAAAATAAAGGTGAAGAATATTGTACTTCTCGACAACTTCAAAGCCATATTGGAGAGAAAGAGGCAATACTCCTACTGCACTGCAAACTGCAACCAAAATTTTAGATACCTTATATGCCATCCAAATGGAGATAAGCCCAAAATGAAGGAATAAAAAACTAAAATGCTTACCACTATAACGCCCACCCACCCAATCCCAGAAGGCAAAAGCATTATTTGGATCAATGCCAAACTTCTCGACAAGCTGGGTAGGAAAGCAAATCAATAATTAAACAATAAAACAAAAAAATGATTTTACACCAATCAGATGAGTAGATAAGTTTCATTAAACTAACAAATGAGACTACTATGTAATGGCATAACGATGGAACACATGACAAAAGTAGTAAAAAGCATATAAAATCAAAACAAGGCCAGCATATGCTCCTCAAATTTGAAAACAAAGATTCTAAAATTATTAAAGATGTCCAACTTTATAGAAAATTATTTTCATGTATATCAAACGAACAATGATTTTTCAAAGTCAGTCATAGACATTAGAATGCGCACAGGGGCGGGGGAAACATAGTTAGATTTCCATGCAACCACAAATTAAAACTACGGGGATAAAAGAAGATTATTTTACCGTGAGATTAGTGCTAACGGCAACCATATGCTTTGATACGGCTTCTGGCCTGGATAGAGTTGTAAAAGAGAGAGAATATAAGTAGAAATGCTCAAGTTAAATGCACATGAATGTACGAGACTTTCAGACACAGCAGTACTATCACTATTGGTTGCATAAAAAGGATCTCCGGTACATTTGCAACATTTATCATTGCAAATCTCTTAATCATTTTTTTGAAAAGAGAAGCATATGCGCACACCTCATATCTCTATCTCCAACCAAGACTTCAATAAGCTACTCTACTACTGATACTGAAATTCCCAGTGTTATATTGTATGAATCAAAATAGCGACGGCCATACAGTTTCATATTTCCAGGTTTGCAAGGAATTGAGTAGGTTAATTTAGGTACTTGCATGCAGCATGATCCTATGTACTTGTAATTGACCTGGCTAGAAGTTACATCTATAGATATAGAGGTAAGGGAATATATAAAAATATAATAATGGAAAGATCCACATGGAGAAGCTCAACTGCTGGACATGGACTCATGTTACTCTTACTGGTTCATGCTTACCCAGATGTTATTGGGATAAAAGGCATAATTTTTATTTTTATTTTTTGAAACGGCAAATCTAACTACCATCAGGGGCGAAGGCACCCCAAGGGTGGGTAGGGCCACCCATCCCCACCAAATAAAAAAAAAATTATATGTATTTTAATGTAACAAAATAAAATTATTTCAATAAAATTCTCTAATTTTACAATAAAATTTGGCTATATGGGTAATAAATCCAATAAAATTTTCTTCAAAAAATTGTTTATCATTATTATTAAGTAAATTTTTTTTTTAATAAATTGGTCCTAGGCGTTTGGAAATCCTGCCTTCGCCCCTGACTACCATACTCCTACTCTTACAGACTTACACTGCTCCTTTACCACCTTATAACTCCAAATACACCTATACCAACCTTATGCCTCCGCCGGGATTCGAACCCCCGACCTCCCCTTGCTACTCCAGTACCCTAACCACCAGACCACCTTATGACTCTCGGATAAAAGACATAATTGGTTTGGTTTGTATTGGTTTATATTTATTTAAGCAATAGGGAAGTATAATTTACAAGCACCATAACCTGCATTAATTATATGAAAGGTGCAAATGAAATTTAGGGCTCTGGTTGTACAATCAGATCACTAATTGAAAAAAGGACCATAAGAACATTACATGCCCCAAGTACTGATTACATACTATGCTGATAACAGATGAAAAGTCAGCATCTACATCTGAAGCATTAAATTGGAATAGAAAAATGTTCTGAATGTCTGCTTCAGTTTCTGTTTACCGGAATTATTCTAACTCAATTTGCATGAAAACCACATGCATTGCACCTAGAGTTAAATAATAAATTTAGTTACAGGGTTGTGCTTGCAGGGCGAGAGCAAAAAATACAGAGATAATATTTATGATAGACTCACCCCAGAGTAGCTGAGATCCACTCCCTCAGGGTCCGAGCGTTCAGCATGGTCTCAGCTGTGGTGAAAGTTTTGGAGACCACAACCACTGCAGCGCTTAAAATGTAAAAGGAGTAAGTGCTCCAAATAATTACAACCTTTCATGAAAGCAGCATTCTAATCTCTATCTTGTAGACAGCACATGAATGAGGCAGAAGTACCTAATGTAGTTTCAGGATTCAACCCTGCAATGTTCCTCGCAACATCAATTGGGTCAACATTTGCAAGGCTTCAGCGTAAAAGAAAAAGGACAAGACATAAAAGTAAGCAGGATGTAAGATTCTTGAAGTAAATACTCCTTACAGGGAGATGATTGTAAATTGTGCTCTACAAATTGAAACAGACTCAAGGACTAAGCATTCACATTCAGACATTATGCTTTTTGTGCAAAGAAGAAAAACAAGAAAACTAAAGCGA